>CM056995.1:183168162-183519883 GCA_029891345.1 Dryococelus australis | reverse complement strand
TGGACATTACATCTTCAATCTTATTGAAAAACATTGGAACTTCTTCTCTGTTGAAACCCTTTATTCGCTCCATGCTAGTTTCTTCATTCTTTCGAACGAAAAGTAATGAGTTCCTTCGCAGGAATCCGTCAAGCAGTCCCGCACTGCCATTATGCTTGCTTTATTACAATTATTTGCAAGTACTATCTTCAATGTACACCTTTTAAATCGGCAAGAGTCAAGCTGAATAACATATTATCTAACTTATCTTCATAGTCAGATATTTAACTTTCATCCGCGGGTGTAAAAGTACCCTTTCTTCCTAAAGAAGTTTGTGTCGCAATTTAAGCTTTCGCACAATCCTGTAACGTTGTGTATGGGATACCAATGCTCTTGTAAACGCTTCGAATACTCTCTCCATTTTCAATAGTGTTCAGTGTATTCTCCTGATCATTCCGAGTTCCTTTTGCCTTCTGAGTTTTTTAATCATGCGTACGAACCATCTGAAAAAATAATACAAAATAAATAATACACTGGGGCAATCGCGATCATTTGCGGGGAATTGCGATCCCCCTGATCTGCATAGGCCCAACATGGGCGCCATCATATTGGCGCCCTACTTAAACGTTATGGATATAGCTTTAAAATATAAACAATTTATCTCGCAATTCTAGAATAATAATATTTATTGACGATCTGTTAATTTTAATTACTTACATTTCAAAAACCAAATGCTCGAAATAACACGAAAGCTGTTCTTTTGAACAGTTACATTCAACTTTACACAGTTTAGAACGAAGTGTCACTGGCATAGGAAGATGACATATTTCCAGTACGATATTATAGATGGCACCACACGTCTGTTAGCTTCTATCGTTGATAGTAACAGAGAAAATATGGAGATAACCATTCCCCAAATATCTTCATTACTTCCTACCCTCCTAGTTCGTGTATCTATAGCAAACTACAGTTGGCTGTCGGATATCGGTGATAACGTCACTTACTTAAAACTATTTTCCGGCAGCGAATCATTGTTGCCCCACAATATATACGGAATTGTGATTTTCGCCTGCCTTGTCTCACTGGATTCTATTTTTTGGTTAGAAATGCACATAAAACTACAAATTCGTCTGTGATTTATTCAAAATTTCTCTGTTTATTTACTATGTTATTTTAGTAATTAAACACACACATGTGTCATTATGATAGTCCAAAGTCGAAAGTTAGTTCTCTCCAAAATTCGCTCTTGTTTGTCGCCTTTATGCCTTCTCCAACAACGCCGTTATGTTCCGCTTCTTGAGCGACAACTTGACCTCTCTGGCCAAATTGTTGCGTGCTAGAGTACAATTACTACAATAAAACTGCTGCGGGTCATGTGCTCAGCTAGTCGCTCTTTCCCTGCAAGTACGCCTATTAACCAACAATTATCATGAGCAAATAGACTTTGCGGGTGTCACGCTATTAATAGATGCACCACGCCTGTCAGTAGCGCTCTCAGGCAGCGAGTTTCACAAACGCAACATAATTTCTAAAGATGCATATTTAAAATGAGGGAAAATGTCTTTGTGAATGGCCAGTTGCAACATTGGAGATCATTGCTTTTTCCCTGATTATGTCAGAACTGGATCTGAGAATGTCACAGAACACTTATGTAGCATTCGAGTTCAGAGGATGAATGGAGATCGATTAACCCTTTATTTTTACCCGCCGAATATGGGGGTAAAAGACATGATTCAAGATCTGAATAATGTCTAAAAGTACTGTTAAGTACATTTAGTCTCTCTAATGAAACTTCGTAGTATCTAAATGGTTTGAATTTTGTTCAAGTCCTTGTTTACTGCTGTTAAATATTAATTTATATAAATTACAACAAGCTTACAATTGTATGCATTTCTTTAACTTAAAAAGAAGTATTGTTACATTGCGAAGATACAGTGAAATTTGCGTTTGTCAATGAATACCACGTCGAAATTTTTGCTCGCTAGAGAGCATAATTCACTGACAAATGAAAATTTTATCTGATTTTGGAAACATTACACACACTTAAAAAATATTCAGTATAATTCGTATAACTTTTTTTACCTAATGAACTAATACACTGTACCAACTAGTTTTCTGTCCCTTACCTTCTTCACAATATTGGTATTAATAATAACACAGAAAGTGTTTGTAATATGAGCTAAGAGACAATTGCAAAACGGCATTGAAAACAGTTAGTGTGGAAAAACGTTTATATTATTTTTAATGTATAATTTCTCCCAATGTATTACGCAACCAACCACAACACAGCTAAACTCAAATTTATACACCTATGAAAACACCCTCAAATCTCAAAAAGTGCTCCCTGGATTTTCTAAATATTCACTGAACTCCGCTTTTAATAATATGTTATACTATTGGGAAAACTGAGTATATTCCCATTTGAAATCCATAGTTAATATATTTTAGGAACAGTTATCGAGCGACATTATGTTATTTATGGAATCAAAATTTAATTTCCTAACATATCTAAAAGAAAAATTTTAGCTAAATATCACTGTAGGTATATAATAAAAAGAAAGATGATAATTTACTAGATATTTTAACCTTTGAAAGAAACAGAAATATAAACTTATGTAGGTACAAAAATGTATATATATATATATATATATATATATATATATATATATATATATATATATATATATATATATATGTTTATCTGCCTTGTTAAAAAATATAACTCATAAACCTTTATTTTTGCTAGTTTTGACCCTAAAACCATGTTTGATTTCGTGATGAGTTTAAATACAACTCATTTTTATTATTTAAAAAAAACAAAGATCAAAGTATATATGATAATCATTTCGAAATAAGCAATGAAAATCGAAATTTTAATTATTTCGATGGTTCTCATATCGAAGTTAAATTATAAATGAAGAAAATTTAAATTTTTAATTAAATATTCCTGTAATTGAAAAGAGGGTTATCATTAAAATTTTGGAATCTTTATTTGTTAATATTTATTTGATAAATTTTAAATCATTTATTTATTATAATAATGTTCACTTCAAATGATTTAATTATTAATACAGATTGCAACATATGCATTAGAATTGCACATTTTAAATATTATTTAGATTTACATTTCTGCTTAGGTGGGGATAGTAGAATGAAAATCCTGATTCTGGTCCAATCCTACTAAAATAGCACTAAGTCTCCTAAAATAACAATAAATAATACACCCACGCCTATGTGGATATTTTTACAATAATAACATAGAACAGAAGAATTGTAAAACCAGAATTCGATGAAAACATATCAAATCAACTAATTTAATGTGATATCAGTGAAATTTCATTCTGAAATGAATCAAAACAGAATTTGAAAATAAGTAAATTTAATCCTAATATGCAAGTTAAAAAATGCACATTAAAGTAAAATTCAAATCAAATATTATGTTATTTATTTACAGGAAAAGATCCATGTGCGTTCAACCCAGGAAAAAATAAAGTGAATAATGAAAAATGATAATTGATACATTTAAATTAATGGAATTTATACATTTAAGAGAATACACTATCTGGCATATAATTTTCATTTAATTTAAAACTTTATAGGTTAATAAATTTTATTATAATTTATTAATATAAAATTATTTTGATTGAACTTACTAATATAACTACCTCGTAAAGTAATTTTATATTTACCATCAAGAATACAATTAATTTTTTTTCTATACATATAATTATAAAATTGAATATCACTACCAATATACTTTTATTTTTTCTATGTCTTGTAGTTTAGTCAATTCATATGAAATGTTTAACTTGGCACAGAACAATTGCATTATTGTATTACATATAAAAAAATAATTTCATTATTAAAATTAAAAAAATTAATAACACGTAATTTTTATTTTAAATTTGAATTTTTTGTTATTTAAATTTTACTAACATTAAATTTAATTTTATTACTATTTTAATGTTGTTATTATTTTAAATTGTTATTATTTTTAATGTTATTATTTTTATTTAATTTCTATTTTATATAGTTTAATTTTTTCTTTATAAATAATACATTTAATGGAATCGTTCGGCAACAATGATGAAACTTATAAACGATGTAAATAGTGTGGTGAAGCACTTAAAACGAAAATTTTTTATTTTCATACAAACACGGAATATAGGCTTTTAACACCTGTAAAATTGAATTATTGAATTCAATAAAAATCATTGTAAGATAAATAAAAAGAAAGCCCTATGCAAATGTGGAAAATATTGTTATAATCGGCATCAAAAAGACATAAAAAATACTAAATCATGCCATACGGCATAAGATATTCTAAATGAAATTAAAAATGATTATCTTCCAACAATAACATGCAGAGCATGTAAAGACAATATAATACGAAAAAAAATTGTTTTATTGAGAATTATTGGCATAACAAGAAGTTTAATAGTTCTAAATCCTTATCAATAATTTAATCACTTTAAGGTACCACACACTTTTATTTATAAATTTTGTTCTCAATTTCTTTATAAAAATCAGTATATGTAAATAACACGCAATTAAAACTAATTTCTTAAAACGTTAGTTTTTATAAATAAATAAAGCAAATAATGTATCTGGGGAAAATGTAAATGGTTTTAAATTGGTAGAGTTAGGATTTATCACTAAAGGCTTAAAAAGAAATAAGTAAAAATGTTAAGAAAAAATTATTTAATTTGTAGTATTATAACACGGCAAATTTTTATTAAAGCACTTGAAGAGTTTTTTTCATAAAAGATGGGAATTAGGATATTTATATTTTTACTATGGTGTTATCAAAAATGATTTCAAAAATATAAAAATGATTTAAAAGAAATGCTACATTTCTCTGATGATAATTCTGAAGAAGAAAATAACAACTATTTAAAAGAAATATTTCCCTTCTCTAACAATATATATAAACAAGAAAATGAAAATGATTTTAAATAAATATTTCTTTCCCTAACGATATAAATAAAATAGAAAATAAAAATCTTTCTAAAGATGTGATTCCATTTTTCAATTACATATTATTTGATTATCATTACAGTACTAATTTTATTTCTCGAGCATACAAATACATCAAGAATAAAGCACTACTCAAAAATCCTCACATTTCTCGAGTTTACAAAAAATGTAAATAGCAAACTGTTTAGAATTTTACCTTTTTCAAATGACTATGACAATGGCCAAGAAAAATTTTCAATGATACCAATGTGTTCAATTAGTTACTATTTTCAGATGACAATATTAAATAATAATACAATGAATAAAATTAAATTAAAGCAAATATTCCCAATTTCTACTAATGTATATGCAAATGGAAGGAAAAGAATAAGCAATAAAAATTACAGATTAAACTCAGTTTTTGAAAGCAGGATATCAGCATCTAATATTGAAAATATTTTAAATTTTATACAACCAAATCATTTTTAGTTTCAATAAAATAATAAAGAATTTAGTCATTACATGAACAACTTAGGAATTTTATAGTGTTGAAAACCAGCATTAAATTATATATTATTTGTCGCAAGCATGAGAAAACCCATAAGAATTATATATACTTCAATCATCTAACTGTACAATACTGAATGAAGATAATACTATAAATATTTACAAAAACATATTACAAGAAATACTCACGCATCCATCTGAATTAGAAATAAGAGGAGCAGGATGGGCTTTCGATAGAATAATTGTATTACAATTAGCAATAAAATGGTATAATCCATTGAATGGTGCCTCAAATATTAATCTACCAGAAGTGATTAAGAATAAAATAGTACGTATCAATGTGAAAAATTATCCTATTAAAATTGATGATATACCAGAAATATAAAATCGAAATGACACATCTATAAGTGTATGCTCTCTTGAAGGTATAATGTCTGCAGTATATCCACAAAAAATTACAGAAAATAAATTGGATATGCATATATATTTACTTTATTTGAAAAAAATACAAAAACTCACTTAATTGTTGGATAAAAGAGTGAACTAAGTTGTTTTCTACACAAAAAAAAAAACAATCAACATACAACACATATGTGATATGTCTCTTTAGTTCTTTGATTCCCAAGAAAAAATAAGTAAACATACAGAATACTGTTCTAAAAATTAATCAATAAAAATCACTATACCTTCGAAAGAAGAGCAAATATTTTAAAAAAATTCAAAGAAAAATGAATGTTCCTTTTCCAATATTTGAAGATTTTGAATCAATATTAAAGAAAATATCAACAAAAAACATAATCCAAGACAAATCAAGAAATTTAAATTTAATTTAAAAAATCTTACTTCTAATTGATGATGATATTATTAATGGCTTTTATAACAAGATACTTAAAGAAAAACATAATCTTAATAATCAACAAATTTGAATTATGGTAAAATGACGAACTTTATATAATGAAATATCAATTACTTGAAGCATCTGGTTTTTGTGTTTATACTCTAGATAATTATGGAGATAATACACCGCCAGTTGTATATTGCAGTCCAAATGTGCGCAAAATTTTATAGAATTAATGAAAAAAGAAATAGAAGAAATTGGTGAAGTATATTCTCAAATTGAACCAATGCATCCAATAACAAAAGAAGAAATTAAAAATTAAATTAATCGAAAAAATGTACTGTTTGCCAATGTGAATATACGGAGAAAAATAAAAAAGTGTGTGTGGTCATGATCATTAAAGTGGAAAAATAAAAAAAATCTGATATGTAATAAATGAAATCTACAATTACAATTTCCCAATTTTTTTCCAATTTATTTTCTTAATGTTGCAACGTATCATGCTCAGTTATTTATTAAAGAGCTAGAATATGATGGAAAAAAGATAGATTTAATTGCAAATAATGAAGAAAAGTTTATTACTTTTGGGAAAGAATTTAAAAAATGTGTGTAATAAATACATTTAAAGTTATGGCTAATAGTTCAGATCAATTATCATTTAATTTAACTTAAGGTTTTGTGATATATTCGAAAAATATTTTCGAAATTATAAAGAAGATTTAGTTATTGGAACGAGTTTTATCCATATGATTGTATGGATAACTGGGGAAAAAATTATGAAACCAAACGTCCGCAAACAAATGAATATAACAATAAATTACGATAATGCAAAATGTGTATGGGATCAATTTAAAACTAAGAGTCTTGGTGAATATCATGATTTCATTTTAAAAGTGATGAATTATTATGCCACATATATTTGAAAGTTTTAGAAATTCATGTAAAAATGCATATGGTTTAAATCCTGCCTGTTATTTTAGAGCACCAGGATCATTGTTAGATGCAATGTTTAAAATGACTAAACATAATTTTGTAAACAATATGTTAAAGCAAATAATATATTTTGAAATTTTTAATATTGAGGCATCTAATTATATAGCATATCTCATAGCTTATAATTTATATGGATGGGCAATGTCTCAATATTTACCATCTGGCAATTTCGAATTGGTTAGTTACCAAATGATTTCAAAATAGATTTTTGGCAGAAATACATATTAAATTTAAATGATAAATCGCAACAAATATATGTATTAGACGTTGATTTAGAATATCATTAAGAACTGCATAATTAACCCAAAGATTTACCATTTTTTGCGGAAAATATACCAGTTCCAGGAACAAATCAATTAAAATTATTAGCAACTCTAAAAAAAAAACAAAGTATGTAATAGAGTCCGTAATTTAAAACAAATTTTAAATACTGATGTAGTTCATAAAATACATAGAACATTAAATTTCAATCATATATATAAAATTTTAATAAAATATATATATATATATATACATACATACATATATAATCTATTGTTGAGAATTCATGCAAAAAATTACTTAGAATAATATTTTTATAAATTTATGAATAATTCCATGTCTGGTAAAACTTTGGAAAATATACGAAATAGAGTAGATATAACACTGATATCAAATGAATAAGTCTGATAAATTTGTAGCTGAAGCAAATTTTAAGAAAATATTTAATGAGAATGTTGCGGCTATACATTTAAATAAAAAAATGTAAAATTTAAAACACCTGTTTATGATGGCATGTTAATTTTATACACATCAAAATAATTAATATACGATATCTATTAAAAAGTTATGAAACCAATATAAAGATGCATATAGTGTAATTAAAAATTAAACAAAAATTTCAAATGAGTAAAGAATTGCATTGCTAGCAAGAGGATTACATTTGATGACTATAAGAAATATTTGTTTAATGATAAGATAGAATATAGAAAAATGAATTTAATAACGAACAAATGTAAGAAACATATATCGTAGAAATTAATATTTTAGCATTAAGTCCTTGTTAAAACAAAAGGTTTATATTATAAAATAATATAAACAAATCTACATATGGACATATAAACATATAATTTTAATTCATTTCCTAAAATATTATTAAATTATATATTCTCATCTATGTTATATTCTATATATGTAAGGATTCACAAAATCTACAATATTTCTACTATGTTTAGTTTCTAATATAATATCAATGTTAAAGCCATAAAAATAAAAATATTTTAGTTTACCATTTTCATCTCTTAATTCTGAAATAATAGGATTGAAATGATCATGATTAATTTAACAAAAATTTTGATATGGTGGCTCATTAATAATAGAATCCGTACAACTAAACATTGTTATTGGTTAGAAACAGGCAATTATGACCATTTATCAATTATTAAACATATATAATATTTTATAAATATTCCATATGTTAAATTACAAAGTATATTTTTTTAAATAGTCAAAATTAGGTAATTTGTTTCCTATAACAGCTTTTTACTTTTCAATAAGCATAATTTTTTCATAACTAAGAATATCAGATAATCTGTCATCAATTTTGATGTTTAACTTATAATTTAAAAAAATCTATTATTACATAACATTATGTTAATTCAATATCATAATTTGAAAATGTATCACTCGAATTTATAGTTTCTTTTGATGATTCAAATTGCATTTTCCTCTAGGTGTATTTATAACTTTATTATTATCTATCAATGTTAACGTATTATTGTCTATATTGGGCTATACTAATTTCGTATCAAAACCAATAAAAGCATTTGATTTGTCTTTATGAATTATATGTCATTGAAGTTTATTCTTTACTATAGAACTATTATTTGTTAACTTAATTACTTTAATATGAATTTATTACTAAATAAAATCTAATTACATGAAAAAAGTTGATTAGGGCATTGGTGTTTTAATTTTCAAAGGAAGATCTAATAACAAACAAATGGTGAATTATTCATGATAACATAAGAGCCATATTTGTAGGCCCTAATAACCTGGAAAAAATAAGTTTTTAATCAATTTTATTTATAAAGTATGTTGGTTAAATTTTAGAAAAATGTATATGTTAGCTCAAAAATTATAAATCAACCAAAATTAATTCAGATACAAATTTATTTCAATATTTTGTCAAAAAAGTTAAAGATAAACTGGTATACTTTTAAAATAAAAATTATGAAATAATTGTTCTAGAGCAATATGAAAATGATTCAATGATTATCTTTGTCAGTGTTATTTTCGATGACCAAGACATAGTTTGCGAGTATTTTACTATGGGAAGACAAAATGTCGTTGGATTTTATTCAGCACAAACTTATTCGAAAGTGCCTTAACAACTTGGAAGAGAAAATATGAATTTTCTAAGTATATTTAGATATGATGACACTAATTAAAAACACATTTATAATGACTTTGTTGGTGGAGACATGACTGAAGAGAAATTTAAACAAATTTGTTCAAACTGTTTAAATGAAGTATATTGCTTCTTCACAATATATTTCAGTAAACGAACTCTGTGACAATATAAAGTGCTACTTTCAGTTACATTTATTTGATAATTAGATTTATGCATCTGCTTTGACCAGTATACTGCAAACTAGTTGCAATAGATGAAAGCTTCCCTATTGTGCTGTGATCTAGACACAACAGAAAAAAGCCAACAGCATATGGAGAGAAGATAAACCACATGGCCTCTACTTGCCGACCTTGGACTCACTCAGCACTGTACAGTTTGGACACATCGAACAGTTGACAAGAATGACTCCACTCGCCGACCTTGGGTGAGCTCAGCACTGCAGTTGTGACACACTTGGTGCATGACTCACTGCATGAAGCCTTCAATTCTTTGCTTCAAGCATCTTGTTTCCTAAGCTCAGTGAAAAGACGTCCGACACGAAATTCGTGGGTCATGATTTCGAATACGGACAAGTGAGGATAATTTAATGGTATGAAGCTGTCCACGCTATTAAATTATCACCCAAGACTTTCTAAATTTAAGCTTAAGTACCTTGCCCATGCTTATACAATTCAAGTAGTGGATGAAATTAATCGCTACCACTGAAGCTCCAGCAAAAATACACTCTATAATACAAATGTAGTACAACAGATAGTACAGCTGGGGTGACTCATATGGGTTAAGGCACCTACACCATATGAGAGGGAGTACCAGATATAAAAAATTAACTTAAAAACACTCTCCTCGCGACATTAAAAAAAAATATTATTTGCCGGCCAAGGGGTGAGAAAGGTAGTTCTCCAATTGACTATTGCAAGTGCTAAAATAAGGCCAAAAAATTAAAACATAAGGTCACTGGCAAGAGAATAACTAACCCTTAAACCAAATGAAATTCAGGTCTTGGTGCAACGTTAAAGTCCATAAACCTTTTGTAATCCATTGAATGGATAAGCAGTTGTGGAACAAGTATTGAATAAATTTTATAAATGATAAATGATATTGCATTTGTAATGATTAGCCATATTGCAATTTGTTTAAAAATGTATATAAATAAAAACTGCTTATTAGGTATATAATTTCCTATTGTTTACAATATGGCTGTATCAATAGAAAACCAATTAGAGAACAAAACTAGAATATAATAATGAATTAACTACATTATTGGATTTAAATTATTTAATTTTTAATAATAAATAGATAACTATTATATTAGAAGATAAAAATGAACCTTGGTATCCATGAAAAGTATTTACTGAAATACTAGGTTATTCTAGTCCAAAAGATGCATTACAAAGCAAATTTTGTTCACATTTAAAACTTTTCCTTGATGGTTTGATGAAAAACTAATTCAACCTCTCTTATAAATGAATGCAAATCTATTTTGATAATCTGAACCTTGTTTATATGAACTATTTTTTATGTTCACATTCAAAATTGCTAAAAAAAAAAATTAAATTTGGATATGTAAAGATGTAATCCAATCAATTAAAAAATGTGTTTCTTATAAGTTACAAAAAAAAGTCCTCTAGTTAAAAAACCAGCAGATAAATACAATAGAACATAATTCTGAACAACTTTATTTGAAATTTCAAGAAAAACTTAATATATAAAGAAGAGAAAAATTTAAACAAGAAGAAAATAAATATTGAACAATTTAATATGAATATAAAAAAATATATATACCTAAAGTTTAACAGAATACAAAAAATTGTTGCATATACACTGATACATCTAAAGGTAATGCTTTAATTCATAACAATATAAAGTTGGTAAAACCAACAATTTAATAGCTATGAATTACACCTTTAAACACTTCACAGAATGAACAAGCTGATTTTTTTGTTTACATGAGGATGTTTATAATGTAAACAGAACATATATATTAATTTATGAGGTATGTGATGATTTTCATGATGAAAAGCTGACATTTGTTTCAATTTATACTCCTTTAATGGAAATTGTAAAATTAACCATTAAAAACCTAATGCACCTTTTAATTACATCAATAATTTTACTAAATATCATTTAGCAAAAATACATTCTTTGAAAAAATAAATCATGTAAAAGCACATAAAAAATTATGTTGAATTATAATGTAATCTGCAAATAAATAATTTTAAAGTATTTGATGACATCATTGTCAAAAACACAATTACAAATATTACGTATATGTTTGTTAGAGAGATTGTAATTAGGTCACACAAGCAGCATAATATCTTGGAATGAAACAAAATTATTAATTCGGAAGGACAGTATAAAAACATGTATTTATACAAATTAGAACACTATAATTACATATAATTAATTTTGCTTTGGTTTCATTGATTAAGTAAAATTCGCAAAACTTCTGTTTAAATTATCCATGAAAAATAAGAATTTCCAAAACATAACTATCTAACACCAATTTCATCACCCTTCATTTATAAGAATTTTTGAACCAAATGTTCATTAGGATAATTTGGTATCGTAATTTTGTATTCATAAAAAACTGCCTTATACTTGTTCTCCATTGATAGCTTTAAGTTTGTAAGGGGGTACATAATAATTTAAAACCTTAACAATAGTAAATATTTCTGTTGTCCATATAGCAGTTTAACATTTTTCAAAAAAATTGTTTAAGTTTGTTAACATGGACAACATTACCAAGTTTATATTATTGTTTAGTAAACATATTCACAAAAATGATATCTCTTACATTGTTTCATTTTTGTGATTAACTGCAATTGGTTTCAAACTAAAACTGCTATGTTTTGTATTGTTGTATTCTTTTGCTAAATAATGTAATATATTTACCCACTTATAAATGCCATTTAAAGCAAATTTTTTAATTCTATTTCTTTGTACGAATATATCTTTCTACAGCACTACCTTTAAGTTCACTGAATGTAGAATAATGGTTGATGTTATATATTTTCATAACTACTTTAATTGTTTTATAAAAAAATCGAAGTCAGTGATGCTTGGAATATTATGTCGTTCTCTTTTTACTTTCTAAAGCATTTGCTTCATTTTCAGTTGCTTTATCTTTTATAGGTATAGCAAATGTATATTTGGAAAAAAAACTTCAATGATTGTCATAATATATTTATATCCATTATTTAAATGTGAAATGCCTTTTAAATTACTATTATACATCTCATTAAGATGAATTTGCCATAAATAATAAATTCCATTAGTTATAACTTCTCTTTTGGGAGGATTTATTCATTAGCAAACTTTTTTTTAAAGTTGATTTATTAGTATAACATATTGAACATTTAATTTTCTGAACCAAACGTCCATTATAAGTATTTTTCAATTTTTGTATCATTATTTTAAGAAGACTTCTTACACTTTAATTTTTAAGTATTCTCCAATTAATAGTAAAAAAAATATTCATTACATTTCACAAATAATACTATTGTGGTCAAAAATCCATTATCATAACTTTTTTCTGAATTTAAATGATAAAATATCACATATGTTAACATACAAAGGTTTACTTAAATATATTTTTTTAGAATCATAAATAACAGTCACAGTTTCATCAAATAAATTGAGATTAACAATTATTATTTTCTAAACAGTACAATCCATCAAGAAAATAAAGATTTCATTATCATGTAGGTGTAAAATATTATTACTTTTATTCCACTTTGTAGGCAAGTAAAATATATAAGACTTTGATCAGTTATATTTGTCTAATTTTTAAGTGAACAGGTGAATCACAATAATTCAAAACTGATTTGTCTAAATTTTATTTTTTATCACATAATTCTTTATCGCAAACTTCTTTGCTTTTTTCAACTTTATAGTTAACAAGTGTATCACAATACTTCAAAACTGACCAGTTTGAATTTTGTTAATTAAAAGCTATTCTCTTATCAAAAAATCTTTTATTGGCTGTATCTTTTCCATCTATAGGATCAGCCATATTATTAATTCCATGATTATGAAGAGATACATAATCTGTTGTTTAAACAAAAACTTTTCATATTTGATTTCGTAAAGCAAAAACAATAATATTGTATTGTGAATCTACATAAGTTTGTAATTTATAAGTACTGGTGTTATATTTTTCTTTAAAATTTTTATTAATGGTATCCGAAATATATCTGTAATTTTATAAATGAATTATATCATGCCATTTTAAACCTCTCTTAAAAGTGTAATATAATTACACATAAATATCCACAGATAGCTGAATTAATATTCTGATTTACCTTAATTTTACAATAAGAATATATATTTTCAAATAACTAGTAAAATTACTTGAATATTACCTCCAAATGAATAAAAAATATGAAAGAGTATTATTTCCTCAAAAAAATGTATAAATCCAATGAGTACCATTATTCGATAAAATGTCAAATTTAGTGATAACATATTCATTTTTCGGCATTATTTTCGCTAATTCACCAATCATATAAACATTTCTTAAATTGTTAATATTTTGTACTTTTAAATATTTTTTCAGTATATATTATATAATGGGAATATATTACTTTTTTTGATCATCTATTTTTGAAACTAAGCCACTAACTCGTTTATTTTCCATTGCTAAATTATGTCTCCGTTGTTCTTATAATAATTCTTATTTTTTCTAACTTGCATCACAGAATTACAAATTGCAGTAGCTCCTCGATCTAAAGCTCCAAGTGCGCCTAAAGCTGCAAACAAAGTTGCTAAAAATCCACCATGATATAAACCACATCCAGATTTTTTTTTAAATATTTTTTTGATTATTGGTATTGCAAAGTTAGTTAGGAAACTATTCTTATTTTATATTTTTTTATATTTTTCCTCTGAAATTAATCTGTTGGTAAAAATTTATCTATACCTATATCATGTTTTGTTCAATGTGTATATAAAAAGTTATATTAGTTATCTTTATTTATAAGTAAAAAAATATTTTTTACTTAATCAATTTTTTCACCCCATACTAATTTTATTTTCGTAAACATATTTAAAGCAACAGCTGCAGAGGTATTTTTTTCTCCAAATGGAGAATTTTCATATATGTAAATTCTTTTGCTTCTTTTTGTTAAATTTTGTCAGCTTTTTGTCTAGAATGCAAATCTTTAAGATCTCTATATTCACTATCATGGTATTTATACCCTTCGTTAAATTTGTTTATACCTGTGTCTTCTCTTCCAAATATTTAGTTAATTTGGTAAAGGGGCCACAATAATTATAATCTGGCAAATGCATTTCAGGTAAATTTTAATTCTTTAATGCCCAATTTTTTATACCTTTACCATGATGCTTAGTATACCAAAAAGAATTTGTAATTACATATTTTTAAAACTCTTATAAGATTTGGTATTGATTTTGGATTATTAATAACCAATTCAGAAAATATATGGTTCGACATATTAATAATGCTTATTTGTCATTGTAATATATGTTATTTCCTGAATTTTTTTCAGCATGTATCTATAAATCATCTAACATCATCCATCCCAACACATTCTTTTGAATTATTGTATTTTTTAATACCTTCTCCAGATCTGTGAGTTCATGGAGAAAACATTCTTTCAGGTGTGTTGGACTCATTTATATAATTATCATAAATTGGTTTAATTATATTTTTGTACTTCTAACTTTTATTGGAGTTTACATTAATATTTGGATTATATTCTTCAAATGCAGCATTAGTTGATCAAATATTATATCTGTAATTTTTTAAAGCCATTATCCATGTACTTATCTGCAAGAACGAACTATAAATATTTTGTTAATTAAATTGAAAGCCCTTCAGTTAATTTATATTATTAATCTTTAACAAATATTTTATTGTTCTTTAGTGTTACTACTGTATCTGCAATGTACAAATTATGCTCATCTCCTCGTAATCCATATTGTGTTTAAATAATATTTAATCTTTTTGAATTTTTTTTCCCTAAATTAATAGAAGAAGGAGGATGTGAAACATTGTTATGGTTACAATTCCCATTTATTTTCCAAATTAGGAGATATTTATTCTGAAAATAATTCTCTTTTAAATGTTGTTTCTTCTGGAGTTGGTGGATAGTCTAAATTTTTTCTGTTACTGAAGTTAGTGATGTTATTGAATTTTTATTTTCTTCTATTTACTGTTCTATTTTTTTTAAACCAATATTTCGTATTTCGTGAATTAATGGCAGTTATTTCTCCTTATTTCTTTGATACACAAATTCATGTTTCTTTTTATAATTGTAGCATTTTTAAATGAGTAATTTTACTCGAGAAACTGCCTTTCATGAATCTTTCTTTTCTGTGTAATTTTTTTCTTATAAATGAGTTATAAGATATTGAGAATTTTAAGGAAAATTTTTTCTCCAACAGATAAAACTTGGGGGAATTTAAATGATTACAATAATAGAATTTAATTTGATATTCCTATATGGAACGAATTTTATTTCCAAAGTTATGCTTATTTTTTGAGCAATTTAGGTAAGTAAAGAGAGATACAGATGAACGTGTGGCAAAATATGCAAAATATGCAAAATTAGATAGTATCAATATTTATGATAATTATTTTCCTTTTCAGTTTTCTAGAGAAGAAGTATCAAAATATGGGCATATTATTAAGACTGTTGATAATGTAGGTATAACTTCATCAATTATCTGCAAGTGAACCAAATTATTTAGAACTTAATAGTGTTAATAATAAATATCGAGTAATATCCATTTCTAGTGTAAAACAAATATAAAAACATATCCACACAAATAACATTTTTTTTGCTTTACTCATGATAACAATGAAATTTACTGGAAAGTTGGTTAGGAACTTTTTTTTTTTTCAGAATTCGTCTCATAACAACTGCTATTTGTTTATTAATCAAAGAATGCAGATGATGCAGATGTTATGCTGATCCAGGTATATTGTGATTCAAAAGTAAGAAAATATGTGGCCTATTTTGAATATGAATGAAACACAAATTGCAATTAAACAAAAAATATACAAACACCCAAAAATACCTATTAGTTTTAATTATTGGCAATAAAAAAAAAGTTCCCGTCTGATAAACTCCTTTTAGTTTTGATATAAAAGATTAGTTTAATAATTTACAATTTGACATGCCTAATTTTGCAATTGTAGATTTCAAACTAATAGAAAAAATCGTGCTGAACAGTATGTTCAGTGCTTTCTCTTTGATCACTGTAACAGTTGATACGTTTATGTCAAAAAATGAAGAAATGACATTTTTCCAAAAGAAAATTGGAATATAAATATTGAAATTGGCCTATGTCACAAAATTTTTATTTTGCCTATGATGATATTAGAAATTCAAAATCAATACTTTATTATTATATATATATAAGTAAATAACGCTATTATAAAACAACTTTAAACCCTCAAGCCGATATCAAAAATTATTATACATTTTTAGGCGAAGATCATTACTTGTTATTGGTTGTTTATATAGATAAACAAATGTAGTTAAAGAAACTACTATCATAAAAATTAGTGTGGATTTTGATAAAGCCATTGAAGAGGAACAATTTGTAATGTTATTCTAATTAGCCAAAGGAATCTAACATATGATTATTTGAAAGAAAGAAATACTGAACATATATAACTTTTTTTAATTAATAAAAATAGGATGTAAACGATTTTATGGAAACAACGAAATGAGTCGACAGATTATTACAAATTAATGAGATTTTTCTCCTTAACATTTTTATTTGTGCAGGATTCATGTAGCATTTTTATTTGTACAATTTTCTTTTTTTCTCTTAATAAATTTCTTTTCGTTATGAATAAAAGTGGAAACGCCGGTGTTACCATGTAGTATGACAAACCTTTTTAGAATGTGTTCATGTTTCTAATACACCTTCCAATAGATTAGATAATGCGTCTGAAGATCTCAGAATTAGTTCTAAAATTTCATCTAAATCTACATAACTTACATTTATTACTCTTACAAAACATTAGTGATAAATATAAGCTTCGAAAATTAGGTGATGTATGCGAGCCTATATAAGTTCTTAGAAAATTAGTAGAGCCTTGAATATTAACTATAAAGGACACTGACATAATATATAATTTTATTTTAGCTAAAATTTGCGATATTTGTCTTGCATAATTGAATTGAATTTTATTATATTAAATTTATATTTTCATTGATTTTAACTTAAAATTGAATCGATTTTAGATTAAATTTCATTGATTTGATATGTTCTTAATTGAATTTCAGGTTTTATCATTTTCTGCTTCTTGTTATTTTTGTTAAAAAAAAATTCCCCTATCGGCATGGGTGTATTATTTCGTGTTATTTTTAAGAGAAAAAGCCATATTTTAGGGGGATTGGTCAAGGATCTGGTTTTCCAATCTACCGGGGATAATAAATACAATCAGGAATATGGTACAAACTATTATTTGATTTTAATTTTTTCCGCAGTAAATTATTCTTGAATAAAACATTCTAGTTATAAACTATTACGTGTTCACTGCTTCACATCCCATGCGACAGAGTGGTAGTGAAGAACAGAAGTTGTTTAATAGCAGCGGTGAAACAACAGTGTAATGTTATAAATACCAGGCAAGCGAACCACTTATCTGTCACAAAAAGCGAGCCGTCACGATAAAGCCTTTTGCGGTGTAATGCTGCTGATGATGGTTTTACTGAACTCTGCATTTATCTGAAGAATACTCTGGATTACTGTTCTCGATCTCCCAGTGTGACTCGGCGTGCGTTGATTCTTCCAGATGGTCAGGGCGAACGCTATAATAGTGTGACATGCCTCCAAGTTGAATAGTTGAAGAGTGAATGAGTGGCTCAGTTCCGAGCGATAGAAGGAAGTGACCAACAGAAGGCAAGAAATCGACTGAGAGTATCAAGTAGTGAAGGGGTGGTTGGCAGGTCGGTCTATTAGACTAGCTGTGTGAATGCAATACATTGCAAAGATGGCACCATACACTGAACATGTTTAATTGATGATTACGAGTTAATTGACTGCAACCAGAGAGAGAGAGAGAGGGGCATTAAGAAGTACGTCATTTTGAGTAGAAATAAACATTAAATATTGTGCTCACTGTTACACAAAAAAGTAATACTGGCAGCAGATAACTTAAGGCTACAAATAATAGCTGCGAGATTAAATTAAAAATCAAATTTATATGTTTTATATTTATTAAACCACAATATCTCATTAAAATGGATACACCTCTCAGGTGTCTTCACATGTAACAATATATATTGTTTTTAATTTCATATTTTACTATTTAATGGTACATATCACATTTTGTAATGGCCTTAGATTACTGTGCAATATATTTGTTCTGAAAATTTATTTTCAAATTTATATGATTTAAAACTATTTTTTTCATTAGAACAGTATATATATCAAGTGTGTAAAATCATATTTATCAAATTTTTAATAATACTTTCTTTTACAGGAGAGAAATTACTTGTAATCATTAAAAACTATAACATTTTCAACAATTAATTTTAAACTCCTTTTGAACTGTGATTTTCTTTAAAAAAAACTTAAATCCCATATATTATTAATCATAATAATATTTTAAGCCATAATTATACTATTAATAATACATTTCAACTTATATATCCTTTTTTTTTGTTTCTCTGTAACATATTTTATATATTATATTTCGAATAACAAATAGTACAATATTCATTTATTTCTTTCTCATATATGTTTAAAAATATTCAATTTCAATTTTATTTATTAAAATTAATATATTAAGATTAAATTATACATTTTCTATTTATAAATTATATAAATTCATAATTTAAGAATTTATAATTTTTTTATAAAATATAATTTAGATCGTTAATTAATCACCTTGCACATATTTACTCAAATAAGTAACTTCCTTTAAAATTATGTTCGCAAGTAAATATTTAAATTATGTAAACATTATATATTTATTAATTATGTAATCTTTTTCTTAGAGTTCCTTTGTTATTCCCTGAACTAAATTAGTTATAAATCCAATTTAAATAAACCTATTCGTTCTTATTTGTCATTCAAAGTCAACATATTTGAAGACATTTTTATTTTTGATAGTTTTTAATATTTTTAAATATTGAACCATTTTATGAACAGATTTACAGTGTATAAAGTGTAAATAATTTTTTTTATTTATGATGAAATTTTTTTCTTCATTCTGGAGTATGTAAAACATCTTCGTGATTATTATGTTAGTTACTGGGGTTTGTTATATTATCTTCTAACATATAGCTTTTATTTGAATTGTTCGAAAGATGTTAAATTATTCCTTTTATTTCTTATATATTATATTTTCTCACCGATTAAAATAGAGATCATAAAAATTATTTTGACATATGCCAACCATGTAGATTATTAGCATCAAATTAAACTAAATAATTACGAAATGCATTTTGTTGAAAGTTTTTATTTAGTTGGTTTGATGTATTTTTAAAAACATGAAAAAATTATTTTAAAAGCTTTTTCAAAGATATTGTCATCCAGAAATCATTTCAAAAACAAATTAAAATGTAGTTGTTTTTGGATTGAAACCCAAGATTAACTCGGGGTTTATATTACTATGTTGGATTTAATTCACGTGCTTAAACAAGCATTAAAATAAATAATAGAATAGCTAGAATTAAAACAACTTTTAACTACAAATTTACTATAGCCGCCTTTATTATTTAAATAAAAATTTTTCTAACAATTTTCGCATGGTTATATTTATTATAAATATAGTATGTATTTAATTTTATTGTGTGATGGTAGTTTAATTTCATTAAATTTTTCTTCTGAATTCATGTATTTACACCTTCCTAATTAACCAGGAGTCATTGACGCGAGACAAAATTAAAATGATCAATTTCGTGGGCAGAGACCAAACACATACTACACAATAAAATAAACTGGGAGCACAGAGCAAACTGGAATTTAATTTATGCCGAAACCGAGTGTTGACAGGCGGCCCAAAGTAAAATGTAGAACAAAAACTACTTTACAAACTTCCCAAGACTACAACAAATACCACACAGACTTAACAAAAAATAAAATTTTCCCAACCATAAGGGGAGCGGGGGGTAATGAAGATCATTGGTGAATGGCTATCACCCTCTTTTCTCTGTTACTATCGATGACAGAAGCGCATTGATCTGTGGTGTCACCTCTACTATCGTACTGGAATTACATCCTCTTTCTACGCCTTTTTCACTTTGTTCTCCGCTGTGTAAAGTTAAATTTAAACGTTTCCATGTAATTTCCTGCATTTGGTTTTTCAAATGTAAATAATTAAAATTAACATATCGTCACTCAATATTGTTATTCTAGAATTGCTACATATATAATTTATATTTTAAAGCCACAGCAATTTAAACAAAGTTAGTAGTAATGTTTATGTAGCGACCAATATGATGGCGCCCATGTTGGGCCTATGCAGATCAGGGTGATCGCCATTACCTGCAAATGATCGCGATTGCCCCATTATATTATTTATTTTGTATTATTTTTTCAGATGGTTCGTACGTATGATTGTAACACTCAGAAGGCAAAGTGGACTCAGAATGATTTGAAGAATGCACTGAAATGTATTGCAATGGAGAGAGCATTGGAAGAGTTTCCAAGTGGAAAATTATCTCATACACACCGTTACAGGATCGTGCAAAAACTGAAATTGCGACACCAACTTCTTTGGGAAGAATGGCTACATTTTCACCCGAGGATGAAAGTCAAATAGCTGACTATGTAAAGAAGGTAGATAATAGGTTTTTCGGCTAGAGTATTGTCGATTTAAGAGCTTTGCATAGAATAGAGGACATGCTCATAATTGTAATAAAGTAAGCAGAATAGCAGGGCGAGACTGGCTTGACGGATTCCCGCGGAGGAACTCATTACTTTCCGTTCGAAAGAATGAAGAAACTAGCATGAAGCGAATAAAGAGTTTCAACAGAGAAGAAGTTCCAATGTTTTTCAATAAGATTGAAGATGTAATGTCCAGGCATATGTTCTCCCATTAACAAGAATGGAAGAACATGGATGAAACAGGGACGGGAACTGTTCAAGAACCTGGCATTATTATTATACCAAAGAGACAAAAACGAATTAGTTGTGTTACAAGCTGGAAAAAAAAGAAAACTGTTAGTGTCATATGTTTACTGAATGCTCGTAATAGTTTTGTCCCGCTGTGGTTTGTGTTCCCTCGAAAAAAGAATGAGTCCCACTCTGGAAAAAGGCCGACCTCCTGGAGCAATGTATACATGTAGTATTAACGGATGCTCAAACGAAACAATATTCATGGACTTGCTTCCACACTTTCAAGACCATGTGAAATAATCTCTAGAGCAACCTGTTCTTTAAATCCTTGACAAATGTTACAGTCCTGTGACGCTTGAGACGGATGACATATCCCAACTCCATGGAATTGCCATTGTTTAATTTCCACCCAATTCTTCCCAGCGATTACAACCACCGGTCGTCACATTTCTTGAACTACTGAAGAAGGCAATGTAATATTTTCATGAAGATGAACACTTAGTTAATCATTAGGCCTGACGACCATGCAGCTCTGTTTATCTTGCTTATTCACATGTGGCCTCAATTTCCAAGGGCATATCATGATTGAAAGCCACTGGTGGTTATGCCTCTGGATGCTAATATATTCAAAAATGAGAATTTTGCGAATTTTGCTTTTGAGATAGAAACTCTGAAACTAAACAAACACACTGCTTTAGTCTTCTTCCTCACAACATGTGGAAACAATCAATGAAATCGCTATTGTATCCACTCCAAAGAATGAATCAGCAGATTTTATGGCAAATTCATATACTTGTATACACAATAGTCCTACAGTCTCTTTCGAAAGCACTTCGCCTCTGCCTGGAACTCTGTCGTTAAAGGTGCAAAAAAACAACGCTCACAGATTTCGATTGCCAAACCACAGAAGAAAAATTTTGATAAGGGAGCATAACAATGTGGAAAAAGGGAGAAAAAGAGAAAAAATTTATTGGCAGAACGAAGTATAACAAATGTGGACACTACGCCAAGAACAATGCAAGTAAGAAGATCCAGAAGGAACTTTAGAAAAGAGTTTACATTGAGTGTTAGATCTTCAGAATTCGACAATATTAATGTAAAATGTAAAATATATTTGTGACGATGCTGTAAATGATAACGTTTCTGTGTGCGACGAGGAAAAATGCTTAGTGTGGTGTGAATTTGGTATGGAAAGAAATGTGGTATAGGTGCACAGTTTGTGCTCTTTGGGCCCATTCTCTCTGCACTGGATGGGAAAGTCCTGAACTATATATTTGCAACCTATGTTTTCGTAGCATTAGAAACGGAATGTGAAGAATCAGTTAACTATTCGTAATCGAAAACTTCCTGTTTTTGAATGTACCGTTTGTATGTATTAGCTATTTGTAACAAAAACTTTTTTCTTTACTGTACCATATAAATACTGCTGCCCTGCTCATTAGTTATCAATAATGCATTAGTATAGTCATAATTGCTACCAAAAATGGCTACAAAAATTCTTATTCTTCCTAGTTTTAAAACTAGAGTACATGGCATATTGTGATCGTAATTGTGCAATCTCGTGGTTGCAACTACCCCACGCTGGAAGTAATAGCGATCAATGCAATACATTCACTTTATTGTTTTTTTTTTATTTTAAGGTTATAATCAGTAACAATGGGCCACCGTAAAATAAACTAGTTTAATGTATGACAAATAATTACTGTTTTTTCACTTTCAAAATATGTGGTTTCGTGACTGAAAAATTGATTTCTGCTTAAGTGGTCGTCATTCCCCCTCCTGCTCCACTATACCAACGTTCCACGACTCCTGTGATTTCAAATTCATGCAGACGGCTGCTCAGGCAACGACATGACACTAAAGGTGCCCCTTTATGATGTGACGTCGAATTAAATATACTACACCAATACATGAAAAAGTGTGACACATATATGGAGGGTAAATTAGAAGTTTGGTTTTCATAGTGTGGAAGGGGAAGGGTGAAGAGGGGAGCCGAGTCAAACGCGGAGAAAGTAAACTCACGTAGATGAAAATTTTCAACACAGCTGACGCCACGGGCGCTGGCGTCGCAATTTGAACAGCAGTTGGTATATACACTTCAATTATACGTATAGCCTATTTACGGTTTCTTCGCACTCTTTCATTTTAACTTTTGAAAATTCACTCCAGGTATGTCTTGTATAGTCGACACCTAAGTATCTCATTCATCGAAAGCGTTTACTACTTCTGTTAGTATAAAAAAAATTTTTTTTCAAAGCAAATATTGCATAATATTTTTCGATAAATTTTAATATTAAATAATAATTAATATGAAGAAAACTGGAGAGAAAATAGGTGTGTTGGTAATGCATTTTAAGAAATGTTGCTTATGCGAAATATCATTAAAATGAGTGCGCATGATTGCGGTACGTTTTCACTTTGTTGTGATTTTCTAGGCTTTGTTAAGATTGGTTTGCACGAGACGAAGTAATATCCTGAAAGTAGAACGTAAGCAGGGTGTCAGAAATTTTGGAAGTAACTGTGAATGGACTATACCCCTTCGAACATAAAACAGTAGCACCAAACACCTGTAACCACATTCAGAAATAACACAAAAATAGTTTTCCAATTTCCAGAAATAACATATTTGTACTCAGCACGGACACACAAAGGTCGTTTATATGAATGCTAAGATTGTTTTTGCAATAAATCTATTGAAATGTGTTCAAATATTGCTAAAAAAAAAATGCTTTCACTTTAAATTTTTTACACAGGGAAGGGCTCACTTTAATATTATTGACATTTCTTTAGCAATTTTTTTTCGTCGGAGATACAGAAATATTGACTACCAAATTTAGTGTAAATTTGCGGGAATTGAGGGAATGTTTTGTAGGATTTACCGAAAGTTTTTTTTTAAGTAACGGGTCCGTTATTTCACAGAACGAGGTGACTTACTCTTTACGAACACTTATCCGTAAAGTGAAATATTAATTTTAATATGTCGAAGTAGCGGATTCAGAAACATTTGTTTTGACTGTGCGATATCCACATTTCAATATCGTTTTAAAATACGATGAAACCCTCGGTAACGGTGTGATAAACCGCTCCAAGAAAATATTGAAAGTCGATGGTGATACGGCACAAATATCGCTTATATTGATGTCTCGAATATTCGCATTGATAATTTTGGTCATACAGATATCGCACATATCGCAAATTGTCAATATTATGCGTGGCTAGCATTACGATATGCAATGTACAGATCTAGCCTGTTTGGCCATATTGAAGAGGAATAGTGTTTTGAGATCGATATATCACGGTATCGCAGAGTTACGGCGCTTGCAAGCTGCGTCTCCCGTGGCGAACAGCGGGTGGGAGTCGATCCCGTGACCTGCTGAATGCGAGGTACGTACGCAGGCGAGATGAAGTGCAGACTACGTGACTCGCTTCACGAGGGAGATGTGCGGTGTCCAGGGAAGGGACAGTAGCACTTCGCAGCCCATCCTGTGTGTTCCCACGTTTCTTTCACGCCTACTTTGTCGTCTATCTGCACACCGCTAACTTCACGTATCATCTCTCTTCCACAATAGCTCACACGCCTTAGTAAAAGGCCGCTCCGGGATCCAATAATACAGATCCTTGGGAGAGATTCATGGTTGTACGTACAGTTACGTTAGTCTGGTTTTGAAGTCACCTCCGTCGACATACAGAAAAAAAAGCCGTGGGGCTAGGAGTTGGTACTAACAAAATATAAATGACAAACTGAAAAAAATAATCACGGCATCACAGTGGTTAGACAGAACACATCCTGCCTGATTATTTGTTGTGAGCGCAGTATTATCTTAGTTGTCATCACTAAACATTAGCGGTCATTAAATATTTATTATGTGATGGCCACAGAAAATCTTGTCTCACTACAAGAAGTTTGATTTTGTGAATACCAACAAAATTCTTTGTCGTCGCCACAAAGTGATTTTTTTTACAGTTCATCACTAACAGGACAAACGAAAGATTATGACGTCACTAAGAGGCACAGTGAAAGCCTACGACTTCAAGTTGGGGAAGAGAGAAAACTTAAGATGTCACTAAGAGGCACAACGCTAACATTAACCACGTTGCGAGCTGCAGGCTTCGTAAAGCTTACATGACGAGGAACTAGGGTCAGAACCATATCTGCCCTTAACTTAAAGATAGTTTTTTACCTTTTTAGAACCTGCAATTATTTCTATTTCAGAGAATTTCCACCTGTGTGATTTATTCGGGTACATTAAATTTTTGATGTCGCATGTCTTGCAACTTCCAGGAAACCGCTAAAACAAGGGACTTCCGGAACTACTTTGCAAGGCTGCAAAAGTAAATGCTAACAACAACGAACAAGACGCCGTATTGTAAGTCACCTCTTTAAATCTTCATAGTTTCACGTTGTGTGATCTTTTTCTAAGAATTAACCTCGTATGTTATTAGCATATGCGGGTACCAGCATTGCCCCAAGTTCTACCACGCTATCTACCCTTCCTATGGAATCGCCAATTTTTTAATGCGAAATACTCTTTAAGATCTGGCAGAAACAACGATTAAAAGCTAGCAGGGTGATATATTCCGACATTATTCCTTCATGTTTTATAAAACAAATGAAGTATCTTTCGATTGGTTAAACGACAACGACGCTAGCGGGTACTAAGTAGGCACCGCGTTGGCGTGAGACGCTGGTGAGGTCCCGTGGCGACTAGCGACAAATACGGCGTGAGCTGAAAATTCTGTGTTCTATATCTCCTGACTCCAATGTGATAAAGAGATAATTTTAGTGCCAAACGAAATATCTCGCCTTGATCTGTCAATATAGGCAATGGTATTCAAGTATTCAATTCGTGACTGATGTAATGCCCATATCCCAAATAAAGTATAACCCGTGAAAGCAGAAATTATAACGTAAATCCAACGTTCGTGTCACTAACACATCCTAACACCGACTTTACATCTCAATGTCGTATAAGTGGTATATGCGTTTATCTGCTCGTCTGAATAATGATGGTTTAATCTGACTACAACGAAGCCAAAAAGAGTAAAATATTTTTCACATGTCTGTAAGTACAGCTGTTCGTTTGTCCTACTCCAAAGCTTAAGTAGCCAGACCAATTTTGATAAATTAGGTATCGTTGGATTTGTTTGATTCTGTGGAGGACTTAGAATAGATGACGTCACGAAATTTCTTATATGACGAACGCTAGTTTCCACAATGACAGACTTAAATAATTTCACATCCCAGTAATACTGACCTAGGTATAAAACGAAGGCGTTTAGCAAATGTGCCGAAAAATAATATATAACAAAAAATTGCCTCTATATAAAATACAAATTTCAATTTGACTTCCATTAACTGTTATAATGCTGAACTTACAAGCATTCAATAAAAACTGTTTTGAGATTCCGAAAATTATTGAAAGTTATTGATAAATTGTTTAAATAACAAATAACATTGAACTTTTTATTAAATTGGCATATAACATAAAGAGCGATCATAGAAAGATGGATTCGAAGGCGTAACGTCAATGAATTATCACCATAATTACAGAAACCGAGGTTAGTTAGTGCTTTAAAATGAACATTTTTGTTAAGTTACTGAGCTTGGCACTCAAGACCGTAACCAAACAGGTAGAGATGAAATCCCCAGAAAGGAAATATTGCAAACACAAACGGTTCCCAATTCGATTACCAACTTAGCCTAGAGGAGAAAGGGGAACTAAAACTGCCACAAGTGTGATTCAACTGGCCTAAGAAAGAACTTCAACATAAGGCCCAGCCTGGCTGAGTAGTATTACCTTTTACATAAACCTCAATAAGAGAAGGTAGGAATTATCCATATCTATGCACAAAACAAATGAGAAAATATATTTAAATAATAAGCTTGTGCTAGTCCATTTAATTATTTATTTAACAATTTCCATATAAATATTGATTATTATGTATGTTTTTTGTCTCAGAAATGGAAAAAAGCTTAACCAAATTATTTTTTTCTTTTCAGATCCTATTTTCCAAATTTTTACACAGAAGGTGGCCAAAACCAAAAAGCAAAAAATTAAATGTATTACAGCACTGAGTATTATACTTTTTACAATTACGAGGCTTCGCATATAAATATTATTGCATGCACTTCAGGGAAATGTGTTGAAGTCATTACTACAATTTAAAAAAAAATACTGGGAAAACCATTTTATATAAAAAATTTAACACTTGAAAGAGTTCATTTTTTTTATTGGCTTCCAATTTTCCTGTGGGGTCGAAAATCCGAAGATGTGAAAACCGACAGCCATGACGGTTTTCTCAGATAAATTTTCGTGCAGATACGTAACAAAAAGGAATCGTAGCTGATAATATGCCAGAAGCTGATCGGTACACCAGCGCACAAGTGGGAGGGTGAAAACTCAGCTCATGGTCCCAACACTCATATAGGCCATGGCACAACACAGGAAATTTGAATGTATTCTATCTCATTGTCAGCTAGGTATAATGTTATTAAAAAACCAGCAACAAAATTTATTATGTCGTTACATCTTGAGAGGATGTAAGGAAGGTCGAGTCAACAATTTTCTTTTGCTAACAAAATAACTTGTTTTTTTTTTTTCGATACACGTGACATGGCCAATCGATATATCTCGAATTACCATGTCGCGGTCACCAAAGTCATTACAAGCAAAAATATGGGTTATAATATTTTTAAATTTTCATTATAAATTTAATTATTGTAAAAATAGTATAAACATATAACGTAAAATTACATCAAAATATTATCCCTTAAGGTATACAAGCTATGCCATCAGGTGTGACATATGTAAATAAAAAACCAATGTTAAGTAGACACGCCAAAAAATTATTGTTACTTTAAGAGCAGTAAACACTGAAAATAAAAATAATTCAACTATATTGTTACTGTTCATTACATTTGCGCTTAAAAGTTCCAAACATTTAAGACGA
Source organism: Dryococelus australis (assembly GCA_029891345.1). Taxonomy (NCBI): domain Eukaryota; kingdom Metazoa; phylum Arthropoda; class Insecta; order Phasmatodea; family Phasmatidae; genus Dryococelus; species Dryococelus australis. The sequence goes on along the minus strand of CM056995.1, from coordinate 183,491,222 downwards.
CACAATAAATATTTAAAGTGAAACTAATTGGCAAATCTTTGTTAGCAAGGATTACATCAACTACAACATTAACATAGTTTTATAAATAATTGATTTTGCAGTAGTAAGGCCATAAAATATGTAAAGGTTGTCCTGTGAAGCCGGTACAATCATATACAAAGGAAAGGTAATCAAATGATGAATTTAGTTCAATACATTAATGACAGGTGCAGCATTTAACAAGGTAGAGATTAATTTTCCATGAACACTGGTTTCATTTGCATTTTTTACGTCATAACGCTCGAGTCTAACATTAACAAGCGTTTCACTAATTCCTAACAACATAAAATTTAAGTAAATCCTGAACCTCATTATCATCATTCTGTCTAGCTTTTCTTGCCCAGTTTTATATATGTTTAAATAAAAATAATTATAATGTTCCAAATAATATTAGACTAACTTCTGTATGTTTTTAGTGTCATTCAAAATTTGGTCCTCCAGATTCTTAAAAACTGTGATATGATTTTTCAATTTGGTTGCAATTTCAAATTGTATATCAGAAATAGAATTCAACAATTTTTTTTTCGAAATGAGCGTGTACCTCAGAGTCTAAACTTCCAAATGTTGTTTTGAGGATTTGGTAACCAATATTTAGAAAAAACATCTCTTCTGCCGAGATCCAGGAGGTCATAGTAGAAATTTAAGTTCTGGATGCGAGGGTGCTTTATTCTGGATGAGCAATAGAGAACTGAAAATTCTGTTCATAAGTGACTGTTTCACGAGGAATTCCACTTGTATTGCCATGCACAGAAATCACTGACCGTATTGACGTATCAAATTGTGGTGATTATACTTCCCATTCAAGCAAATTTAATCCAACATAATGGAGTAATAATTGTCATAAAACATGATGCCATCTTCCTTTACAAAGATAACATCAGTGTTAAGGTACGTTTCCGTGATTTTAGAACTGTACATTTGTGAGAACACAAAGGCCAAGAAAATTTCCGGAACTTGGTGGAATGCTGGAGGTTCAAGATACTTCCACAGAGAAAGGCGAGACACACACTAAAACCAACAAGGAGGGGGGGGGGGGGATCCTTCCCAAAGAACAAACCAAATTACAATATTTAAATTAAAAAACAATAAGTTCAATATCTAAATGAACTAATTACCATATCAGCCCTGAAATAGCAATATTAAAACCGCCAAGAAATCATCCAAAAAATACCATTTCTTAAAATATTATGCATACAAAACCAAATAAAATATTTGCTCCTTTTATTATCGTTTTGGACAAATTTATTTGTTACTTGCTAGTACCAAAGGTTTTTTATTTTCATTTAGGAATATAAAACACTCATAGTAAGAAGACACTACGAAGACTCTCGCAAGTGGGTGATCTGTACTGTACCGATACAGAGTCAGGGTACAACCAAATTTCAAACAAATGTAGTCCTCCAAGTAGTTAAACAATATGTGTTAGGTAGGGCCTGCAGTACCCTAATGCTGTCAAAAATAAGTAAGACGGAGGGAACAAAATTAACCCAAATAGGGAATGTGTGCGTACATAACACAAGCTCCAGTTTCAGGGTCAGCCAGACAGACTGTTACAGGAGTCAAAAACCACTGGCTCAAATATGGAGATGCCCAACGAAATTACAACTTTGTAATTCTCTTTTTTACTACCTTACTAGTAGGATGAATTTTCAACAAGACTAATTCGCCTATATTAAATTGATTTTGTTTCCAATTTAAATTGTATCGCTTATATGTCCTCTCGTGAGCTACTTTCAAATTCCTAAGAGCTGATGCCCAAACTTCCATGATGTTACCGCCATCACCAGTAAGGAAACCACTTAGTTCTACAATTTAGAGAATGGATTTTTTTGGCAAGTACATTAAAATTAACTGAAAAGAGGTTGACCTGTGAGCTTCACAACGAGAATAATTAATTGCCATCTGGAGGTACTGCAGGTTCCTGCCCCAGTTCGTCTGGTCCTTCGCATGGAAAGCATTCAGAGCTGAACGGATGTTTCTGTTAATATGCTGTGCATGTGAGAGAGGGGTTTAACAGGGATAGAGTAATGTGCTAATTCCATAAGAAATACACATGTGCCTAAAAGGATTTGAAGTAAACTGTGGACCAATATCGGAAACTATAGAGGAAGGAATACCAAAACTCTGAAAAACACTATCCTAAAGGGAAGTATTGTTATCAATGCAGTAGCTTACCTTAAATGTATTAAACACACAAATTTTAAAAAACATCTACGCATTACAGCAGCATGTTGTTACCAGATTTACTATGGCGCATGGGCCAAACAAAATCAAAAAATGACTCCCACACGGGCCTTTCGGCTATCTCGGAAGTGAGAAAACCCAAATGAGTGTTTTGTGCAGACTTGCTCATATCAAACAAGGTACACATTTTGACTGTGTCTGCAATTACAAAATTCCTTCTTTTCGAAATTAAATGTTATCTAATGGTCTCAGTGTTCTTTTATAAATTTCAAGGTGTCCGCCTACAGGACAACAATGAAAATATTCAAACACCATAGGTTTCAAAATATTAGGCAAAAGCATGCATTTTCAGTTGCCCCAAAATTTGCAACATAACACACACTTGGGCAAAGAATATCGATTTTGTACAATACCAGCATCTAAATTTTGGTTGATAATTTTTAATTCCCGACCTTGTTCCTGATAGAGCATTATATTGTAATATCCCAAGGGAATTCAGTCAAAAGGTTACAATTTAGTGAACTAGCAAATTAATCTAACAATTAAGTTATTTCAAACATATGCGAGAGCGCATTGGCCACAACATTCTGGATGTCTTTAATATGTTGAACTTTAAATTTAAAAGACCAAAATTAATATCATCTAACAGCATGTTTTACCTAATTGCCATGGATGTGCCAACAGCCAGGATAACGTCTGGTTATGTGTTTAAAGCCAAAATTCAGCATGCTCAAGATATTCACGAAATTTGTCAGTACTTAATACCATGGTCAAACACTCCAACTCAAATATGGCAGACTTTCTTACCTGCATGGACAAGGCTAGTGATACGAACTATATGGACTGATACACTCCATCTATCTACTGGGTAAGTACCACCCCAACTGCCAGGCTTGAGTTATTGGTCTCTAAAATTAATTGTTTGTAAAAGTCTACCATGTGCAATACAAGAGTACTAGTAATGTCATATTTCAACATTTTGAAAGCCTTTTATTGGCCTGTACCACACTCAAATTAAGCATTTTCCTTACGTAATTGGTTGAGGGGTGCAGACTTTCCACCAATTGTGGAATAAACTTACCAAAAATTGGACAATCGTAATGAAATAGGCATCGCAAGGTTGGGAAAAATTCCTGACTGCTCCAGTTCTTTCTGGGTCAATATAAATCTCATGACTAGTAGTTTGGTCGCCCAAAAAAGAAATTTCAGGCACTGCAAACTTCACTTTGTCTGGATGTACAGTCAATCCAGCCTTTTCAAACAGCAAAACACTTCCTCTAGATGCTTTAAGCATTGTTCAAACATTTTCTGAACATACCACCATGCCATTTCATTAATAATACACAATCTTGAATTTAATTTCTTAAAAATTAGTCCTGAATCCTAGTAAAGGCTTTATCTACCATGGCCAGACCAAAAAGCACGTAGGTGAACTGATATAGAAATCATAGGACACAAACATTGGAAATGAGCTTAGATGCTTTACTCTATGATATCTGGTGGTAAGCCATATTTAAGTATATAGTGGTACAACTGTTTGCTTTACTGAACCAGTAAAAAGAAGAATGTAAGTCAGGCAATGGCACTGATTCAAACTCAATTATTTGTTAACATCATGATAATTGATAACGATACATTGTTTTCCAAATGGTTTGGGTACAAGAAAAGCTGGCCTGCATACTGTGAATTAGATTCTTCTATCACACCCTTATTAATCTTGTGCTGTACCTGCAGTCTTAATAGCTCCATTTTAGGTGGGGCTAAACAATACTACGTTTGCAAAGAATAAATGAGATCCCCTTCACTAAAGTTAGGAACACCATGTCGACTTTCAAGTTTAGCCAACACTTGTTGCTTAGCAAGGCTCAATTTACTCACCACCTGTCCATACAAGAGATCTCGCTTAGCGTCACTTAAGGATGAAGGAATGTGCCTCACATTATATATTCAATTATGGATGGATGCGGGCACTACTTAAAAAGGGTGGGAAGGTGGGAAACCAGTAGAATATTGGACAGCACTGTTTAACCCTACATTGATCAAGTCTAGATCACTGTCCCACAATAAATGATCCTTATTATAAAAGATGGTAAGAGAAGTTTTCAAATTCTTGTTGAATCTTTCAAATTGATTTCCCTGAGGGTGGTACGGGCTAGAGGTGTAGAGCATTATGGCCCAATTAAAACACATGTTTTTAAACATTTTTTAAGTTGAATATTTTGCATTATCAGTAAATATTTCGATTGAAGCACTGAATGTTTTCCATATTTGATCGATCAAGCCTTTAACTATAGAAGTAGATTTAATATTTCTGAGGGGTAGAAGAATAACAAATTTTGTAGAGGTGTCAAGCACGATCAGAATACAAACATCGCCTTTTTTTGATCTCACAGCGAGGCAAATATGCCTAAGTGTACATTAGTCAAAGGAGCAGAAGGTATGCGAAACAAAGAATGACCCACATTCATGCCTTGTCCTTGCTTACACATCTGACAAAGATCAGAAGATCTGATAAATATTGATACATCTGTTTTTAAAGTTGGCCAGGCAAAGTTTAAATCTATTGTTCTGAATGTCTTATTAATACCCAGATGCCCGCCAAAGACTGAATCATGATAATAAATAAGAATGATTGGTCTCCAAGTAAGGGGAACTACAATGTTTCTACTACAAACATATTTACCAGAAAAATATAAAACATTTTTATCCACGAAATACTAAACATCGGAACCCTACTTACTTCAACTATTAACTGAGCACAAAATTGATCATCCTTTTGGGCCTGCAGTAGTTTTAGAAACATTTCAGGAAAACCTTCTAAAATTTAAAAGTGGCACAGCACGACTCCGCCTCTACTACCTCAAAATTCTCGGGATCGAACATCCGTGATAGAGCTTCCGCTACTTGGTTCTCGGAGCTTCTAACGTGGTGTACTTTAAACCTAAAACAAGATGGTCTCAACACCCACCGACCCAACCGATTAAGCTGCTGGGGTAATTCAACACCCAACTGAGCACCTGATTTTTGGTGTTTAGATTGCATTTTTCGTGTTCCCCGTAGGATGCAAACTTCTCGAGACCAAACATACATGCTAGTGTCTTTTTCTCATAGATGCCTAGCTTTTGTTCGCCTTTGGTTAGGAGACGGCTGGCAAAGTCGACAGGTGTCAAACAAGAACCTACATTCTGACCCAAAATCTCTGTGAGAGCGATACACGAGGCGTCAACCTGAACTACAAATATTTTACTAAAGTCAGGCAATACAAAATTTACAGATTATATTAAGCATTCTTTCAACTTCTGAAAGGCCGACTCCTGTTCCACATCCCACTTAAAGGTCACTCCCTTCTGCTTCAGAGCGTTCATAGGTGCTGCTAATTCTGAAAAAATGTGGGATAAAACGAGAGTAATACCCAAGTACAACCAGAAACTTTTGTACTGCTTTCAAGGTTTTAGGCCGCGGAAAAATTACAACCGGGGCAGTGCAATCGGGACTCATCAACAACCTGTCTTCGCAAAGCATATACCCCAAGAATTAAACTCTGTTTGAGCCCAGAATCACATTGTCCGGATTAACAGTTAAGCCGACCTCTCTAATTTTTTTAAACTAAACGCAAATGTTTAGAAATGACTTCCAGAATCATTACTGTAAATTATAATATCAACACAATTAAATACGAATTTGTTCTGGAACTCTGATGAAACAAAATCTAAATCTCTTGACAACGCCTGACTACCAAAGTTCGACCCCATGGGTACTCTAGTAAATTCTAACTGGCTCCAGTATGTACTAAATGCAGTGTATTTGCGACAAGAAGGATCCAGCAAGCATTGGTGAAAACTAATTATTAAGATCTAAAATTAAAAATATTTTTGAATTTACCAAATGCTGCAGCGTGCAATCAATAATTCGAAGCGGAAACTGATCTTTGTATATATTTTTTGTTTACTAGGGAGTGATTGACTACTAGCTGTTAACTTTCACTATCTCGCTTTTGGAGCAAAACAGTAGCGAACAATAATCCGAGGTGAACGGGACTATAACACCAGCAGCCAATAATTTGTCGATAATTTCCATGAATGCTTTTAACATAGGTGGAGGACATTTTAAATGCCGATCCCGGACTGGAATATCAACCGTAAGGGTAAATAGATATGGCTACACATCACACTTACCGATACATGGTTAAAATGGCTGAACTCCACTTTTATTTGTTGCAATTTCTCTTGGAAACTACTATCCACAACATATATTTCACAGAAAAATATCGAATTGGGCTGTCACATGTATTGAGGGCTACCCTGATATTCGGGCAAAACCTAACAAGATAAAACACTCATAAAATTTTATATTCGCCCTTGGGTGACCTAGAAATTCGAGGCCTAAGATCAGGTCATAGATGATACCAGGTTCACAGAAAATAAGAAAATCCATGAAAATATTCCTATTTTAAAGTGGAGTTATGCCACTTTATTGGATTGAATCACCTCCCCACTAGCTATACATAACCGCAATTCGGAATCAAACACGTGAGTGCCGCGAACCACTTTTCACTTTTGAAGTTTATTGAGAAATGCTTGACCAATCATACAAACCATGGCCCTGGTGTCAACCAAGGCAGAATAATTTATGTCAGCTATGGTAAGCTCAATAAGACAATTTTTTAATTTATGTCCGGATTTTACACAACTCTGACCAGCTGCCCCATGCTATCTACAGATCAAACAGACTCACCGCCCCGAAAACAGTGTTTCTAATTAAAGAAACGATGTGGGTATTGACAGTCCTTAAAGCCATGGCCATGCTCAAAAACAATTAAGGCAGTGGGAGAGTGGACTCGCTTTTGAAACACCCGGGGTCTGGGCGAGCGCATCACAAGGCGCGTCAAGGCCGAGCAGATTACCACGGGCTCTGAAGAAGAGAAAGGGGTGGGGGGGGCATTTATGTCAGTCATCAGCTGCGCCCACTGTTTTCCCTTGCAAATCTACTAATAAACGATGCAAGTCTAACAAATTTACCATCTTACTCTCTATCACGCAAAGAGTCTTGGCATGCTGAACAAGGTTTGCCAAAATGATGCCAATCAAAACCTGCACCGGGAATCCCACACACAGACCGTCATGATACGCGCATACGAACTCTAGAAAATCCGGAACTAATTCTGTCGGCTCTTGGTATCGATAAACATATGTTTACTCACATTGGCATTTGAGGGTATGAGTTAACAAAGTCTGAATTATGCGTGCTTTAAATTTCTGAAATATGCCTCGCAGTGGTACCGCAATTTCTTCCTGAAACAGCTGTAATACTAAACCCTTAAATTTCAACACTAGGGCACGCTGAATTCCCGACTGACTATACATTCCTAGATTTACCAACTTTGCAATTGCGAAGAAAAATTACAAAATGCAGGCAGGGTCCAAAGATGTTAGAGCTGGAACATTTTCAAGGGAGGACAGGAATAAATTGTCGAAATGGACGGCTGGAATTCTGACACTCACCGAAACTGCCGGTACGGAAGCAGGCACATGGACGGCAGGCCCCCCGAGAACGGAGGTAGTTGACGGTGATCCGCCTAAGGGACGCCACAGTCGCCGACTCCTCCACAGTAAAGTTCAGATCTCAAAGGTACTGCAATAGCTCATCCTTCGATAATTGATAGAGGAAATATTCTCCAGAAGACGTTATGGCTGGTGCAGTGGTTCAAGAAACAAAATAAGAAGTACAAGACGTTAGCAGAGTCGCGCAGAAATTAAATATCATTACTTGTGCTGTACCAAGGACCACAAGAGAAGAATATTCAAGTCAACACATACATCAGAATAACAGATTATTTATTTATTTTCTCCATCTTGCAATTTTCATACATCATCATAATATTCGTAAACACGGTGCACTTCCAAGTATTCAAAACACTTAACAACCATGTTTGCAAAGAATAAATGTTTCCATCATATAATGAGATCAAGACTAGGATCATTATATGTTCCTTTCCAGCTACTCATTTCGTAACATTTAACCAGTATATACATAAAAAATACACAATATTCTCTCACTATTTTTCGATACAATAAATTTAATTAAAAGGTTACACTTTTATATAGATTATTGGGTACTGAACCTTATCAAAATTGTACTGTGCATTAAGATCTTAAGGTAAATCACACCCATACAGAGACTTTAAAAGTCTAGGCTTTCATCTGCCTTATTACTTAGAATCTTTGCGTGGCCAGCCACAATTCATTATAATTCATAGACAAAAGTGTGAACAATATATCAATGTTTTCAAAAACAAACTATAAGAATCATCAATACTATTGCACACTCTGAATCAATCATAGTTCAGGCCACGCCTCACAATGCGTAACTCTACAAATACCAAACTTATAAAACATACAATATAAAAAGGAAGCCAGCGCATAAAACTCTCATTCAACTTAATGCACAATACCAAGTGCATCACCAGTGCTAATATGCAATTTAATAAATAATCAAATAATTGTGTATGAGTATTTTTTTAAGGTTGTACATACAGGTATAAAATATTTTCCCACTAAACATAGGGATTCTAACCATCCTGTAAAATTCAACTATCCAAGGCACACATTACGACGCAGTTCATATTCACATTGACTGAATATGCTTCATTTCAACAACAACTATATTTACGGTCTTCTAAATCAATAGTTGGTTACACATTACCAGGTATCTTAACACCACACAAACTTATTGTTCATTATTCATTTAACAGGGGATTAGACTTCCAAATGACCTATAGCAATTTTTAGAGATCTTACATAAATGCTTACACATAGCTAAACACACGTGGTATTAATTTATTTCAAAACCTGGTGGGAATGAGAACGACACAGCAGTGTCAAATGTACCACGATAACTGGGTAGTGCCTCACCATTAAAGTATACTGCCGGTATCAAAAGTAAACAGGAATACGCGGTCTCCAGCTGATGAAAATTAATTTGTGAAATCTCAAGCATGATTTAAATATCTATTACGTCCAAACAATAATTACTATGCATGACTCCAAACCGTCGTGCTGGAAACTCCAGGTTTGTGGAGCTGGGCAAAATCTAGTGCCCTACCATAGCCAGCTCTGGCCAAAACTGGAATTTCTCCAGCAATAGGTGCTACACAAAGCAAGAATATAAATTATGTTAAGACAGAGATATAGCCAAACCTTACACATAAACACGCCAACCGCAAACTTAACACATGTCCACGGACTAACTAGCCAATTGCCGATAATTTCCTCGGACATTTTACTGAATGCCCGCAAAAATAAAAACACAAAAAAACTTGCTGTAAATATTCATTGATCATGTTTATTATGCTCAAGCCACACAAGGCACATCCTGAACCCGGGCGTCAATTGAACAGGCGTCACCAAGCCAAAACCGAAACTCACCAAAAAATATACCTTAGCTAAGGGCTCGAAAACTCACAATTCACCACACTGGCTGATTAATCGCTGCACTTCGTCATCAACTGCAGCTAACAATCCTGCACCTTCGTTCCCCTGCTTGATCATCAAGAGTAGACTGTTTGGTGAAAGCACAGTGGTATAACTCTCTTTCGCATCGTCGCACATCTCAGCTGGTAATGAAGTTAACTGAAGTAAACCCATCTGTCAGAGTGGGAAGGATTAAGAAGAAGGAAGGGAGGGGAAGTGCCAGGACTGAAGTAGACAACCTTAGGTGGAGAAAGGAGGGCAAGATGGGAAGTAGGGACCAGAGGGAGAACTCGGGAGGGAGAAGTTGTTTAAGGAGCATGCATGAGGCCACAGAGTCAATATAAATGTCCGGCGACGAACGCAATTGTCGCGGGCGACTGACACTAGCATAGCACCATATGTTTTATCATTTTTAAGTATGTTTGCTCTGATTTTTAGAATCTTTACCATTATTCTTAGAATCACTATCAGTTTCCTTATTTCCACAGGATATGTCATTTACTGAAAAGCACGTGATTCATTATACTGGCGTTTGTGAAACATCTTCCATATAAATATTAAATCTGGGTTTCCATGCCTTTGGTGAACATAACAAATGTTTCGAGAATGAATACATATTCTAACTATAACTTCAAAATTCGTGGGTTTTTCATTAACTAATAGTCCAATGCATTCTTGAGGTACAGGTCCCTCGAGAAAGTGACACAATAAGCACTACAGCAGCTTTCTTAATGCCTCTAATGTATACTGACAATGGCTCATAAGGAACTTGCAAATCAATTAAAATGTTTCAAAAGCAACTCTGTCAAAAGCCTGGTGGGGATAAGAAAAAGTGCAAAATGCTGTGATAAGCATCAAAACTTAAATCTTGGGCTATGGCCTTTGGGTACATTCATTCAGGGGTCTATGTGTAAAAAAGAAAATAAACTCCAATAACTGAGGTTCAGGTATATTATTACTTTGGTGTAAACAACCAATTATTTTATAGAATTTTAAAAAATTGCATAAATCTAGATTATTGGTGATACGTAAACCTCATGACATACATTCAAGAGGGTAAGGCATGTTTCCAAAAACAGGTGAGTGTGCCTTGTACATACTTGGGTAAACAGCAGGATTCTTGTTAACTCTGGCTACAAAAACAGAATTAGAAGTGGGGCCAAATATTTGCGCTGTTCAAGCAATAATATCAGAAATACCAGGGGCAGAAGTAGTGAGTTGAGGACTGGCTGTGCAAGTTCGACAGGTAGCTGTGTTGGGTAAGCCTTATTATGAATTTTGGGTTTTAGATGTAGAAGCAGCATAAAGGGTGCAAACACTAAACTCTTCAGTAAGACATTACGCAGCACTTTTACTGCTACATGTTCTACGACATTTTGCACGGATGTAGCCTGCGAGTCAGAAAAGGCATTACGAGACATGCTCAAAAATTCCTTAGTCGTCTATCCAAATTTGCTTTACTCTGGACAGTGTTTGGCCATCATTCAAGTTTTCAACCATTTCAATTAGTGCAAACGACTTTGAGGCACAAGATTTTTACTCAATATTTACTTCGAGGTGGGTTAAGTTCATTACGTTGTAGGCTAAATTTGCCTGAATGTCACTATGCGAATTTTTTTCGCAAATCATACATAGTAATTTATGAGGCCGGTATGCAATGCAATTTAAGCTCATAGGACAATTCGTATTTGAGCAGGCACTATAGGTACTATAGTACCCGGCATCATCATAACACATAAACTAAATTACAAAAATTAAACAATGCATAACCTAAAATTCACCATCGGAAGCAGCCACCATGAGGGGAAATGTTGAAAAACAGCTTAAAGGATTTCCAGAATAGAAAACCACTTTGTCGTCTCAGGGAACCTTTGCGGATTTTTAACAATGCTCTACTAACAGTTAGTCGAGTCACCCCTTGGCACACAAGATCGGAACCAAACCGGCAGAGAAATCCCCAGAAAGGATATAACCAACCCAAAAAGCTTCCAATCCGAACATCAACGTACCCCAGAGGAGAACAAGGAACCAAAATCACCAAAAGTGTGATTATTCAGGCTAAAAACAGACAATTTAAAACAAAAGGCCAAGCTCTACTATGTTCTGTTAACTTTTACACAAACTTTTATAATGTAAAGTAGGCATTAGTTACCATTATGCACAATACAAATAAAGAAGATTTTCAGTAAATTTTAAGTATTTATTAGTCCATTCAATTATATATTTATTATTTTTAAATCCATTTCATTATTATATAATTAAGTATGCTTCAAGACTCATATATTGTAAAAAGTATATCAACATTTTCTTTTTCAAATTTTAAGTGTTAAATGTTAACACCGAAACTCCGACAAAGCCCCAATAGGGGGAAAAACCCAAAATTACACTACTAAGTATTATACTTTCACACTTATGTGGTGTACACGAAAAATAATAATGTATTACAATTTGGATAAATTTGTTGAAGACATTAATACCATTTTAAAAAGTTCTGCTAAAATATTTTTATATAAAATCGTTCACACTTTAAAAAAAAAGGTTTGAAAGTGGATTAAGATTTTCTTTTTGGATCGAAATTCCGACGATGTGAAAACGGACCGCCATGATGGTTTGCTTAGTAAAGTTTTCATGCAGATACGTAACAAAAAGAAATCTCAGCTGACAATTTGACAGACGACGGTCATAATTATAACATAATGTTATAATAAAAACCAGGAGCACAATTTCTTATGTCGTTACATCTTGAGATGATGTGAAGAATGTTGAGTCAACATTTTTCTTTTGTCAACAAGAAAAAACTTGGATCTTTCCGATACACACGACATGGCCAATCGATATATCTCGAATCACCATCTCACTGTCACCAAAGTTATCAGGAACGAAAATAAGTTTTTTATTATTTTTTAATTTACAATACAAAATTAACACATTGTGACGGGCAGCGCCACGTTACTGCACGTCTGTGAATAATAATCAACTTGAAACTACTAAAAATACTCTTAGAATTAATGGGATGGACCACGTCGCACACACCTTCGACTACTTACTGTGTTTGCTTGGTTACCTGTTAAATTGGGCGGCGTACTGTCCAATACGCACGAACACTTTCACACGTTGATTTTGAGGTTTGAAAAACCTCCTATATGACTTGAAACACTAATAAATCTCACCTGTAAGGTTCTCACCAGCTTCACGTCTCTGTGAAAAGATTTTGAAACATCTGAGGTACCGGGAACATAACTGTTAATGTCCGTGCTTATTTTGACATGCAGCAGCAACTAGACCTGGCAGAGAAGTATACAGCGGACTGATGTATCAGTGATTCGTCACCGGAGCGCAGCACAGTCACCGGCAAGCTTGGTGACCAGCTTGCGATGGTGCGCGAACCGCCCAAAAACGTGACGTTTCGTTACGTTACGTTGTTTCCGGCAACTTGGTCAAGAGGACGGAAATTGACGGCATACTGCAATATTTTTGGGTTTTTAAAATTTTCAATTGGTTAGACCTCCTAAGGGATATTGGTGTCCCCTGCATCGGTCACCTTATTTGGTAATGTCAAACGCTATTGGTTGTGGTTAGATCCCTCCCAGGAGTAATTGAAAACCCAAAGGATTTCTTGAATATTCGTGTTTTGAGGGTAAAATTAATTTGATTGGTAGCGCAGGAGGGCGGAACTGTGTATTTTATGGGGGTACACGCTGCCATCGGGGTCAGTTCAGCGATCTCGAGGGGGTAAGCTACTACCAGATATAAGTAGCACTCTTATTGATTTACAAATGTATTCTCATACCGCAAACAGGTCATTTACGTCACCTGACGTTAGGCGAGGGCCATGCTGGCCGGAAATTTTTAAAGGTTTTAAAGTTTTGCGAAATGTTGGCCTTTTAGCCAAAATCCGATGTTAACTTCTGTAACCAGTGACCATGTCGTCACCGAATAATAAAGACACTTGTATCCACTTGCAAACAATGGTAAACCGTTGTAAACATTTGCAAACATTCGTAACCACTTGGAAAGAATTGTAACCCAGGCATTAATTATGGTCGTAGCTTTTTGTATCATGTAGGAGATATGCGAATCTTCTTATTTTTATGACATTTTTAAGATAAAACATTATAAAGTTTAGGTAGGGCATTTGCGAGAATCATATTTACTCGCTGGAGTAAAGGCTCGCATTGCTTAGCAGTTTCTCCCATCCACTTGGGATCGCGAGTAAATTAGGAAATAACCATAGCAGTTATGTTTTTTTTATTAATGACCGGTAAGATGTTACCAAAATGGGTTTTTCCTGGCGCAGGAACTAAAAATTCCGTTGTAATATCAAGAGTAAATGTAGGCGCGAAAGAAATAATGCAGTTGAAAGAAATAGAAAGAAATAATTTTGTAACATGGTAATTTGGGGGTCACTTGTTCAATATATTTTGTGTTGGCCTTTTACATTTTGTATTTACTTATTAAACTGACCAGTAAGAAGCATAAATATAACCTGTGTGGAAACTTTGCAAGTATTAGCTAAATACCAGCAAATGTATTGGTACCTGAAGAATCTGGTTGCATTTTATTAAAATTTTTTTTTGCAACCTGGCTTTTAAGTAAATGTTTTAAATTAATTTGTTATATCAGGGAAAGGAAAATAATAATGTTTACTTTTCAACATGAAATGTAAGAATGATAACGGATGGAAGTGCCCACTTGTAATATTTATGAGAAAAAAAAAACACATAATTAATCTCAAAATAAAGAATATTACCAAACTTCCTTGTTTCTCTCGTAAATGGTATATAACTATCAACTTACTCTAACACTGTACAGAAAAATGGTTTATGCATTGTTTGTGCCATTTGTTGTCTTCTGATGGTTTTGCTATGCCTTATGCAAATCCTGCATTGCCACACCCTTGGTTTAGGACGCAGCAAGGTCAGAACATAATGTAAAATAATATCGAAAGTTTCAAAGCTCCGTTATTTGGTGTGACGAATGTAAATGGAAAGCATATTTTAAGTAGAGAAAAAAAAAAATTCCGTTACTTTTAAGAGCAGTAAAGACTCTGAAAATTAGAATATTTGCATTTACGCTTACAAGTTCCTAACACCAATTTTATATTGAGATCATATAAATATTTAACATGACATATTAAACATCAAAAGTGAAACAAATTGCCATTACCAGCAAATATTTATGTCCATACAAATTAAGGAAAGACGACGGGGCTTTTTCTAAAAGAAGGAAATTGCTACTATATCAATTTACAAAAAAACAGTTTAGAGAGAAAATACCACAACATAGCACATTACTTATATGCCGCCGTACTTTCAGCGTGGTGAGCGCTGAGCATATTGGCGCAATGACCAATTCCAAAGGTTATTTTCAAAAGTGTCAGCTAACTGTGAACAACCTTAGTGTTTTGCGTATATGTAAAACTAGATGTGTGTTTTTGTTGAGTGGCAGTAAAATTTTACGTAGTGCAAATTGATGATAAATCATATACTTAATGGGTTGTTAAATTTTCTGGCATATTCCTGTTGCACTGCACTTGTTATATTCTCGGTCTCCAAAGTTTCTAAATTAAAAAACTGTGTAAAATAACTGGGGAAAGTAAAAATTAAACTCGAGAGTAATTTTATTTTTTCACCAGAACTGGTAGCACTAAAAAACGCTCTCCCGAGCATGTAAATGTTACAGTTTCCTATCAATTGTTTTTCATAAATGCAATTTAACTAACACTTCTTGTCGTGTACCTGGCACAACATTTCACTACATCTTCAAATTAGTGTTACAATCAAAATGTGTTAAAATTGTATTAGATTTTAATATGGCTACAATATGAGGAATTATTTTAATAGTTTGTCTTTTATGACTTACTCACGAATACACAATATCTGTATTTTTTTTTCTGTGAAATTATCTATGATTGATAAATTTCCATTGCATATCAAATTTCCAGATGAAATTATTTTCAGAGTAATGTATTTCATAGTTTTACTAACACATGTTTGAATCGCGGAGTAAACATAAAATATATGAGTAGTTTTTTAAAATGATGGATGAGTATGTAGTTACTTTTTATTTCGAAATTTATTATTTTGTATTGTTACTGCATAAACAACGAATAACCGACTCTTTACACAGCTGAAGGGGTGGCAAAATTTCAAAATCGTCTTGGTCCACGCAAATTAGCACCAAATACTATAATAATGAGATTTCTGTTCAAACCATAACTTCCGTGAATAATTATCTTGAAAATATGAAGTGCTCCCATCTCTTTTTCTTCTACCTGTCTCCAATTTTTATATCAAATTGTCGTGACCTAATATTTCTTCTACTTCCTGAAAGTAATTTGTTACATTCTCAGCCTGTATCATGACTTTGGTGAAATTCAGAAGAATCCTGTTCCCGCAGCTGACTTATGGACGGAATCAGCTAAAAATGCTATATGCGTTACAATGCTGCTATCTGACATCACTGCTGCTTTGATGGTTGTAGCATGCAATATGATATGGGATTGTGTTGCGCACAAAATAAAGAGTTTAGACTGTTCTGGATCCTCCTTGGCTATCCTCGGACCTTTCCCAAGCGGATCTAAAAGCGGGATAGATGGAGTGGGTGAGTCAGGCGTGTGTATATACCATGGGGAGAGCACAAGCCGTGTTTCGTGTTATCATTTTTGATTGCCACCATATACTGTGTGGAGCCAGATGCTACTAAAGTGTTTGTATAAATGAAAGATTTAATTTTTTAAATAGTGATTGGGACTTAGTCCTGAAGCGGGAAACCTTCAGGAAAGGTTTGGGCTACAAGAATTATTTCTTGGAATGACTCGTATGATCTTAGGAAAGAACACAAAAAAGGCTAATGTTCTTGAAACAAAAACAGTACTATTTAATGTTATATTAAAATTTTTATATCGCCGTAGTAAAATTATTGATGTAACAAAGTTAATAATGTTAACCATTTATTACTCCTTTTATTACTATATTGTAAATATACTGTTGAAGTGTTAATGTTAGCACACTCTAAGTAATGTTACCGTAGATTAAATTTATATTGCGCTAAATATAACAATAATATCAATTTATTTTGTGCAGCTGCTACACTAATAATTTCCAACCAAAATCAGTTTAAAAGACTTGACTTTGAAAAATGGCTAATAATAGTGAACAGTTATAACCACTTAAAATGAAACCATTTTATTCAAATTTTAAAGCAATGTTTGAAAACTAAATCAAGTTGAGTCCAGCTCTCAATCCTTGCAAAGTTATTTACACGTGACAGTTATGCAAATTTACACAGCATGAAGTATTAACACGTAGCGAAAGAGAAATGCAGTTTGTCGTTAGTTGATGTTGCCACCACCAAATGTTTTATTACGCTAAAAATAACCGGAAGAACAAACTATTTTTTGATACAATGACACTAAAGTAATGTCTATCCAGCACAAGTTTACACTGACTTGACGGTGTAAAATGACATATAGTTTTGGACAGCGATAACCACTCTATTCAAATTTCCAAGCATATGATGAAAACTAAATGTAGCTGAGAACAGCTGTGAAGCCTCGCAAAGCAATTTACGTGAGCTAAATTGTTATGTCATAATGAATACCGACAATCTGAAACGTAATTTAAGTTAGAGAAATTTGTGGGGCATCAGGTTCCGTTAAGTGGAGAACGTCAAGCACTCAAAGTGCGGGTTCTAGTCCCACCCCAGCCATATTTTTTTTTTCATTGTAATATTTTTTTTTGTTTCAAAATAATTGTACTCAATTTATTTTACATCTGAACAATTTTATACAGCAAACAAAAAGAAAAAACATATTTTAATAATAATTTTAACATCAATTAATAACAACATTTATTTTGCCGCAATAACACCACCATTTTAATCTCGGCTAAACAGCAAGGTGGCAATGCTGTTACAAAAGTATTTTATGTTCAATTAACATTAATATAATAACACTATATTACATTAACAGCAAGATTAGTCAATGAAAGTTCACACATAGGAAAAAAATACTTTTTTAGTTACATTAATACCGTCGTAATAATATTAGACTATTTTCCGTGAAGGAGTTCTTAGACACGTTCTGAGGTGAGTTACATCTAGGGAGAGTAGAAGAGCCAGGGACACTAAGTAAGCTGTGTAGTGCAGAATTACAGATATGAGCGGCTTATGGAGTTGGAGAAGAGGTATGTGAAATCTGTGACTCAGTCGAGTACTACCAACATGGTAAGGTGTTAATGTGGTGAGAGTACCCCTGGCTCTGTACTGATTAGTGAGTATGGACCAAGGGTGAAACACTACCGACATCCTAAGGTGTCAGGTGAGGGGGTATCCTCAACTCCAGCTCTGATGGGGTTCTGCGATCGAGAGGATATGCGAAGGATGAGGGAGAGTGAAGGACTGTCGGTTTAGTGTATGTTTCTCTGTGGGTACTCTCGCCTAATCTTGTGGAATGAGATTTGTAAAATATATAGTGTATTTTGTTTAAAATATAATTTGTTGAACAAATCTTTTAGGAAGAGATAATTAAAATATTTGTTTCTAACAATGTGTATCAATTAAATTGAAAGTCGAATACATTTATGACAATTTTTAAACTACGTTGAGTGGAATTTCTGAATATAAGAGATCTTAAAGTCATAATTAAAGAACGCTTTTATAATGTCGTGTTATTTCCTTTTGCACTTTTACCAACCTGAGTAGGCTTTTATAATGTCAAGTTTATTATTCTTTGTGTTATTATATTATTTATAATTAACGCTTCTCATCCCGTACTTTATCCTAGAATTGTGTGGGGCATAATTTTGTTGGAAGTTGAGATGAAATTGTGGTGGATGTTTATTTGGTTCATAGATCTTGAGTTCATTGCGGTCCATAGATGACTAAATTCATGAAAAATTAATAAATCCTGTAATAGATTTCAGTTCAAAGCGTAGCTAATACTCTCTAAAATGATAAATTATTGTGGGTACGCGAAGCATAATAATGATAATGTATTACAATAAAACAATTTAAAAAAATTCAGTTTTCAATTTTAATGGCTTTATAGATGGAACGCTTATGCTTAACATAACCATGATAATACATTCGTTGTAGGTTTCCATAACATAATTTCCGTATTGAGCAATATTTCCTGACTAGCGCTTTTGTGATAAGGCAGCAACACAGCGTTGGCTGTCCCGAGAAAATGCCAGGCCATTCCAAGAGAAAAATGCTGGCTACATAAATATGCAAATTGGCCCTTTTCAGTGTTACTGCGCAGCTGGTGGAAGAAAGACGTTTAATAGCTCATTTTTACAACCTTCCGGAAATTGTTATTTTAAGCTTCCCTGCTTAAAGGAGAGAACATTTGAAGTCTGCGTGCATCACTCACGACGACGCGATGGCAGAAGCCTGCCTTCATATCTCACTTCTGCCAACCGCCTTCGCGTCCGAGGTTCTGCGCAGTGTTTCCTGCACTGCCCGAGCACGGAACTCGCCAAGCTTCTTCCTTCAACGCTCATTACACGGCACATTTCACTTGCAGCGGCGGCGAAAACAATAAATGATGTCTCCTGTGTACCTCATGAATCTCGTTTGCGTTGCTGTGTGTACAGCGCCACTAGACTGCGGCTATGCTAAACACACGCACTGAAGGAATTTAGATACTAATTTCTCGCCAATGCTTATTTTAAAACTTTAGTATTTTATTGTTTGGGGGAATCGAACTAAGTTTTGTTATTATCGACCATGTACCGCCTACCTTTACGGTTGTATCAAAAAGACGTCTGTGAAACCATTACTATAAAGAGATTCTCCTTTTAATCCGTTGTGTTCAGTGAAAAGCGAGAAAAGTGCGGTTCTGGGGTTAGCAGGCTGCAGACTGGTGACACTGGGACACATGCAAAAAAATTCCAAAAATTCGCAATCCATAAATTTGTGCATACAAGTGCTCAAGGCCACAGAAGCCATCTTAGGCCAGAACTTCCTTATCTGTTAATCCGGTCCGCAATCTTGTAAGTCATGCTGTCTAGCGAAATTGCGGCCGGCAGCGGGCAGCCATGTTGTCGGCCAGCATGACGACATAGGTTATTTTAGAAATGTCGGAAACCTGCCTACTTCTTGCTCTAGCATTCTGTAACACTGCTCCCTCCATAAGAATGTTCCCTACTGCCCAGCACAAAATTGTGGCTATTGCTCCACCCAATTCCAAAGCTACCGACAGGCAAAATGGCTTCTGTGTGTCGCTTCCCGAAGTCACTCTAGTAGTATACTAATGAGAGATATAGAACAGCGCACTTTTTCATCGGAAACCACTCAATTTACACAAAAAATCAAGTAATTTCATAGTTTCAAGCAACTTTTTAAATTTTCTACTAATCTCATTTGATTACAATTTTCAATTCTCGAAAACAAGCATATATATGCAAAAAAGAAAATAAATTTACGCTAAAATCAAGCAAATTTTCCATTTTTCAATAATCGCAGAGCAGTTTTCGTGCCACTTTTAAAAAGTAATAAATTTAAGCCAAAATCAAGTAAATTTATTGTTTTCGAACAACTATTTCATGTTTTCTAGAAACGACAATTTAGCAAGTGAGCAAGCAAGCAAGCAAAGTTAGTTATTATGAACTAAATTTAAGCCAAATCAGCAAGATAAAACACTGCCAAAGATAAGTCGAAACAAGAAAATTTAAGCTAAAAACAAGCAAAATTTAAGTTAGAATCACGTCAATTGAAGGTGAAAATGAACCACCTAAACATGTCCTGAAAATAGAGACACAATAAATATGACGAAAAATCATGAAATACAATAAAAAAAATCAATGAAATCTAAATCGTATTAATAAAAGTTTTTTTTTTTTTTAATTCTAGAACATGAATAGATCTATCATTATTCTTTTCAACTAAACCTATATATGTTATAAAATTTTATCTCATTTATTAATTTCAAACTATTTACATCAAAAATATTTACATATCGATTAGGCAATGTAATTTTATACTTTATATCAAGAATACAACTATTTTGTTTACAGAAGTTAGATTCATTAAATTTCAATTCTGTTGCAACATACATTCTTTTTATTAATATCGAGATCTTGTATGAACTGTTAAACTTGTTCAGCAGCGACTCCATTTTTGTTTATCTATATAGAACGAAATCTTATAATAAAAAAAATTAATAAAAAATTCAACGTTAAAAAAAAATGTAATAATAATATAAAATTAAATATATTAAATTAAATTTTAATAACACACTTAAAATCAAAATAAAAAAATTATTTTATTAAATAACTATCTTTATAAAAAAAATACAAAATTTAATCGCTGCTCCCTTATGAAATCATAAATAATAAAACATGTATAAAATGTTGTGGAATATTACACATAGAAAGTTTATACTTTAAGTAATATGCAAAAGATAAGCTTTATAACATCTGTAAAAAATGTTACATTGAAAAAGCTATAAGTCATTATGTATTCAATAAAGAGAAAGTAATATGTGAATGTGGGAACTATGTTTATAATCTACACGTAAAAACCATAAAAATTGTAAATTACAAAATACAGTAGTATAACGTCTAAACAAAATTCAAAATGGTAATTATCCAACAAAAACATATGAAGTATGAAATTATTTTCTCACTGTAAAACTACTCCAGACAAACATTCAATAAAATGTTATTATTGTATTATCGAGTATATGAAGTAATATATACATAACAAGACATTAGATA
This sequence comes from Dryococelus australis, assembly GCA_029891345.1. Taxonomy (NCBI): domain Eukaryota; kingdom Metazoa; phylum Arthropoda; class Insecta; order Phasmatodea; family Phasmatidae; genus Dryococelus; species Dryococelus australis. The sequence goes on along the minus strand of CM056995.1, from coordinate 183,469,810 downwards.
ACTAATAAGTAATGCTTCCAATAATAACAATAACTAAAACCATATTTTATTCCTTTACATTACTTAATTACTTATTTTCTTGTTGGGTAAAAAGCAAGGTAACAAATAGCCCAAAAAAATTAAAACATAATAAATTTTGTTATCGTATTCATAAACACATTAAAAAATGTCGACGCCCAATTCAATACGTGAGCTGAGTGAACTGAGAGTAGGAGAGTTGAGAGTTATAGCTAAAAGTTTAAAACTATATATATATATATATATATATATAACCAAAGAAAAGAGGATTCAGTAAATGTATTACTAAACGGCATCTTCAAACACAAAAATTATTTAAAAAGCCTAACGAGAATCCAACTGATTGAAAGTAGCTGGAGTTAAGAACTTAATTTAAAAGCTTTAAAAGAAAAATATATGTACAGGCTAAGAAAAGCTGATTTAATTACAACTCTTATACCATTTATTTTAAAAAAATAAAGAAAGAGCAACTTTCCAAATTTGCCTTTTCATATACCAAGAGAAAAAAATTATTTTAAAAAGATAATTTATTTAAATAAATATTCCCCTTTTCTAATAGTGGCTTTGTAAGACCCGCAAACAAAAATGACCGGATAACAATATGGAAATTAAAAAGTTTACCTCTTTCAGATGTCAATGTTAAAGAACTCTATGAAGAAGATAAATTTTTTTTAATAAATATTCCCATTTTCTACTAATGTGTAAGTAAACAAGAGAAATAAAGTAATCAATGAAACTTACGGAGTTAATAGAGCTTTTAAAAGCAGGATATCAACATATAGCATTGAAAATAGCTTTAATTTAGTAGTCACACCATTTTTTTTAATTCAGTAAAAAAAAAGTATTTGAGTTAATACATGATCAACTTAGAACCTTAGAGGGTTGATAACTAGCATTAAGTTATATACCAATTGTCGCAAGCAAGAAAATAACTAAGTATAATTATTTACATTTCAATCACCTAACTGTACAATTATGAGTATAGTAGATATTTAAAGGATTTACAAAACAATATAAAAAGAAATCCTTGCACATTTATCTGATTTTCAAAGAAGAGGTTCAGAATGGGATTTAGATAGAGTAATTGAAATACAGTTAACTATAAACAAGTATAATCCATTAAATGGACTGTCATATATTGATCTGCAGAAAGAGATTTATAAAAAAAAACATGTATAATATGAAAAATGAAGACCAAAATTGTTTTCAATGGGCAATTGTTTCCAGCAGAAATATATCCACAAATAGTTGCTTAATATAAAAATGGGTGTCTTAACATTTATAAAGTAATAAATAAATACGAATATCCTATTAAAATTGATGATATACCAAAAATATAAAATTCAATTAACATCTTCATAAATGTATACGCTTTAGATGACTGGCCCAATGTATATACACTAAAACTTACAAAACACAAAAAGGAATCAACTTTTTTTAAAGATGATAAAAATTTGCATTATTGTTGGATAAAAGATTTATCGAAGTTGTTTTCTGCAAAAACTAAACATAATAGCGAACTTATATATGTTATATGTGACTTAAGTTCCTTTACTCACAAGAAAGACTAAATAAATATGTAAATGACTGCTATAAAATTAGTCAGTATGAATTAGTATAACTTTCAAAGACGAGCAAATAAAATTTAAAAACTAACAACATACAATAACAGTTTTTTTCGCAATATTAGAAGATTTCGAATCAATCCAAAAAAAAAAATCAACCATTTGGCCTAATATAAGGGAAATAAAGATGTTTAAATTAATCCAAAAATATTCAGTTTTAACAGAGGATGATATTCATAAGGTTTTTATAAGGAAATACTCAAAGACTGATATAAATGTACTAATGAACCAATAAATAAAATTGATTTAAAGTTAAATGATGAATCATATACAATGAAATATCAGTTCCACGAAGCTTCTGGTTTTTGTTATTGTAATGTACGTAGTTATGCAGATAATAAACTGTTAGCTGTATATTGAAGCCCAAATGCACATAAGATGTCTATAAAATCAATCAAAAGGGTAGTGGAAGAGATTGGGGAAATAAATTTACTAATTGAACCACTGCATCCACTGACAAAAGAAGAAAAAAAGTTATGTAATAAATTCAAAAAATGTGTTGTATGCGAATGCGATTATTCGGAGGGAAATAAAAATGTACATCACTATGATCATTTAAATGGAAATTTCACTAACCTAGTATGTAATAATTGTAACTTACAATTAAAATTAAATCATTTTGTTCCAATTTATTTTCAAAACTTTGCTGTATATGATGCTCATTTATTTATTTAAGAGCTAGGATATGAGGATAAAAAGATAGATTGAATTGCAAATAATGAAGAAAATTATATTACTTTTGAGAAAATTTTAAAGTTATCTTTTTAGGCAATTTTAAATTTATGGCTAGCAGTTTATATAGATTATCATCTAATTCAAGTGAAGATCAAATTAAACATTCACACAAAAGCATTTTCCAAAAGATAGAGCAGATTTAGTTATTAGAAAAGATGCTTATCCATACGATTATATATATATATATTTGGAAGAATTCCAGAGCTTCCACAAAAAAAAATTCTTACAGTAAAGTAAATGAATCTGACATAAGTTATGATGACTGTGAACACACAAAACTTATGTGGAATCAATTTAAAAAAAATAGCTTTGGAAAATACCATGACATATACTTAAAATTATATAATACTGTTAGTGGATGCATTTGAAAACATTAGAGAAACATGTATGTATCAATGCATATGGTCTAGATCCTGCATGGTATTTTAAAACATCAGGAATATCATTTGATGTCATGTTAAAAATAACTAAACAACCTTTCCATTGACAGCATAATTATGATATATTTTGAATGATAGAAAAGGGGATTATAGGTGGAATATCGTAATGTTGAAAACATTATGTTAAAATAAGTAATAAATATTTAGTTGAATTTAATCTTAATAAAGAGCCCAACTAATTAGTTTATCTTGATGCAAATAATCTTTATGGATGGGCAATTTCTCAATATTTGCAATGTGGCAATTTCAAATAGTTTAATAATACATCATTTAAATTAGATTGCTGGTAGAAATATATATAAAAAATGAAGGATGATACCCATCACAGCTACATATTAGAAGTTTATTTGGAATATCCTCAAAAGCAGCATAAATTACATAAAGATCTCACATTTTTTCAAGAAAATAAGTTAGTGCCAGGAACAAATTAATTTCAATTGTTAACAACATTACTTAACAAACAAATGTGTGTTATAAACTATCGCAATTTGAAACAGTGTCTAATTAATGGGTTAAAACTTACTAAAATACATAAAATATTGAAAATTAATCAGTATGAATGGTTGAAAGTATATATAGATCTGAATACGCAGATAAGAACTAATTTCAAAAATGTCTTTGGAATATATTTTTATAAACTGATGTATAATGCATTATGTGATAAAACTAAGGAAAATATAATGAACAAGGTATATATAAGACTGATATCAAATAAAAAAGATTGTGATAAATTAGTAAAAAAAGCAAATTTAGAAAAAGTACTATATTTAGTGAGAATCTTGCGGCCATGAATAAAACAAGAGTAAAATTTTATAAGCCTATTAATGTGGTATGTTAACTAAAGGTTGAGTCAAAGAGCTAATTAACATACAAGGCTATAGACAATATTTTTTTAATCACAAATATCAATACATAAATTAGTTCAACAGTTAACTCTTATCCAAGTTTCCGTTACATTTTTTATTCCTGTATTACTAATTATGTTGACCTTCAGGATACTGACTCTCTCAAAAGTAAGTTTACCTCCTAACATTGTTGTCTAATGGGACTGTCCCTGCCTGCACCTAATTCAGGTTCTCTCTTACCACTGTTTAACGGTGAGCAGTCTCTCATATTAAAGTCGAACACTTAGGCCCCCCGTCTTTGTGTGGTGGTGTCGTGATGACCGTCAGCTGGCGTCGATCCTGGACAACTCGCGGCACTCTCGCGGCAAAGATGGCTGATCGGTCTGGAGCTGGCACGTCTGGGGAGGGGGGCGGCTTGGTCTCTTATATATGGCAGCCAACCTTGCCCTGGATTCTTTTTGCAACCTTTTTTAAAACACTTGTGGTCCACACCATGGCATCTCACATCGCCGGGGAACTCCTCCAGCTCGTCACTAGGCAGAGCTCACAACATGGCCTCCTTTTTCCAAAAAGAACGAACGTCCGCATTCGTGGTGTTAAGATTGGTGTGGATGATTGTTGAACATGGTGCATCTTGCAGCATGAGGCCAGGTATAAGAGGCAGTGCAACCCTGTGCTCCCATAGTAGGAGACGAAGGGACCCCTCTTCCACACGTGTTCGCATGACACAGGTTATGGTGCAATGGTGTTAAATATCTATAGTGTCCTTCCGCACTATGGTTTGCTGTGAACCATATTGGTACAGAAGGGGAATGTCCACTGTGGCTTGACTGGTTATGAGAACACTTACACGACTATATTGTAACTTTTGACCCATTATCTCGTATTGAATATTTTTACATAATTTTACCCTTTTCTAGGATATATTACTGTTTTCTTGCATTTGTGTTTGAAATTAGTTGGATTTATATTAAACTTATTCGTCTGTAATGTTCTACAACATGTACATTGGAAGTTATTTGGATTACAATAACTTATACCTACTTTTGTAAAGAATTTGCTTTAAGGGTAACATTACACACGCTGCTCTCTGCAGGGAGCAGATTTGATAGATTCCAGCTACTACATGTTGGTAAGTTAACTTTTAACTGCCATGGCTTTGGTGGTGTGAAATTCGCACCTGGGATGTACTGCACTCTTGTTTGTGCTGACTGGAGTGAACCCTAGAATGCTGATGCGCTGAGTGTGGATCCACATCTACTGCTTGCGTTCGAATCTGTGCTGATTTGAAATATCATTATCGTTAAAGTGGCTGCGAAAGCATTATAAAATGTGCACGGTGTGCGGTTACATATTGTACTAATTCATTTTACTGCCACTTGTCAACCTGTCTTTCTGTGTTGCTTATTAATGTGTGTTAACTGAAAGACTTGGTGCGGGACCACGTCCATAACTATATGGTAGCATGCTTTTTGCACATTAGTGCACTACACATTGTGCAAGTGTACTTTGCTATGTGCCTTGTTATATTAGCGAAGAGCTAACATAATTTTATTGTTAGTATGTGTGTCCATACTACATTCACCTTATGAGCTGCGTGAAAATATCGTACACGAAAGTGTTGGTAGTCAGCTTTCCAATCGGTCATTAAATATGGCTGCCACCTGTGTTTGTTTACCATGGCTCGTTACATGCTGGGATACTTTTTATTTGGAATACATTGGTGTTTTGTGCACCTGAAAGGGTAAGAGGATGCTCTTATTATGTTTCTTCGTGCATCATTAATTATAGAGTTCAATATAAATGCCACCCGAAGTAATTTGACGTACAATGCTACGGCGGTGTCGTTGCAGGAACGTAATTCGATTTTTCATACATTGGTAGCTCTGGAAATGTTTTATGCATAATATTGTAGTTTAAATTCAATGAGTTAGATATATTATAGAACTGTATCCCTCCATTTATGCGAAGTTTTATCTAATACTACAATCTACTCTCATACATTGTGTGTAAAAATGCACTCAAGATGTGTGCCTGGTGAACATGTGAACCTGCCATCTTGAAAGATTTACTTAAAGTTATTACACTTAATTTTCTGATCAGAATACATGTTTGACCTAAATTTTGCATCAAATAACTTTTTCAGTTTTTCTTGTGCCTGAACTAAGTTCATTTTGGCATGCTCTCTGTCCTGAGCTAATTTTTGGCACCAATCATCACTGCATTGGGAAAAATGTGTTCATTATAAAGTATGCTATTTGAGTAGCTTCTACGCCATGGCACAGGTAAATTGGAATACATTTTGTACTAGTGTTAACGGAAGTGTTGTGGTTTAATAGAATAAATTGGACATATTTGTCCCAGCTGGTGGGGTCTTCATTCGCGCATGCTGTAAGTTGTTGACCTAAAACTTCATTAACAGATTCCACAAGACCATTACATGATGGATTATAGGCTGTAGTTTGTAGTTTTTAATTTGTAATTTTTTCAGAAATTCGGTTACGAGTTCGTCATTGAAGGACGTACCTCTGTAAGTATTTGTTTTGGGCACCCATATTTTAAAATTACATCTTTTATCAAATTAGCACATGTCTGGGTGTCAATCGATTTTAAGGTTCCGCAATCACATGCCGACTGAGAAATTTGGTCATGACTAAAATATACTTGTTGCCTTTGGCTGGACACTGTAAGAGACCTTTCACGTCTAACTACCAAGCTTCCAAAAGTCTCAGTGGCGTTATCGGTTGAAGAGGGCCTATGGGTTTTGGTTAGAGGGTTTTATCTTTTGGCAAATGGGACAATTTAATACGCATTCCTTGACTGCTTTATGCATCGTGTCCCAGAATACACGTCTTTAAATTTTTTGTAAGGTTTTGAATTATCCAAGGTGTCCGCTTCCTAGTAACGCATCATGATGAGATCCTATAATTTCATTGATGCAGTAAGATGGTACTAGAGTTAGTTTCTTTTAGCCTGTAGGTGTATTTACTTTCATATAGATCTCGCCATTTTCTGATATTGTGTAACGCCTAGCAAGTTTTAAATATTTAGGTTTGGTTTTTGCTGGTTTGGCTAAGGCGACCTTTAAGTTTTGTATATGTGGGTCATTTTGGTATTCCCCTAAAACGGTGATGTGTGAATATCTATTAGGTACATAAGTACTGTGTTATCATTTTCAATTATGATATACTTCTGTTCGTGGTGGTATGCTGGTAAATGGTATACCTTCCCCTGTCTATTAACTATAATTAATTGGCAATGTAGTCAGGGGTCAGTGCAGGCTGCTTTAATTTTTGTGGGGTGGTTGATTTTCCATTTATATTTCTACAGTGACTTGAAAGAGTTCTGAAATAATTTTCGCTATAGCTTGTACTGGAATGTGTTCACCGTTCGTTATTGATTTACTAATTTGTGACTTATCCCTAGTCTGGATGTTGTTTCATGTACTCCTTAATTTCATGCCAATTATTTGCAATGAATATCACTATTATTTTTTTGTATTTCTGTGTCTTTGTAGGGGTTCTGAAACAGACTTTCTGTTAATGCTCTGTATATGGATATGCATTCTAGCATTTCAGTTTTGACAGTATACCTAATATTACTGCTTCAACAACTTTTGTATTCACTTTTCCTGTAGTTGGTAAGCGACTCATAGCGTCTGCTACAACATTTGATTTTTCTTTTACAATTGCACTTGGAAGTCATATTTGGCTAAAGCAATCACCATTTTCTGATTCCATTTATCATACTCTGCCATTGTCTTTAAATACCGTAGGCTAGAATGGTCCATTTCTATGGTGAAACCTGTACCGTACAAATATTGTCTAGAATAATTTACAAAGTATTTTATAGAGCTAAGCTCGCACTCAATTATACTCCAACGACTCACATATAATGAAAATTTCTTGGTTGCAAATGCTATAATCGATCTTTGCTTAGTATCCGGTTCTGCTTGCATTAATACTGCTCCAATTGCAGTTTGTGATGCGTCACAGGCTAATATAGTGTGTTTCGATTCATCGAATTTGTGCAAGATGGGTGCATGCTTAATTGCTTTTTCAGTTCTAAGTAAGCCTTTTGTTCTTTTTAAGTTCATTTATAGGGTGTATTTTATTTAGCTAATTCTATTAATGGCTCTGATTTGCTCGCATAATCTTGAATATATCTATTTAAATACGAAGTCATGCCTAGAAACATTATTAATTGTTTTGCATTGCCTGGAGGAGCCATCTCTTGTATGGTTTGGACTTTTTCTGGGTCTGATACTATACCCTGCACAAATATTTCAGGATAAAAGAGGAGCTGGCTATTTACATCAGGAAGGAACACAACTGCCTAAAAGTTCTGCAACTTGGGAGGCAAACAAAATAAAATCCTCTTTTAAAAAAAGTCTGAACGAATAATACGGACAAAGCAAGCCATCGCTCGTCACTGTGTTCTATCGGGCAGTTGCATTCAGACTCAGAATTACGAGAAGGCTGTGTTTGAAGTAAATTAACTTGTCTTCCGACATGAGTTATTCGGTTGTTTTGTTTCGCGATGGGAAGGAATGTTTCTTTCCCCTCTATTTTGTAAACTTTTCCATTTCCCGTTCTTAGTATTCAACGCTGTTTTAACTCGCTTACATAAATAAACACGTCACTCTCCTCAGAAAGGGTAAGTAAACAGAATAAAGAAGAGCATTCATTGTGAGCACAACAACTTCCATCGGACATAGTTATTGAGACAAATTTATTCAGCACTTCTCTGGCATTATGAGTCGCTTTAGCTCACAGGTATTGAAAGATTAAACTTACGTCTAGTTATAGGAGATAATCCAGTTTTGTATCACCTAAATAATATGTGTTTAAATGTGACATAAAAATGTATCTCGTGCTTATTAATAACTAAAGCCATAACATTATTTTTCAGACAGAGAATTCTAATTTATCTGCCTGAATTCAATAACTGTGAAATATTATTTTTGAGTTAAAATTAAATGTTTGAAATAATTTTACAGAAGAAACGTTCGATTAATATTAAGTTTTGCATGAGTACATTTTCCAGAAGTTTTCATATTTAAATAAACTATTGCCTTCTGAATTAAAAAAAAAAAAATAATAAAATAAACCCCACCTATAGCAAAATAATTCTTTTAAGCTGTGCACAAAATTTCAGACAACATTGTGTACAACTGTTAATTTTCTTAAGTTTTTATATCTTTTATAAATCCGTAGTATATTTACGAACATTTATTGAAAAACGATAGTAAAACAATATGCATAATACACTATAGTTCCACTGACATTGGCATGAACGAACAAGCGAATACAGCCGCTACTTAAATGAAAACCAACTCATGAAATATCAAATTGTCTCTCAGTTGCAGCAGGAGCCAGATGTAACAATATAATTTATTTTTTCTATTACAGCCCAGGCCAATGAGATGTGCGTAGAAAACTGCCGAAGGGCTCACATTTCCGGGCCCCAAGTCCAACAACTATCGCATGTCCATGTTTAATTGTACACATTCGAAAGTTCCGCTTAGGAACAAATTTTCCTCTCATTTGGTATCCTTGCGGTAGATGTAAAATTAACTTTGCAATGGAAAGTCTCATTTTATTCATGCGCCCTAGAAGCGAAACCGTCGAATAGTTTGGATTGAAAATGTAAAGATAGTTAACACATTAATGCTCCTTTGTGTATAAAACGAGATACCCTTGACTTATTAGTCATTACATGTAGAAAGTAAGTTTAAGTTGATATAAGCATTTTTAAAATTAACCTTCGAATTAACCACAGCCCATTACTATATATACATATGCTGTAGCAGAGAATAGCATGCTGGCTATATGTTCAGTTGGCAGCAAGTTATCAATACAATCTCAAAACAACTTACACACTTAGAACTATTTTGTGACTTACGTGATTATATTAATAAACCAGGTTTGCATAGGACATAAATATTTTGTTGGTGGCAAAAATATTATTTAGTTTACAACCAACAAAAAGTTTGCCGTTTCAGTATTTTTGCTGTCACCGATAAAATCAGTGTGTCGGTGTAGTCCATTAACAGTTACTAGCAACTTTTCTGAAGTCCTGCTGAGTTCTTATTCCAGGACATTCATTTGCATAGTACATAAAACTTTATCTAGATCTAGAAAACTACAGCATAGAGAAAACCAACAGCATTCGTGCACACTCAGAGTAATAACATTTTGCATAAGAATTATTTCTTTCTCGCTGTTACCAACACACCTCTTTTCTCCCTGTTTTTATAAGCCTACTTTCCAAAGCAAAGAAAGTCTTATTAGATCACTTTATTGTCTGTGTGTCTCAGTGTGTGTAGGTGTTTTCATGTGTGTCTGTGTGTGTCTATGTATGTGTGTGTTCCCCACCCTTTCAATATTTAAACCCTTAACTGAATTTCACCAAACTCGGTACACATATAGGCGTAGTACTAAGAAAGGACACCTGACTTTTATAACTTTCGACCACGCCGGGAACTCGCTTTAGAAATGGCAGCATTTCAATATTTAGGGTCATATGTCATATTTCGGAAACCATTCTACAGATTTAAATCAAATCTTCACCAACCACGATGTATTATGACATTTGTAAATTTTTTACTGCGTCAAACAGGTTTCGTAAGTAATTTTGGACTTTGTTTGAAATAATTTAAAGTACGTAAATTGCACAATTTTTTCTCTTTCGTAAAGATTTGGTTAGCATTTAAATTTATGCTCACTTAAGTAAAAATTTTAACTTACATTCAAAGAGGAAAATAAAAATAGTATTTAAGGGTTTAATAAATTTATCGATATCATACGTTATTACATACTATAAATATGTATAAGAATGTTAAATAATAACAAAAACGCTCGAGCACTATAGCCCAGTGTGATAGCTCTCATTAACTGAAGCCGTGTTTCGCTTCCCTTCCTGTAGTCGGCTGTTCCGTCTCACATCCGGCGCTGTGTTAGACAGACGTGCATGAGGGTTGCAACCCTCGTCAAATTATGACACGAGGCACAGTTTCTTCGTTTCCTACCATTATATTTATTAAACAGCGAATTGTTACTATCCCAAGCTTGTTTGTAGTTTCTTAATCATCAACGTTATGTTAATTTCTCTGAACATTCACACTCCTCCAATGCTAAAGTAAAGTGTTTACTGGCAATGATATATCATTTTTATCTTATTTAGCCTGGTAATATGCTCTTTCAGTTAGGCCATATCATCCCGAAACATTTTATACAACTTATTTTAAAAAATATCGTTCAGGTCGTTAATAGTTTTAAGAAAATAACAATTCGAAACAAAGTATTATAAAGATATTTATATTTGTGGAATATTCTGAAGATCATTTTCGCTCTCTGGCACTATAAAAGAAAAAGTATGCCTTAGAAAAATGTAATAATATTCAAAGAAGAATTTTTCTATGCACTTTAAGATTTATTGTCCACGAAACGTAACGTCTTGTTCGCAAAAATATAGCAAGTGAATTCCCGGTTATTTATCTTGAATAACTAGAAGGAAAGCATGAAACCTGCTCCCTCCGGCCGATGTTTGTGTCGTTTCGTAACTTCGTGGCGAAGGAAAGAAAATAAGGAATCCGAAAGGCCAGCTCTCCAAAGAAGAACGTATCAAACAGTTCAGAAATGCTAGCGTGAGTTCGACTTTACGAACAGCATTATGAATACTCCTCCAAAAATATTGAGGCAATTTATTATGATCATCAAATAGGCATCCGAAACATAAAAGTTTGGTCCGCACGTAAGTACAGTTTGTTCGGCATTAAATTCACAAACTACGGGAATTTTATTCCTCATCTCTACATAGTATAAAACCAAATCACACGGCCTAGTGTGTCTGCGTATTCGGTTAAGTCTTCTTAACTACTTGAAATATTTTGATGCAGTTTTCACAATTACTTACAGAATATCTTTAAGAAAGCTCAGATGTATATTTAATTAATAGTTAATGTAAGGAAAGTAGACAAATGATGACGTTTTCTAATAAAGTCGAAAAAAATCCACTTTTTGGCGCTTACATGGCTTATGGTAACCTAACCATAAGAAAGACACCAAATTAATCTACTACAGAATTGTAGATCTTAAAAGGTCTAGTAAAAAGTTTGTGAAAACATATGTTTATCTTTTAAGGATGACCCACAGTAACTATTTTTGTGTTTCAATATTTGACTAGAAAAAGGGGTTAACTTACGATGACTTTTTGAACAACACAGTATTAATCCTATGTTAGTTACCTTAAGCATTTAGTGCTTGCTGTAAACCTAAACAACGCCATATTTGTAAATCGCACCCAAGCGAGGCCGGGGCGGGTCGCTAGTGAAAAATTAAGTCTAAGAAATATAGGACACTGTATAGCTAAAAGAAATATTAAAGAAAATTTTCGCCTGTGAACATTGGGTATTAAAAACGTATTTTCACTGAATACCTTGTACTTTCTGCCAGCGGTAGGGATGGCGGAGATATGCCGACAGTACGTCTCACACGGTTGAATGGGACACACCCATTTCGCGTGCAATGCAGCGTATACTACTGGAGGGTGTGTCGTTGTGCTGACGTATCACTTGATCAAGCCGAACAGTGCTCTAAGACGGAGGACGGCCTGCATTATGCTTGTTTCTCTGCATCATGGTAAGTATAAGTTTTCTTTTTACTGCGGACTTTGTGACATTGTACAAGGTATTCGGGAAAAATACGTTTTCAAAACGCAATTTTCACCGGCTTATATATATATATATATATATATATATATATATATATATATATATATATATATACACATATATATTAATATTTCGTTTAGGTGTATGATGTCCTGTATATTTTCTATTTTATTTTCCCTTTGTAATAATTTCGCGTAGTTTGGGCGTTTATTTTCCTAATGGCATGTATATGATAAAAGCCATTGCAACAAATACAGTTATTGTTCGGAACCGTTTTACAATCGTTTTAACTCACTGTCTTAGGAAACGCGTGCATGGACGGTTTTTAGCCGCATGACCGCCGCGGTAATTCAAAGGCTTAGAATGAAACACACACTGCTTGAAAATGAAACTGAGCGCACTAGGGGACAGTTCTCCGCAGAGGTTTCTAAAACGCAACAAGTTCTATTCCCCCGGCGAAGCGCAGGACCTTCTCACGTGTGAAGCAGCTAGCACTTACTTGTTGCACACGCAAGAGTGGATACAAGCGGTTTCAGTGAATCTTGGTGTTCACGCAAGAGCGGTTCCTAGCAAACACAACCTGTCGCAAAGTGTTGGCAAATGTAGTTTCCATGCCAGAAGATAGCCATAAGACAACGGCATGACGTCATTTTTGAGGTAGTATGATTGTCATTAGAAAAAAGACAACGGCCCGCTGTATTTTTTTTTGGATAATATATGGATATCACTTAAATTATGTCGGCATGATATCTCACAGCCAACATGCCGTCAATAACAAAATTAATATTCTGGCCCGATTCCGATATAGCATCTTTGTTTTTTCGGTAAGCCGGCCGTCATCTTATTTATTCCGGCCCGCTAACATTTTCGAGACATGGCTCTTTATCACAATAAAGATACAAATATGATGTGTTTTTGACGAAAAACTATTGGACAGTATCGAATAAACAAGAGGTTAGCAAGCTGCTAACGCAATTATGTCTTTTTTAAGACAGTATGATTGCGTTAGGAAAAAGACAATGTCATACTCTATTTTTTTATAACAGATTGATATCACATAAAATATGTCGGCGGGATATCTCACAACCAACATGTCGCCAATAGCAAAAATAGTATTCTAACCCGTATCCGGTAAAGCTTCTTAGTTTTTTTCGATAAGCTGGCCATCGTCTTATTTATCCCAACCCGCTAAAAGTTTCGAGACATGGTTCTTTATCACAATAAAGATACAAATATGATGTCTAATTAGCGAAAAACTTTCGGAAAGTGTTTTGAATAGGCAATACGTTAGCATGCTCTTAATGGCATGATTTCTTTTTTGAGACAGTATGTTTGCCGTTAAAGAAAATGCAACACCCTGCTGTATTTTTTTTTTTAGATAACAGATGGAAATCACCTAAATTACGTCGCCGTGATATCTCCCAGCCAACATGTCGCCAATAACAAAAATAATATTCTGACCCGATTCCGATATAGCATCTTTGTTTTTTCGATAAGCTGCCCGTCATATTATAGATTCCGGCCCACTAACGTTTTCGAGACATGGCTCTTTATTATATTAAAGATATAAAAATGATGTCTTTATGCCGACAAACTTTTGGAAAGTGTTATTTGAATAGGCAAGATGTTAACTACCTGTTAATGGCTTGGTGTCTTTTTTGAGACCATGTGTTAACCATTAGTGTGTTTTTATTATTACTATATATGTGTCACTTGGTAGGCCATGGCATTTTTTGCATTGAAATTTTATTCATTTGTACAACCATCCAACAGATATATTTAAAAACATAGAAAAACTATTTTGTTTGCAAGACTCTTTTAGGAATCAAAGAAACAGTTTAAAATAATCAGTGTTTTAAATATATTTTTATATTTATTTTTTAATTATCATGGGATCTATACATTTAATTACAATAATTTGTAACATGGTAATTTTGAAATTATTGGGGAGTATCAACAACTTACCCCGTGGTGAAAAGGTTAGCTTGCTGGATTATCATGTCAAGAAGGGTCTTAGGTTCGGATACTGCACTCGACATGCAAGATATTTTCATTCGATATAATGTTTTGAGAAGTAAATGAAATGAATGTATGTAAAGAGGAAATAAAATTACTAAAATTTGTAATCTAAAAGTTAGCATTTTTCATAATTATACTCCTTATTTCTGAACATCATGCTGCTGCACTCCCAGCATCGCAATGACATCCGGCTATTGCAGGCTCGGCATCTTGCCCCCATCCAGCCACCTTAGGCCCAGCATCTTGCCACCATCCAGCCGTCACAGCAACTTGCCGCTATCCAGCAGCTGCAGATTCCGAAACTTGTGGGCTAGCTTTTACCGGCCCGATTATGGCCAGTACTTTTCATCTATGTTGGGCCGGAATACATTTTGTTACTTGCAATTAGTGGCATGGTGTACTTTTACACTGTCGGCAAACAGTCAGCCACTAGTCCATATTTCCATCGGGCTGCTTCCGACATCATCTGGCCGGAGTTAGTCTGCTGCCGATTCCGGGTCGTATTTTTCGTGTTTATTGGGTTATTTCCAGAGCAATGTTTTTACTAACTATTATTACTTTGATAATGAGAATCTAATGATAAGTGTTGAAAGAAAGTCTCATATATAACACACATTTAGATGGTTACACCTTCATAAAAATATGAAGGTGTAGCGGTATTACATTAATAATCAAAACAATAATGATCGGGTTTTTTTAGTCCCGCCTTTCCCAAACACCTATCATAACACAAAATGTTTAATAATAGCTTAAAATAGTAAGACTTTCATTAACTGATCTTGTATAAGCAGTAACTTGACTTGATTCATAACTGAGTGAACGTGAATGTGTTGCGCCACAGAAAACAATTGTTTGGTACTTGCACCACATAATCGTTGACTTGTAGAAACTATCTGGACCTACTATTTTCATAGATAAAACTTTTTATACTCGATATTTCTTATAAAATGACATGTCAAAGTGAAAATATTACAGTGTTCTATTTTGTAGGTACAGATGAAATAAACCAAACTATATTCAGAAAGATTGATATAGGTCACTGAAAGTTCTTGTCTTATTTTATTTTAAGGTGGTATGAGTAGTAGGATAATTGGGGTTTGTGGCATAAGGTAATCGGGGATAGAAGAGCAAAAGCCGCCTGACTGCCATGTTCTTCATCACTGCCCGCCATCTTTTACCCACATGACCTTGACTTCCACATATTACCCTTGACCTTGATCAAGGTATCCTCTGACGCAAAAAAAAATTTACAAATTTTATTTTTTTTATGTATATAAAATTTGTTACAAAATTTAATTTTATAAAGTTCATAATTAATTAAATAATCCTTTAAAAATGTGTTCTTAAAAATATATTTAAAATTGGTTTTAAAACATAAAAAAATATTTACTATTAAAATTTATTAATCAATTTATAGCTACAAATTTTATTTAAAAAACAATTAAAAATTCATTTTTTAAATTTGTGTAAACTTACAGAAAAAACTATACAAAATGACATTATAAAATTATTCAAAAATTTTACCAATAATAATTATAAATAACTTAAAAATTCTAGTCATCTTGCGGCTATTATCCTTACCAAGTACCCATTTTTCTTATTTTTTTTCTTATTTTCTAGAAAAATTTCCCTTTTTTCCCTAAAAATTTCCCTTTATCCTAAAAAATTTTTCAAAAATCGAAAGGTTTTTTTAAATTTGTAAATATTTATTAAAATCTCTTTTTTCACGACCAATTAGTCTTTTGCACTACATCGCCATATTTGTTTTATTTTGATTATCATTGGTTTTTAAGTTTCTCTCTCACATTCGTTCGAATAACCCCGCCAATGTTTCTCACTAGATAATTAGTCGCTTTGTCCCATTCCCACCATTCCCCACCAATGTTTGTTATTGGATAATTAGTTACCTTCGTTCCATCCCTTGCAATATATTTAAGTACTCAATTACCTCTACATGTATTCCACCCATATGCTTCACATTGGCTAATTACGATCGCTCGAATGTCGGCTAGACTCCATTCTCCCCAACCACGGGGCAATCTACTCGACAAATCAGTGTTTAGTCAGCGAGCCTTAACCGCCTCCGTTCCACCACGTATAATGCTTCTCATTGGCTAATTAGGGTTTTGTCGACAATCCTCCACCCCCGTGATAACTGGCTAATAAAAGGCAATTTTTCTCATGTGCCTTCTGAAAACCTTCGTTCGACCAATTAGTCACATACATTCCACCCCCATAAATTATTCTAATTGGCTATTAAGTATTTATTCGGCAAGTCTCCACCACCTCCGTTCCAGCAGACCAATCGAATGGGTTCGCACCACTCCCGCCAATGCTTCGAATTGGCTGATTACTCTTTAGCCGACGATCTTACACCACCTCTATTCTACTGTCGGTTAGGCTTCACCCAATGGTCACCTCCGTTCCAACCCAGTCAGTAACTCTCATTGGGTTATTATTCGGTTACCCTCCATCCCCCACTAATGCTTCACATTGACTAATTGTTCGGCAAGCCTCCACACTCTTGAACTCTAGCTTTATAAGACTCATCCAACATCCCTATTGGGAAAGTTGTACCTCGCTCTAAGAAATGTACACTTGTTTTCCAAGCAGTCATAAAACCCTTCCAGCCAGTTTTGCATTCAGAAGGGTGTGTTCACTTAGTGGCATGGACAAACAGGACGAGTTACCGTTTCTGCTGAAAGAATTCCGCCTGACGTAAGCACCATACGAAATTTCAGCCGTATTCAAGTATTTGCCGACGTACCTACAGCTGGACGAAGACATACAGGACTGGCTCCCGTGCAAGGAGTGTTCCGAGGCCTGCACCGCCTCGGTTCCCGACACACCGCACTGTAGGGGGTTGTGCTAGGTCTGCCAAGAAGCCCTGGCAGCGACCGCCCCCGTGCAAAGTTACTACGCACAAGCCATACCTGTAGAAGACACCCTCAATATGCCCGCCCTCCCTGTGGTAGACCTGGTGCCAATTTTCTACTGGTAAGTACTACTGGGCGACGAGGGACCAAACCCAGAACACGAACGAACACAGTGGGAAATGACTTTGTAAAAACATTTTAAGTGTTTGTGATTAGATTTTTTGCAACATCCAATGGTTGTGCGCTGGACTCTTATGCTATCAAGCAGATTGCCATCTCATACAGCGACGAAGATGAGCAAAGCAAAGTTTTTACGCTTTTACCAGCATGTCAATGGAAGCACCGCGTCCGCACCACACACCATGCATATCACCTACAGAAGCATCTACTTACTTGGGTTGTTCCGTAAAGGAACATTTGCAAAGTGTTAGAGGAATCCATAATTCTCGATTACCCTGTGTACGTGAATCGCCAAGAGTCGGCGATGCGCAATGTGTCTCCTGTTGGTACAAGAATTGTGGACCTCTACAGGTATCGTCATTGTTCACCGTTCAGGCAGCTGGTTGAGACATATGCCTCGAGTCTTCACGATTGTGAAAATCGACGATGTGTGTCGTAAAATGCACAGCACTAAGCCTCTGTACATTCGATTTTCTGTGGTATATATAGAAATATTACATGTAATGTCCCCAAATACTGCAAAAATTATTGTGTGTATTAAAGATACGGAGAGGAATCTTTACATTTGCCTGCTATGCAGAACAATATTACGCATGTGAAATAAATACTTGTGTTTTAAAATGAATTTTTTATCTTGTGTTATGTTCTTTTTACTTATGTTAAATAAACACTTTTGGTAAAGAAGCAAAAAATATTTTGTACCAGGTTTTTCATATCAAAAAATATTATATATCGGTATTTAAAACAAACACCGTATGTAAAGAAAATATTTTATATCAGTTACTTTAAAACATGGCAGGTAAAAAATATTGTCTTTAACAGTTTTGTTAATAAAGCTCACTGTTGGTAAAGTTAGTGTAAACATCGTAAATGAAAAAGATACCACAAATATATATGCTACATGTAGGAACATACTTACTTTAAAACGAAGGAAGGGTAGCTCCAGGCCTCTGCAAAAGTCGTCTGTAGACGTGTGCGAGCTGGAGGTTTTCGCGAAGACGACGCTTTGCAGCTGGGCCGAAATGCAGCATCCTCTCAGCATCATCCTAGTTGGCATACGCTAAGAACTGAGCTCCAGAGACAACTTCACGCCAAGCAAGAACAGCGAGTGGCAGTATATTCAATTACAAGTAATACACCACTCCTCAGTCAAGAATATGTAAGGACCAGGTTCGAACCCAGGTGCATCTCCGAAACACTAGTCAAAACATTACACTGGTGAGGACATACGGGAAATACATGCACTAGAATACTTATGAAAAACTATACATGTTACACTACGTGAAATAAAAAAAAATATTCTGGTGGGGCAAACAGAATGGGGAACCAACTGGTAAGAAAAAATACCCACCACTTTACTAAAGAGAAAATACGGTACATTACTGATGAAAAAAAATATGATGGAACAAATGGACATAACAAACTAATAGGGGAAAAAATTAACCATGGCTTAATATCGGCAAGAAAAATTCGTAGTACAATATTTAAGGGAAAATATGGTGCAGTGCTGGTAAGAAAAATATGCTGCAAAATTTATAAAAAAGAAAATATTACAGGCAGTACTTAATACATGCTCCAATGATGATACGGGAATGAATTCTATTATTTTTTAAAAGGATAACACATTTCCCTACATATGATTAGACATAACATATGGGAGGTTCACCTTTAATATCCAGTATAATACAGGCGGGGAACATGCCGCTGGCAAAACAAGTGTACATAACATGTATAAATCACCCTGCACCACTAAACCACTCCTATGTTAATATGCTCATACATGTACATGGTAAAAGTATATTGTTTGTGACAAGGAATACTTTCCAATGTTCGCTAAAGGCATTCATGAAAAAACATTTTTTGTCGCGGCAACAAGCAAAATAAATATCCATAAATATTTGTAAAACTTATGCGAGAAATAACTTTATGGCCAGCCACTATGCGCATCGCCAAGTTAAAATTTATATAACATATATAATGCCAAAAATATTTGTACACATCCCAAGGTGCAGAAAACATACCAGTTTAATATTTTTTTTTACTGTAAACAATTACATTGTTCGTACATATGAGTGCACACACACCACCCTGTAGGCATTTGAAGAATATACATGAAAGAACTAACAGTTGAGTAAAACATACTAACATTTATTTTAGTAAACAATTATTCCTTTAACATTAAAAGTTAGTTGTAGCAGGATATTTACGCCAAAATGTCCTTCTTGTCGACCCAGGAATCATCATGATTCGAGTGACCCAGACGCCGCATGTACAAATGGCCATTAAGTTGCTTCACCGCCTTCTCCACCAAGTTCTCATTTGGAAAACGAGTAGGACAGATCTCTTTAGCGTAAAATCCATCAATGATGGGTTCGCCATGTAGGTCAACGAGGTAAAACATGTGTGGGTTCACATGTCGTATACACACCATCTTGTACAGCTCTGCAGACCATTTCTGATGGAAGCCTTTGTGGAAAATCCCACGTTTTTTTTTTTTTTCCTTTCTCCGAAATCTGCACTAAGTAACAATCTTGGCCTAAGTCTTTTGCGGGTCCCTCCTCATCGGAATAGCATACGATGGTCGAAGCAGGGAGTCGTTCTTCACTTCTTTGGTCTTCATGCGAGTCGTAGCATGAACGGTAGAATTATACACACGTACGAGTTTCGGGAGTAGTTTTAACCACATGTAAATTCCATTCGAAGTGACATGTCACTACAATTTAGCCTTAAGAGTCCTGTGAAAAAACTCAACAATGTTAGTCTTAAGCGCAGAAAATGTGGAATAGTGATTGATGTTATGATTCTACATCAGTGCAAAGAAAATAGTGTTAAAAAATTCTTAATGTCATCAGTGTGGACATTTTTTGGTATGTGCCATCCACACAGTGCACTCGCCAGAGCTTTCAGTGTGCCAGAGAACGAAGAAATGTAATGAGATAGAAGAAAGTTCACCTCGGGTTCAACGGTCCCAGATTTGTTTCCTTTCCCTTTCCTGCAGTAAATAGATCAGGGGCAAATCGTCTTCATCACTAGTGATGTCACCTGCCGATTCGTTCTATTCTAGACTTTCTTTTCCGTTTATGCAAGCGAGTTAGTTCTTCTACCTTGATTTCTTGTTTGATTTCTTTGGGAGCATCGTCACTCGGTATTTTTTTTCTTATTTCATCTTGCCGGAGGGTAATAGGTTTAAGTGCCTCCTCCCTTCGAGTCTCGACGGCCATTTTGTTAGTTTTTGCGAGTAAATGTTTGGCCTGTACTATCTTGACCCTTCGCTGATGATCTCTGATCATTTCAGCATGGTTTTCCATTGTTAACTGAGTGGGAAAGTATTTTCGTACATGTATGTATGCAAGACCTTTGTTTGGATGCAATCATTCTCGATGTTCCAAATTAACTTTATCGAGGTGTCCGACGCACGTATCCAATATAATCGGGCTATGCCTCGCGACCTCGGTTTTCGTAGCCAAGTCGCGACAGTAATAAAATTTTTTGGCAACTTCAATTTTTCTGATCTCTTGGCATTCGATATGTTCATCGAGTTTATTATCCATGCCTCCGACCCTCCTACGTGCTGGTAGACAGCTACCACATCTTCATCCACTTCGTTCTTCACACTTCCCAATTTTCAACCGATAATAAGCAAGTCATCTCTACGTGCAGGGGCGAAGCGATTCTGACCACATTCGAGGTCATCGTGGCGATCGATATCGCCAAATTCAGAAATGCTTCCATGAATCATAGTTGCATTCCGAGTAAAAACTGATCGAAGCCACACATGCACCTTCCCTTTTGTAATTGACAGTACTTTTACGGTCACCGATATACAAAACTTTTCCTCCGAACACAATACACACATACCTTTGAATTCTCTAAATATCATGTCCATATTGGCATGATGGTCTAAACTTGATGTAAATTAGTGTCGTCCATGCGAAACAGCACCAACACATTAGCATTATTGTGAAACTGTTGTTTGGGTACGTGCGAATAAGTCTGGTCGACGTACACTCAGTTCATGTTCACATGCTGTTCTGTGCTAAAGTATTCTTGGATGCAAGTTTGATTTATGCAGACAATGTTGTCGAAGACAAATGTCGAGTTTGGAAGTGCTTCACTCGGAGACATTATGGCTTCATTATCGCTCCAGGGGAAATAATTCATACATTCCGCGTATTGCAATACTCGTGTCAGTCGCTGGTATTTTGGTTGCTGGAGCAATTACGAATAAACGTACACGTTCTCGAACCAAAGGTCGTTCGGTTCCTCCAACATGCTAAGTAAGACTCACGTCTTGCTACAACCCAGCGGGAAGCAAATCAGGCCTCGTACGGTAGAAAACAACATGGCACCTTGGCATGATTCGTGAGAAATATATTCATTTTCAGCATGAATTTGTATGAGTAGAGTAACACATTGCTTTATAATACGCATATTACTATTTCTATTTTGCAGTGTGTTTGGTGACTGGTGCTAGGTTCAATGCTAAGTACAGTGAATGTGGTGAGTGTGGTGCTAAGTGCAGTGCTAAGTACAGTGAAAGTGGTGAGTATGTTGCTAAGTACAGTGCTAAGTATGGTGAGTGTGTTGCTAAGTGCAGTGCTAAGTACAGTGCTAAGTATGGTGAGTGTGTTACTAAGTGCAGTGCTAAGTACAGTTAGTGTGGTGAGTGTGGCGCAGATTGTAATTGCAGAGGAACAGCGCTACAAGTTTTAGAACATCTCTTCTAAATACCACTCCTAGAAAACTGCTTTTGGCAGAAATCGTACTGTAAAGACATTCTCGAAGTTTTCATCTTGCAGGTCGTTATTTTGCGTCGTCGTAAATTATGCCAAATGGTTTACCACAGAATCGACACAGTAGATGCATCATTGCATCAATACTGATCTGAATGTAGAATGATACTGAAACAAAAACGTATAAAAGAGGAATATGTATTCTTTGTAGGTCATTTTAATTCGATTCGCTGTAAGGTAAATACAGTTCAATTTGGCCATGGGATCGTCCATTTAAACTCTACGTTCCAGGTTCTGTGGAACTAAATTAGAGCAACTAGACAGTTATCAATGCACTCGACGAGGTGTGAGCAACACCAAATCGTGCACCCTCTAAACAAGGATCTAGACACTAGGCAGATTTATTAGCCAGCATCATGAAAGCCAACGTGAAACTAGGCATGAAATAATGTACAAACAAAGGCCTTTGCAGCACCCTCGAAGGACCAAAATGATAGGTAAGAACAAGGCAGGTGTGTTCCTGCCCGCACTGATATCTCTAGCCGGTGCTACGGCTGGTGTCGCCGGCCCAGTCACGAATATCGTTAGTGTCGTGAAGCGGGCTTCGAACGATCGTAAACAGGTAGAGGAAACCCGCCGCTAAAACAAAATGCTGGAAGCTATCACCATGGGTACAACAAAACTCTAATCCTGTACGTAGTGGCAGGAGATGCGAACAAAATCAGCATTCCCACCAGAGTGTACGAGCTGAAGGATATGGAATACTTAAGAAAGAAATCGCTACCGCACGACATTGCAATCGAATTGCTTGGGAATCCTAATGCTCTGAAGACTGAAATGTTTTTAACCGCAGGTGTAAATTTCACAGAACCGGAAACCATTTGGCCCATGCTGGTGTTCGAATCTAGAGTGTACGTTGCAGGAACGAATCACGAGTTGTCGCAGTCCGTAAACATCAAATGTATAAACTGTAATTTGGTAGGTTGCAGTTACATGAATGGAAAAGCGAGGTGTACTATTTACGAGAACGCCGTTGATCCTGGATATAAAATCATAGAATGTTAGAAAACGATAATTAATTTTCCGATCGTTGCAAAGAGCATCCAAGAAGTAACCATTTCAATCGTGGACCATAAATGGGAACTAAATTCCTCCGGGAACACAAAAATGATAAATACCCATTGTACATCGAACACGATATCAGTAAGTTGAGAGGAAGGGTCACGCTAACACACGTAAACGCAAAGTTTCACCGAGTCCTCGGATTAAAACTAAATCATCATGGCAGACGAAATACCCGACGTCGATCAGCGCATAGAATTTGCCGATAAACCCGATGGAATAAAAATGCACTCTTACGAAACGTATTTTGCAGGACGTGTCGCTCTCGGAAGGAAGGTTATAATACCTTTACAGCGACAAGATATTTACACCCTGCCTAGCAAGTCCTTTGTGCACATAGGAAGCAGGCTAACAAAACTGGACGGGACCCACCCGACCACCACCAAGTTGGTAAGAAATTAGATTCTGCACCTTTTCGAGTGAGTAATATACGATACTAATTGCGTCGCTGTCAATCAGTCGCAAAATGTGGGCACAAATTTATTGAAAAAAAAATAAGCTGTCGCTCACATCCAACCATCTCTCCGCAGCCAATATAACAGGCTGATGAATCGAAGCCGAATATAACGTTCCCATTTATAACGAAGGTATGTTCGAGGTGTGGTTACCGCTCTCCATGCTACTAGGATTTGCCGAAGATTATAAGAAAATAATAATAGGAGGGTGACAGGAGGTGGTGATAATGCTAGCCACATCGCATATGGATGCCATGTTGGGATTAGGAGAAAACACGCAGTCAATATCTTTTAATTTGAACACCAAAGAATGGTTCATCCCTCACGTGACCCCGAGCACTCGTGAATGTGTCAAGCTGTTGAATTATGCGAAGAAAGACAAAGTGAACGAGATAGCATTTAGAAGTTGCAGCCAGGTTACCTGCCCGTCCTTGCCCGCCGCCACGCGAAATCATTGGGACGTGAATATGATCTCCAGCATGAAAAAACCGCGCTTTATAATACTGGAGCTTCAGAATAACAAACAGCATAATATCAGACTGACGAGTCTACGTTCGGTCACTCCAGGTTGAAAACATAAAGATATTATTTTATAGCAAAAGCCACCTGCGGGCATATAAGAATTCGCAATTACAGTCTTCATATTGAAGGGAATGCCAGACGCACCCTATCCTGAGACCCGAAAATTTTCGAGACATACGACATTTGCTAGGATTCGAGCAGTCGAAGCAGGATGAGCACGTGCCAAATAGCACGGTCGACTGCTGGATCAAGTTAATCACCAAGGAAAACATGCTCGCAAACACCGTCGCCTACTACTTGATACTCTACAACAGGATCGTTAATTACGAATGTTTTTCCGGCCTTGTAAAAGTCATCAGTTTATTACATGCGTAAGTATGCATGGTGTGGATACGTACGTATCAGTCGTAATAATGTGCTGTAACCTGCATGGCTTCCAGAGCAGCAACGTGCTCAAGAAAATCGCAATTATGGATTTATGTGGCCAGGCCCAAGCAGAACAAAAAGCGAATCAATTTGTATAAATTAAAAGTGAAGACAATCTACTTACAGAGTGATCATGGCTGTCCTTAACCTCGTAAAATGAGGGGGAAAAAACTGATCCAAGTTATTTTGTGAGCACTTGGAGAAACGCAGAGTTATCTACGACTGACCTGACCAAAGATCTAACTTAGTTGTGTGTGTGTGTGTCTATATATATATATATATATATATATATATATATATAATATATATATATATATATATATATTTGGTAGTGTGAAATATGATGTCAGTTCACGATGAGAAAAATTTTATTTCTATAAATAGCACCCTTAAAAATTAGTCACCAGTCGATACAAGCCACCATGGGAGCAAGTTGACGCCCTTTCATCGAGAGAACCTGTATATTTTATGATATCCGGACGACTCTTAATTCACCTATTTGTTCTAGAAGTCTGAATCGCTATATACCTGCAAAGAAAAATGTAATGGATGGGACCACTGACATTGTTCGAGAACTTCCGGCGAACCTACGCAACAGTTAATAACTTGCTGCACTCCCAGGCATTGCTCGGTTCATCACATGAAGCGGAATATATCTCTTCCAACGACCATGGACCAGGTTCTAGAATTTGCAGCAACTTCGAGCCGAAGCGACTCTACAAGCGACGAAATTCACACCCCTATCTGGTGCACCCGGAACTGCTCCACTCAGAACTACTCCACTCAGAAATGTGTATGTCAGAAAAAAAATTATACCAGCGAGGTGTCGACTCAAAATGCCCAATCTAAACGTCAAAGGTCGTGTCGTCGTTTCGACACCGCAATGCAGAAAAAAATACTAGGGGACCTGCATCGGACTGAGAGGTGCGCTCCTGCAAACATCCATGTGTGACATTACCTGCTGTCACTGTCGCACGGGTTTGTTTATAGCTTACCTCGACCTGGAAGAAGATACCCCGATGATTCGAGTTCTATTACGTTGGATAGAACATCAAAGACTATACATAATTTTTTACAGACGTGCTTTAAATTGCAGATTGAATTTAAAAAATACAGACTGCCGCATGTGTCGTTATTTTTTGTTTGTGCAAATTAATTATTAATGAATAAAATAAATTACTCATTTGAGCATTTTATTTTAAAATATTTTTTTCTTATTTTTCCGCTAGGGTCTTTTAGGAACCACGAGCCAATTTCAATGCTTCGTCCTTTGTTGTTCCTTTTTCGTCCAGCACTCCTTCATATTCTCACTATGTATCATTTCCTCTCCTCGGACCATTTCGAAACTGTTTTCTTTTCTTTCCTGCCTTGAAATACTTCCATTTTTAACACTTTTTTCTTAAATATTTATCTAGCTGTTGCTTCTTATTCACTTATATTGTTTCTTTCCAAATTTTTCTTAACGTCCTGAATCCCTATTGTTGTTGATTTCATGTTCCAAAAAAATATATATTTTTTTTTATATAAAGTTAATTTTTTGCTAAATACATAAAGTGTGTGTAGAAATTTTATTTGATTGATTGACTCGTTGGAACAAAATAAGCCTCTCTTGGCAACAGCTGTTGAAATTGCCAGCAGGAAACAGAAAAAGAAAGCTTGCACGAAGTAATTCTCCTACATCCGCTTGGCTGTGCCCTGTTACGCGTGCACTGCAAGCCGATAAAAAAATATATAGTACCGCTAGAATCAATGTATGTTTCCTGGTGGCTAGCCACGTTTCTGTTCTTAAACATGAATAGCAGTCCCATTGGTATCCTCCCCTGGGTGTCGCTATGTGGCACTTATAGTAAGGAACATCTCTCATTACATCTACATGCCTGCGGCCGTCCCATCATTCCATTTGGTTGATATAGACAATTACCAGATTTTCGTAGATAAAAAAATGTTATAACTTTAATGGTAAACCCATACGTACGGTAAAAAAAAACATACTGTTATATCACCTTATTTAAGTGTCCTATCTCGAAATAAAGTAGAATTTATAGGAAATCTTTTTGAATTCGTGAGCAAACAAGCACATCATGAAGGGGATTCAGTCTGTGGTGGGAGTATACAGAGTATAAAAGGAAGGGAAGGGGTTTGGACACTCGCTTATAATCTTTAGTTTGGAAATTGATTCACTATTGTTGTACTATATAGCGCTGTCAAAGTTATGTCTGCAAATATAACACAGTGCTTGTTGTGTTTTGGTTGGTACGCACAAAACATGAGATGTAATTGGTACGAAATATAGCATATGTACCCTCGGTAATCGCACCCCCATTTATGTGGAGAGAGGCACGTCAGACAGAGAAACGAGGTGCTGTGGTGCCGAAGAACGATGATGATATGCCATGATGTGAAACTTAAAGAATCCAGAGCGGCACCTACAGCAGCATCCGACATCGCGACGGTGATGCTTCCCGAGAACACTGAGAGCACGCCGGCACACTTAGAGGTGGCACCCATTCAACACACCTAAACGATGATCTTCTAGTCAGCACCCGCTTGGAGCAGACAGACAGCACGCATGTACACTTACAGGTGAACTCCGTTCAACGCACCTAGACGGTGCCCTTCTAAACAGCAACCGGTCATAGCACACAGACAGCACGCCGGCCCCCTTACAGGTGGAACCCATTCAACACACCAAGAGACGGTGCCCTTCTAGTCAGCACCCGGTCCGAGCAACACAGACAGCATGCCGCGACGCTTATTTGTGGTACCCATTCAACACACCTAGACGCTGCCATTATAATCAACCCCTTGTCGGAGCACACAGGCAGCACACCGCGACCCTTACAGGTGGCACATATTCAACACATCTAGACGGTGCTATTCTAATCAGCACCTTGTCGGAGCACACAGAGAGCACACCGCGACCCTTACAGGTGGCACCCGTTCAACACAAATAGTCAATGAATGCTCTTCAATGACAGGAACTGTTGGGGCACACAGACAGCACGCCGACACCCTTAAAGATGGCACCTATTCAACACAATTAGACGGTGCTCTTCTAGTGAGTACCAGGTCGGAGCACTCAGACGTCACGCCGACACACTTACAGGTGGCAACCATTCAACACACCTAGATGGGGTTCTTTCAGTCAGCACCAAATCGGCGCACTCAGACAGCGAGCCCGCACATTTACAGGTGGCTCCTAATCAACACACCTACATGGTGACAATCTCGTCAGAAACTGGTCGGAGCACTCAGACAGCACACTGGCACCCTTACAGTTGGCCCCCAGTCAACATACCTAGACGGTGTCCTTCTAATCAGCACCCGGTTGGAGCAGACTGACAGCATGCAGGCAACATATAAAGTGCCACCTATTCAACACACTTTGTCAGTGCCCTTCTAGCCAGCTCCCTGTCGGAGCACTCAGACAGGAGTCCGGACCCCCTTTATGTGGCACCCATTCAACACACCTAGATGGTGTCTGTCTAGGCAGTACCCGATCGGAGCACACTGGCAGCACGAAGGCAGCAAAACAGGTGCCACTCATTCAAAACACCAAGATGGTGCCCTTCTAGTCAGTACCCAGTCAGCAGTCTCTGACAGCAGGTCGGCACCATAACATGTGGCATCCATACAACAGACTTAAAGGGTGCTCTTCTAATCAGAACCCGGTCGGATCACACAGATATCATGCCGGCACCCTTACAGGTGGCACCAATTATACACAACTAAATGCTGCACTTCTAGTCAGCACCCGGTCGGAGCACTCAGACAGCACACCAGAACCATTACTAGTGGCACACATTCAACACACTTAGACGATGTCCTTCTATTCAGGACCCGGTTGGATCACACAGAGAGCACACCGGCACCCTTACAGCTGGTACCAATTCAACACAACTAGACTGTTTTCTTTCAGTCAGTACCCTGTTGGAGCACTCAGGTAGTACGCTGGCACCCTTACATATAACACCCATTTAACACACCTTGAGGGATCTCTTCTAGTCAGCACCCTCTTGGATAAGTCAGGCATCATGCCGATACACTTGCAGGTAGCATCCATTCGACTCACCTAGATGGTGCCCTTTTTGTCAGCAACGAGTCAAACGACTCAGACAGCAAGCCAGCCCTATTACAGGTGGCTCCAAATCAACACACCGACAAGGTGACCTTGTAGGCAGAACCTGGTCAGAGCACTCACACAGAACGCTGGCAACCTTACAGGTGGCACCAATTCAAATCATATAGACGATGCCCTTCTAGTCAACCCTGGTCGAAGCACTCAGGCAGCACACTGGAACCCTTACAGGTGGCACCCACAGTCAACACACCTAGACGGTGCCATTCTAGTCAGTACCCTGTTGGAGCACACAGATAGCATGCCTGCATCCTAACAGGTGGCACCGATTCAACACACCTGGATAGTGGCCTTCTAGTCAGCACCCAGTCGAAGAACAATGATAAAAGGCGGGCAACCTTACAGGTGGCACCCATTCAAAAGACTTATATTGTGCCCTTCTAATCAGCACCAGGTCGGAGCGCACAAACAGCATGCCAGCACCCTTACCAGTGGCAGCCATTATACACAACTAAATGGTGCCCTTTAAGGTAGCAACCGGGCAGAGCACTCAGACAGCAGTCCGGCACCCTTACAGGTGGCACCGATTCAACACACCTTGATGGTGGCCTTCTAGTCAGCACATGGTCGAAGCACACAGACAGCACGCCGCCAAACCTACAGGTGGCACCCAATCAACACACCTATATGGTGCCCTTCTAGTCATCATCTGGTCGGAGCACCCAGAGAGCACCCTGGCACTCTAACTGGTGGCACCCATTATAAACACATAGACAGTTCCCTTCTAGTCAGCACGCAGTTGGAGCACGAAGACAGGATCCCAGATCCGTTACAAATGCCACTCATTCAACGCACCAAGATGGTGGCCTTCTTGTGAGCACCTAGTCGTAGCAGACAGACAGCATGCCACACCCTTACAAGTGGCACTCATTCAACACACCTAGATGGTGCCCATCTAATAAGCACCTGGTAAGAGCACACAGACAGCACGAAGGCACCATACATTTGCCACCATACAACAGACAATTTTGGCACCCTTCTAGTCATCATCTGGTCAGAGCACCCAGACAGCACACCGGAACCTTAAAGGTGGCACCCATTAAACACCCTTCTAGTCAGTACCCGGTCGGAGCACTCAGACTGCACGCCAGCACCCTTACACGTGGCACACGTTCAACACACTTAGACGGTGCCCTTTTAGTCAACACCTTGTCAGAGCATTCAGAGAGCACACCAACACCATTACAGGTGGCACCCATTCAACACACATAGTCGGTGCCCTTCTAGTCAGCACCCAGTCTGATCACTCAGACAGCAGTCTGTTAGCCTTATGGGTGGCACCTATTTAACACATACAGACGGTGTCCATCTAATCATCATCCGATAGGACACAAGGACAACAAGCCGGCACCATTACAGGTGGCATCTATACATCATACCTAGATAGTGCCCTTCTAGTCAGCACCCGGACAGAGCTGTCAGACAGTATGCCGGCACCCTAACAAGTGACTAATATTCAACACACCTAGAGAATGCCTATCTAATCAGCACCCGGACAGAGCACTTACACAGCATGCCGGCTCCCTTACCGGTGACACACACTCAACACACTTAACTGGTGGAATTCTATTCAGTATCTTGTCAGAGCACTCAGACAGTACACCGACATATTTACATGTGGCACCCATTTAACACACCTAGATGGTGCCCTTCTGGTGTTCATCCGGTTGGAGCACCCAGACAGCTCACCAGAACCCTTACAGGTGGCTCCCATTGTACACTTCTAGACAGTACCCTTCTAGTCAGCACCCAGTCGGAGCATACTGACAGCTGGCCGGCACCATTACTGGTGGCACCTATTTAATAGACTTAGTTGATGCCCTTCTAATCAGCACACAGTCGGAGCGCACAGTCAGCATTCCCCTCATCCTTACCGGTGGCACAATGACAGCATGCCGGTACCCTTACATATGGCACCCATTCAACACAACTAGATCGTGCTCTTCTAATTAGCACCCTATCGAAG
This sequence comes from Dryococelus australis, assembly GCA_029891345.1. Lineage (NCBI taxonomy): Eukaryota > Metazoa > Arthropoda > Insecta > Phasmatodea > Phasmatidae > Dryococelus > Dryococelus australis. The sequence goes on along the minus strand of CM056995.1, from coordinate 183,439,036 downwards.
TACTCAGACAGCACAACATTACCATTACATGTTGCAGCCATTCAACACACTTAGACACATATCATCTAGTCAGCCCCCTGTCGGTGCACTCAGGCATCATGCCGACACACTTTCAGGTGGCCACGATTAAAAAAACCAAGATGGTGCCCTTAAAGTCAGCACACAGTTGGAGCACTCAAACAGCAAAGCCCGGACCATTACATCTGCTTCCTATTCAACACACCTACATGGTGACCTAGTCAGAACCTGAACTGAGCACTCAGACAGCTCGCTGGCACCCTTATAGTTGGCACCCATTCAGCACACTTAGAAGGTGCCCTTCTAGTCAGTACCTGGTTGGAGCACTAAGACAGCATGACAGAACCCTTACAGGTGGCACCCATACAACACACCTAGATGGTGTCCATCTTTATAGTCAGTACCCGGTCGGAGTACTGAGACAGCTTTCCGTAAGCCAACAAGTGGCACACATTCAACACACTTAACCGGTGGCCTTCTATTCTGCACCTTGTCAGAGCCCTCAGAGAGCACGCCAACGCCCTTACAGGTGCCAACCATTCAACACACCCAGAGAGTGCCCCTCTAATCCGCATACAGTCGAAGCACACAAACAACACACCGGCAGCATAACAGGTGCCACCCATTCAACACACTTTGTCGGTGCCCTTCTGGTCAGCACCCAGTCAGAGCACTCAGACAGCTGTCCGGCACGCTTAGAGGTGGCACACATTCAACACACTTAGATGGTGCCCTTCTAGTCAGCACATGGTCGTAGCACACTGACAGCATGCCGCAACACTTACAGGTGGCACCAATTCAACAAACATAATATGGTGCCCTTCTAGTCATCACCCCGTCGGAGAAACCAGACAGCACACAGGCACCCTTACAGGTGGCACACATTATAACCACATAGACACCCTTCTAATCAGCACCCAGTCGGAACACACAGAGAGCATGCCGGTACCGATACAGGTGCCACTCAGTCAACACACCTAATTGGTGGAATTCTCTGTCAGCACCCAGTAAGAGCACACAGACATCACGAAGGCACCATAACAGGTGCCACTCATTCAACACACCATTTCGGTTCCCTTCTAGAAATCATCCGGTCAGAGCACAAAGACAGCACATGAGAACACTTACAGGTGGCACCCATTGTACACATCTAGACTGTGCCCTTTAAGTCAGCACCAGCTAGGAGCAGGCAGACAGCATGCCTGCACCATTACAGGTGCCACTCGTTCATCACACCTAGATGATAGCCTTCTGGTCAACACCCAGTCGTAACACACAGACAGCATGCCGTCACCCAAAAGGTGGCACACATTCAACACACTTAACCAGTGGCCTTAGAGTCTTCAACCTTGTCAGAGCACTCAGACAGCATGCCAACACCCTTACAAATTGGTACTTATTCAATACAACTAGACGGTACCCGTCTAGTTAGCACCCGAAAAAAAGAGAACTCAGAAAGCACGCAGAAACTCTTACAGGTGGCACCTAGAAGGTGCATTTCTATTCAACACCCGGTCGTAGCACTCAAAAAACACCTGGCCACCCTTACATATGACATCCATTCTACAAAGCTATACAGTGCTCTTCTATTCAGCACTTTGTCAGAGCACATAGATATTGCGCCGACACCCTTACATGTGGCACCCATTCAACACACCTTGTCGGTGCCCTTCTATTCAGCACCCGGTCTGAGCACACAGAGAGGACACTGCGACCATTACAGGTGGCACCCATTCAACACACCTAGATGGTGAGCTTCTAATCAGCATCCGGTCGGAGCATACAGACAACACGTCACGACCCTTTAAGGTGGCATCCATTAAACACACCTAGACGGTGCACTTCTAATCAGCACCTGGTCGGATCACACCGACAGCACGTAGGAACTATAACAAGTGCCACCCAATCGAAAATACCTTGTCTGTGACCTATTAGTCAGCACCCAGCCGGAGCTCAAAGTCAGCATGCCGGCACCCTACAGGGGGCACCCATTAACACACATAGGCAGTGTTCTTCTAGTCAGCACCCGGTCGGAGTAATCAGACAGCACGTCGGAACCCTTACAGGTGGCACCTATACGAGACACCTAACTGGTGCCCTTCTCGTCACTACCAGGTCGGAGCACACAGAAAGCAAGCCACCACCCTTACAGGTAGCAACCACTCAACAAACATAGATGGTAACCTTCTAATTAGCACCCGACAGGAGCATAGAGACAGCACGCAGGTACCAACACAGGTACAACACTATCAACACACATTGTCGGTGCCCTTCTATTCAGCACAAAGTCGGAGCACTCAGTCAGCAGTCCGGCACACTTACGGGTGGCAACCATTCAACAGATGTAGATGGTGTCTTTGTAGTCAGCACCCAGTCGTAGCACACAGAGACCTTGCCTCCTAGCATACAGGTTGCACACATTCAACACCTAGATGGTGCCCTTCTAATCAGCACCCTTTCGGAGCACAAACACAGCACTAAGGCATCATAACAGGTGCCACCCTTTAAATACACCTTGTTGGTGCCCTTCTACTCAGAACGCAGTCGTAGCACACAGAGACCATGCCTCGAAAAGACAGGGGGCACCCATTCGAAACACCTAGACAGGGTCCTTTAGTCAGCACCCAGTCGGAGTAATCAGACAGCAAGTCAGCTCCCTCACATGTGGCACCCATTATACACAAATATATGGTGCTAATATAGACAGCACACTGTCGGACACACATACAGAAAGCCGCACCATTAGAGGTGGCACCCATTCAACACACCTAGATGGGGCTCATCAGTCAGCACCCAATCGGAGCACTCAAACAACGAGCCCGTACCATTACAGGTGGCTCCTAATCAACACACCTACATGGTGACAATCTAGTCAGAAACTGGTCGGAGCACTCAGACAGCACACTGGCACCCTTACAGCTGGCACCGAGTCAACACACCTAGACGATGACCTTCTAGTCAGCACCCGGTCGACGTACTCAGAGAGCATGCCAGCACCCTTACAGGTGGCACACATTCAACACACTTAGAAGGTGCCCTTCTAGTTAGCACCTTGTCAGAGCACTCTGGCAGCATGCCGACATCTTTACAGATGGCATCCATTCAACACACCTAGTCGGGGCCCTTTTAGTCAGCACCCGGTCGCAGCATACAGACAGCACAACGCCATCCTTACAGGTGGCACCCATTCAACAAACCGAGATGGTGCCCTTCTAATCAGCACCCGGTCGGAGCACATATCCAGTATGCAGGCAGCATATCAGGTGCCACCTATTCAACACACTTTGTCAGTGCCCTTCTAGTCAGCTCCCTGTCGGAGCACACAGACAGCATGCTTGCACCCTTACAGTTGGCTTCCATTCAACATACCTATACAGTGCCCTTCAAGTGATCAGTCGGTCGGAAAACTAAGACAGCTTGCTTGTACCCTTACATGTGGCTTCCATTCAACATAACTAGATTTTGAACTTCTAGCCGGCACCTGGTCGGTGCACTCAGACAGCATGTCGGCACCCTTACAGGTGGCAATAATCCAGCAAACCTAGAGAGTGCCTTCTAGTCAGCACCCCGACGAGGCACACTGACAGCATGCCATCGCCCTAACAGGTGGCACCCATGGAACAGACATAGTCGGTGTCCTTCTAGTCAGCAACTGATCGGAGTAATCAGACAGAACGCCCGCAACCTTACAGGTGTCACCTATGAAACTCACCTAAACGGTGACCTTCTAGTCAGCAACCGGACAGAGCACACAGACAGCACACTCGCACCCTTTCAAGTAGCACCCATTCAACACACCTAGACAGTGCCCATCTAGTCAGCACCAGGATGGAGCAGTCAGACAAAATGCCAGCACACTTACACATGACACACATTCAACACACTTAGACAGTGCCCTTCTAGTAAGCACCTTGTCAGAGCACACAGAGAGCATGCATATAAACTTACAGGTGGCAGAAATTGAACACACCTAGACGGTGCCATTCTAGTCTACACCCAGTCATAGCACACAGACAGAACGCCGTCACCCTTGCAGGTTTCACATAGTCAACATACCTAGATGGTGCCCTTGTAATCAGCACCTGGTCGGAGCACAAAGAGAGCACGCATGAACCATTAAAAGTGACACCCAATCATCACTTCTAGTCAGCACTAAGTTGGTGCACTCAGACAGTTTTCTGGCACTATTATGGGTGACACACCTTCAACTCATCTATACGGGGCCCTTTCACCCATACAGCACGCCGGCACATTCCAGGTGGCACCCATTCAACAGAATTTGTCTGTGCCCTGCTAATCAGCACCCGATCGAAGCACACAGTCATTATACCAGCACTCTTACAAATGGCATCCATTCAACACAACTAGACTATGTCCTTCTAGTCAGCACCCGGTCGGAGTTATCAGAAAGCATGCCGGCACCCTTAGATGTAGCACCTATTCAACACACCTAGACAGTGCTCTTCTAGTCAGCACTCGGACAGAGCACTCAGAAAGCACGACGGCACCCGAACAGGTGACAGTAATATTCAACACATTTAGACTGTGCCCATCTAGTCATCACCCGGACAGAGCACTCAGAGAGCAGGCTGGCACCCGAACAGGTGGCCCCCATCCAACACACCTAAATGGTGCCTTTCTTAACAACACTCGAAAAGGAGCACACAGATAGCATGCAGGCACCATTACAGGTGCCACCCATTCAACACACCATCTAGGTACCCTTCTACTCATCATCCGGACAGAGCATCCAGACAGCACACCGGAACCCTTACAGGTGGCAACCATTATACACATCTAGATGGTGCCCTTTTAGTCAGGACATGTTCGGAGCACACAGACAGCACGCCGACAAACTTACAGGTCCAACCAATCAACACACCTATATGGTGCCCTTCTAGTCATCACCTGGGCGGAGCACCCAGACAGCACTAGGTGGCACCCATTATAAACACATAGACGGTGCCCTTCTAGTCACTACGAGGTTGGGACACAAAGACAGGATGCCGGCACCATTACAAATGCCACTCATTCAACACACCAAGATCGTGGCCTTCTAGTCAGCATCTTGTCGTAGCACACAGACAGCCTGCTGCCACCCTTACAAGTGGCACACATTCGACATACCTAGATGGTGCCCTTCTAATAAGCACCTGGTAGGAGCACACAGACAGCACGAAGGCAACATACATTTGCCACCCATTTAACAGACAATTTTGGTGCCCTTCTAGTCAGCACCCAGTCGGAGCACTCAGACTGCACGCCAGCACCCTTACAGGTGGCACACATTCAAAACTGCTAGCAGGTGCCCTTCTAGTTAGCACCCAGTCGAAGCACTCAGACAGCATGCTGGCACCCTTACAGGTGGCGCACAATTAACACACATAGACCGTGCCCTTCTAGTCAGCACCTTGTCAGATCACTCAGAGGCATGCCAACACACTTAAAGGTGGCACCCATTTAACACATATTTGGTGCCCTTCTAGTCAGCACCCAGTCGGATCACTCAGACAGCGACCCCGCACCATTACAGTTGCTCCTATTCAACACACCTACTTTTTGACCTTCTGGTCAGAACCTGGACGGAATACTCAGACAGCACGCTGGCACCCTTACAATTGGCACCCATTCAACACACCCAGACAGTGCCCTTCTAATCAAAACTCGGTCGGAGCACTCAGACAGCACACAGGCACCCATATAAGTGGCACCCATTGAACACACCTAGATGGTTCCTCCTATTCACTATCCCATCGGAGCAATCAGACAGCTCACCGACACCCTTACAGGTGGTACCCATTCAACTTACCTTAATGTTGCCTTTCTAGTAATCACCCGGTCGGAGCACACAGAAGCCCACTGGAACCCTTACAGATGGCACCCATTATACACATGAAGACAGTGCCCTTCTAGTCAGCATCGGTCGGAGCACACAGGCAGTATGCCGGCACCCTTACAGGTACCAATCATTCGACACATCTAGATGGTGCCATTCTAGTCAGCACCCGGTCTGAGCACTCAGACAGCCCGCCCTCGCCATTATAGGTTGCACCTATTCAACACACCTAGATGGTACCCTTCTAGTCAGCACCCATTTGGAGCACTCTGACAGCAGATCGGCACCCTTACAGGTGGCACCAATTCAACTAACTTCGACGGTGCCCTTCTAATCAGCACCCGGTCGGAGCACACAGAAAGAATGCCGGCACCCTTACAGGTCGTACCCATTATACACATCTTAATTGTGCCCTTATAGTCAACACCCGGTCGGAGCTCTCAGACACCACGCCGGCCCCCATTACGGGTGGCACCCATTCAACACACTTAGACTGGGTTCCACCAACCCATTCAACAAAACTAGACTGTGATCTTCTAGTAGGCACCCTGTCGTAGCACTCAGATAGTACGCCGGCGCCCCCGTTTATGTGGCGCCCATTCAACACACCTACACGGTGCTCTTCCAGTCAGCACCCTGTCGGAGCACTCAGGCATCACGCCAACACACTTTCAGGTAGCAACCATTTAACACACCTAGATCATGCCCTTTTGGTCAGCACACAATCGGAGCTCTCAGAGAGCTCGTTTGCGCCATTACATGTAGCTCCTATTCAATACACCTAAATGGTGACTTTCTAGTCAGAACCTGGTCGGAGCAGTCAGATAACACGCTGGCACCCTTACAATTGGCACCCTTACAATTGGCACCCTTACAATTGGCACCCATTCAACACACCTAGACGGTGCTCTTCTAGTCACCACCCAGTAGGAGCACTCAGACAGCACACTGACACCTTTACAGGAGGCATTCATTCAACACATCTAGATTGTGCCTTTCTAGTAATCACCCGGTCGGAACATACAGGCAGCATGCTGGCACCCTTTCTTGTGACACCCATTCAACACACCTAGATGGTGCCCTGCTAGTCAGCACCCGGTCGGAGCACACAGACAGCACGCTGGCACCCTTACAGGTTGCACACATTCAACCCACCTAGACGGTGCCCTTCTAGTCGGCACCCTGTCAGAGCATACAGGCAGCATGCCAGCATCCTTACAGGTAGCACCCATTCGACACACCTAGATGGCAGCCTTCTAGTCAGCACCCTGTGGGGCCCTTAGTTAGAATTTTTCCAGTCCTCATCCATCCAGATTGCGGCCACCAAGGCGGTGTCCTTCCAGGGCTTCCAGTTGCATCCCTTTCCTTGCTGCCAGACGGGTGAGTTGGCTACATGTGACAACATCATCACTGAGTGTTCCCTGCTGTTAAAAGCTATTTAAAAGCTATTAGCTACCGCAGCGAGAACATGATCGCCCAAAATGACTGTTTTACATGGCAAACGACAATGGAAGAACACATAGTGACGTAATCGCCTGTGCCGGTACGTTACTCGCCAGTCTCTGATATTAATTATACCAATGTAGCACGATGGGAGAACATGAGGTCTCCACTGCCTATCGATGCTATCTCTCCCTCCCTTCAGCCCAACAGTGATGAGAATCGCCAGTGTTTAAATAACTTTGAAACAAGGTTACTCGCGTTACATAACAATGTTTCTGATATGCACCAAGAACTGTCTGTGTGCATTTTTTTATTGAGGTGAAATATAACATAGAATGACAAGTGATACAATTTATATCGACCAAGTTTCTGCAGCTCAATCGAGACATTTGTTCGAATGTAAAACAAGTGTGACTTTAAAGAGAGACACGCTCATATTTCTAATTTTTTTTAGTGATTTTCTATGATATTTCTAGTTGAATATAAACTATATGTCATTTACCTAATACCTGTGTGTGTTTAGTACTTAATTTTTTGTCCTTGTAAAAAGAAACAAAAGTAAGTTTTTAAACTAATATTGTTATTGTGCTGGTATTTCCCTTGGAGAACGAGGAAAAAAAATAGTTTTTAAACTATCTGTGTTTATTGTGCTTGCTTTCCCTTGAATAAACAGCAAGTACGTGCAACAGTTATTTTTGAGCAATTTGTATACATTGCACTTGCTTTTCCCTTTGATAAGGAATAAGTGCGTGCAAATATCTATTTTATAAAATATGCTTATACCTGAAATATTAACCATTATTATATTTGACGCACATTTTTTTTTTTTTAGATACTTTCTTTATCGTTGCAACAAATAACATGTGATATATGATTAGCCAATATATTTTTAAAGAAGAGTGGGAACTTTTAAATGCACACTGCAAGATGGAAATGTTACTTACGTATATCAACTACCTCTTGTCAGTGTGTGAAGACAAAAAGGCAGCAAGAATACTGATGGAGAGGATATGCTTAAGTGTCTGCCTTCATTCTGCCATGCCTCACAAGGACGACACCAGCCTCTCGCTGTATCTCCCGCACGCAGAGACATCAGTGATAACTCGTCATTTAAAAAAATTATTTCAATAAAAGTAAAAAAATAATGCAGAAATACTTGTAACAGAAAAACATTTATTTTACATTGTATATATACTTTCAAAAACACGATGAAAGGAAATGATTATATATATACACACAAACATATACATATATAATGTATAATATATAATAATATTCTTTCATGGTGTTTTAAATAAAAAATATATACATGTGTGTGTATATATATATATGTATATATATATATATATATATATATATATATATATATATATATATATATATATATATATATATTACTCATAATACTTACAAAATAAATTTAAAGAAAAATATATACACATATATCGTATTTACTCACAGAACCATTGGGAAGAAAATATGTTACAAGATAAATACATATTTAACGAAAAAAATATTTGACACAGGAAGCGAAAAAAATTTTTTACTAGAGAAAAATATATATTGAACAATATAGAATATTCAACAAAACTCGTGAAAGAAAACTTATGTGATAATAAAACATGTCAAAATTTCTCTGAACCAAATAATGGTTTTCCCTGTGCCTAATATAGTTTTTTTCCTCATCCATTAAATTCATCGCGTATGCCGATATATTGTTTACACAGTGTGTTTCTTCCACTTACAAAAAAAATTATGGGCGAATGGAAGGTTTTCATCATCTGGGTTTTTCTATGCATGGAACAAAAGTTAATATGTGCAAGCACACACGAGAACATCTGGCCATGGGTTCCATGGCGATGTAACATCCGAACTGTGGCAAGTTCTGTCACGTAGTTCCAAACACACGTTAACGAAAGCGCGATCACTTATTACACACATGCGTCCGGTGCTGTACGCCGCGTTAAAAGATGCCAGACAAGACCATACCGTCCTGGTCAGTACGAAGTCTTCTGCACAAACCGAGTAAAATCCAACCATCAAATTCAGCCAACACTCACATCACTGATTCAGCAAACACGTCCGACTAGGTCGATGTTGTGTGATCATCTTGTCCAAGTGGCAGGTCAGCGACGCGAGCACTGTACAGCTCTCGCCAAGTCGAAGGGATAGTACAGAACACTAGGCGAGAGAGACGTGCCAGACTCCAGTGTGGCAGACCAGTCGTGTCACACAAGCACTTCCCTTTACGAGCGGAATTCAGTACAAGGTAACAATTTATTTCGTTTAAACAATATGTATAAGTGTGTATATATATATATATATATATATATATATATATATATATATATATAATATATATATATATATATATATATATATATATATATATATATATATATATAATTTACATCATACGACACAACATGTATTTAAACTATTAGTCGTGCAAGTGTGACGATAATGCAAAGCACTGGGGCTTTTGTCCACACTGCTCACATTCAGGTCTACATAAGCAGATCGTACCAACTTTCATCGATTAGTATTGCTCTTTCTCTCGTCGAGCGAATTGTTAACTTCGAAGGCTAGACCGTGAACAATCGGATAAGGTAACATATTTCAGTTCAGTAACCAAACAATGTATGCATCACACATCTAGCAGTCATCGACTGAGACAGCCCGAGATGAGCAACGCAAACTAGTATACAGTGTGAACAGTATACAAGCATATATCATGTAAAACAGACGTCAGTTCGTCGGCGAGCGTTGTGGAAACCGAATCGTTAGACTACATTCATCTACTACGATCGTGTACTCTACTTCAACATGAAGACGTAATAATTGGTTGAAGAACTGTCACCAGTAACACAGCCAACATCGTCAACAGCAAGAGACACTGAAGACTAGCTACAATAAATACATTATGAATGTTACTACTGTTTAAATACTTTGAGCAAATGCTGTAATGCACGCCGACATGAAAGTAGTCATTGCTTATTAAGCCCAGCATACAAGGCATTCCACTGTGATAACAGTGATGCAGTGTTTACACGCAGTGATAAATTTTATAGAAATAACAAGAAGTGTAAAGGAAATGTTCTTCGTTAATCGGAAAGCGAGTGCAAGTGTTACGGCAAGACAATCGCTAAGTGTACCGGTTGCAGATACAATGAAGAAAATCACTGTCAATTTGCCATCGTCTACAAGACCTACCCATGTGTTAATTGTTTTGAAGTGTATGTAAATAAGTGTGCCTGGAATGCTCACAACAGGAATCGCTCGAATAAAGACTAAATTGAGTATGTAAGATGAATGAACGTAATTAAGTTGAGACGTTGAACTGTCATATTCGCAGGATGTATCAAACGACTGTATAAGGTAGCATATTTCAGTCCAACAACCGTGCAGTCATATACTGAGAGAGCCTGAGATTGGCAACGCAAACTATCATGCAGTGTGAATAGTACAGAAGCGAGCATCATGTAAAACAGATGTCATTTCTCCGGCAAACGTGGTGGTGGAAAGCTGACAGTCTAGTACGATCGTGTACTCTGCTACAGTACGAAGATTACATCATTGGTTGAAGACTCACCATCTGTAACACCGTCAGCATCAGCAAGAGGATCTGAAGAGTCACTACATGTAGTGCTGTATTAATGTTATCACTGCGATCGCATACTCTGTTACAATATGAATATGGAATCAGTGGTTGAAGACTTGCCATCTGTAACACCGTCAGCATTGTCAACTGCAACAGGTCCTGAAGAGTCGCTACAGACATTACGTTATCAACGTCACTAATGAGGAAGTATATTAAAAAAAATTGTCATGCACATGTCGACATAAAAGTAGACATTGCTTGTCCAGCCCACCATAAAAGGTGTTCTACTGTGATAACTACGATGCTTTGTTTTAACCGCAGAGATGACCTGCATAGACATTACAAGAAGTATTAAATATTGTTCATCGTTCATCGGTAAGCAAAAACAAACATTGTGGCAAGACATTCGCAAAGCGCACCGGTGCCCGATGTCATGAAGAGAGTCACTCCCTATTTGCCACCGTCTAAATGACCGAACCATGTGTTACCTGATGTGCGGCGTATACGAATAAGAACGCCTGGAATGCTCACAGCAGGAAGTGTTCTGCAGAAAAGAAACAGTCACCATTAACTTTGTTGCTAAAATGAAGAATAAGTTAGGCATGTAACACATATTTGTATACAGTCTTATGTCATGTCTGTAAAATAAAGGTCAAATGTATTATTTATGTATTTGTTATTCATATAACAAAACCCTCGCTAGTATTAGGTACACTTCCATCAGAACAAAAATTTGCAAAAATTTGTCTATTTCTGAAGAGAATTCATATTTTTCTGTTTAGTGTCAAGTCTCGAAATAAACTTCCTACCGACATATGTTTGAGCAATACTCGCGCACATGTCCTTGCCATCTTCGTTTCTCCAATCGATCGCTGGTGTGCACGACAATCGTCTGCAAGGGTCACGGAAGTCTCTAACCATCTTTGTTACCCCTGTCAGGGGGGAATGTCAACAATGTTTTGCGTAACAGCTGACGATTACTAGGAGCACTCGCATCGACACACATGACAGAATTCCGACGTACAACATGCACAAGACTCACCCATGCTTGTAGTACACTGTTTACCTGCGGTGATAATTTGATTGCACGCATTACATGACTTGTAAAGACATACATTTAAACCAGTGGTCATGCCAGAGACTACAGCACTGCTACAAATTGATAATGCGATACAACATAAATTTAATCACCTACGAGTCATCACGTACTGCACAAGCAACGAGCACAGTGCATCACATCATCCGATGATAGACAATACCTTGTGTCTGAAAACTGACGTAGTAGCCGTGGTTATTACGGCAGAATAGCAAACGATTTTCCTCCACGTACACCCTCCGACCGAGTTATGCGAAAGTACACAGGCGCATGAATTCCACTACCAATCAGCAAACAGTGTACGAACACCGAGCCACCTACGTCAAATTAGACTAAAGTAAAAAATGCTATGATTCGAGAAGCAGTGGGAGCGACAAGGCCCTCACTGGTACATACCATTGCAAACAGATATAAAAATGTAAAACAAACTATTTATAAGCCCTTACCAACCAAATCATATTGCACATGCATCGAGCATTGTACGCCGAGATGTATGATTCTAATCAAGACCAGTCGGCTCTGTCTAGTATGCTAGAATAGCAAACGACTTCCTTATGAACCAAGTGAAACGAAACCGTCAAATAGAGAGTACAGCCAACACTCGCAACACTATCAGCAGAACACGTCCAAAACGACCGACGCCATTCAAGCTATTAGAAAATGACTTCTTGCAGAAACAGCACATATGGCTTTCTGAAGTATTTTCCATTTTCGTTCGAGATGATGTTTGCTCTTCGAAATTCGAATAACATCAACAAAACAATTCTGCCAATGTCGCATGATGTATATATATACCTTAACCTGACCATGGATGATGACATGTGACCTTGGCTAGGGATGCATGGACTTTCCCTTGGATGACATTATGTGACCTTTATTTTTCCTGACCTTGGATGACATAATGTGACCTTGACATTGATTTTTCGGTAGCACCTCTAACAAAACCTAACCCTTAAACTAAAAATATTTGTAATTTTTAAAAAAAATTTAAAATCGCAGAAATAATCGTCAGACCTTTGCGGCTGAAGATGGTGCAGTTTGAATCAGCGGCTTAGCTACATGAACGGTGCAGGACTCGGACTGCATACCTAAATTATTACAATAACATATTATTTTATTACAACTCTTGAGGCCTATAGAAGGATACAATGCACAAAAAAATGAAAAAACTCTTACTTTATAAAAATAATCTATTATTTTTATTTTGTAATTGGTGGCAATTTGCAAAAGCTTATAAAAGACACAAGACACTCCTAATCCTGTTAAAAGTGGCCGTACCTAGGCTCTTGTATCCCTGTTAAATTGTACCTGTTCGTAGTTAACTGTCAAACTGACATTACTTAGCAAAGTGATTATGTTTCTCAAAATAAAATTAAAAGTTTTGTTATTTGCAAAAAATTTTAATTCAAGGTTAATTATAGGTTCCAACTCAGTGTTGAAATGAAATTCTTCTCAGATTGAATGTGAGAAAAATTTAAGCTGCGATAATCTATGCTGACAAAAATACATGATGTCGCCTCTAGGAAAAGAAAAACTTATAGAATTGATAATGATTGATGCTGGGAAACCACATGAGTAACATCCTTAATTCACTATCTGGAATGTATGTTGTGAAGTTCCCGTTGCTCTCGTTAATGAAGATTAACTTAATTTAGAAAACAAAATCTCTGCAGACCACTATCGTTTCAAAAAAGTAGGACTGGGTGGGCATTTCAAATAATCGTGGATCCTAGCTCTTACGCGTTACATTGTTATAATATACTTCTACCTCCTAAATACTAAAACTTATCAAAGGTGCAATATTTCAGCCCTCGCATTGCTCGGGAAAGTATCTAACATCCTATCAAGTAAATTAAAATTCCTGCACTTGGCTTACTTACAGGCGAGCGTCCTACAGCTAGATCTGCTCACGGGGGCCGTTACTGTAAGAGAAAGCAAGGGTTAAGCTCGTTCGACTGGAGCTAACACAGGGCCTATCATTCCAGCCAATCAGCGCGTAAATAATTTTTTTTATAATGAATGCTTTTGTACCATTATCACTACATGATAGGACATGCCGTCTGCCTCGTCTTGTCACAGTGTTTGTGAGACGTGCTTCTTAGTTACTTATAAATGTCTGGTGCGCTGCAAGTATTTTGAATGAACATACGTTGAGTACAGTCATATATGAAAATATATATTTTGTTGGATTGTTGTACGATATGCTTGATACCAATATAAATATACACATGTATTACAGAGAAGATATTTAATTACATATTTTATTGTATTATTTTTTCATTGTGAAATGATTGAACTTTTTTGGAGATTGAACCTCTGATACCTTATTCATAAGGTCAGTGTCCTGTCTCCGCAATCATCAAAGTATTTGAGTTATTTCAATAGCATATCTAAGTCTGGCCGGCATCAGGTAATTGTGATGAATATACATTGAGTACAGTCGTAAATGAAAACTATATATTCTGTTGGATGTTTCTTTACGCTTAGTATTTAGTATTATGTTAGTATTTAGTAGTATGTAGTATTATGTATTTAGTATTAGTATATAGTATTATGGAGCATATGTACTCGTACATTTCAATATTGTTTGTAGAAGAGAAGTACAATTGATCAAGGGGGATGTACTTGCAAGTGTCGAGTTGCTTTCTTACCCGATAATGTATAACGTGTACAGTTAGGTAGGACGATCATTGTGGTCTGTGCTCCCATTGAGTTCGCATCGAGTTGGACATACTGGTCTTCTCAAACAGCTGCATCAGGTAATCCTCTTATCTTTTCGTCTTATAAAAGCAGAGTACAGAAATAGTCGAAGATGTGTGTGAGTTGTGATACCTTATTACTTACCGACAATTCAAAGTTCATATATTTAATTACATTTATAAACAATCTTTGTGCCGGGCGATTCGTTTCGTAATGTGCATACGATTCTTGCAGTATAAATAGTACGTATTCAAAATAAGTGGATGTAATAAATGTTTACCTTGTACTGAATTCCTCTCGTAAAGGCGAGTGTACACAACATGCTCACTCTCTCACACACTCGCTTTCTCTCGGCTAGTTTTACGTACCATCCCTTCGACTTGGTGAGACCTGGGGCTGCCTTGCAGATTATCAAGATATGTGTCGATCATACAGTGTCGGACAGGACGAGCGCGTTGTACTACAAGTGTTGTGAGTTTTGGCTGACTTGACAGTTTCATTTTCATCGGTTCGTAAGGAAGTCGTTTGCCATTCTGTTATACGTAACAGAACGACCTGGTCTCGCGTCTAGCATCGTTTAACACATAGCGTACAGTATCCTAAATGGTTATGCTTAGCCTATCGTTTTTGTTTTCGTTGTCGTGGGTGATGTCTACGTTATGCATTTAGCAACTATACAGTGTAATTTTTTTTTGGAATATTACCATAACAGTATATATAAATGATTATAAAGTGTGTTTGGTAAAATAATTTCTTGTACATTTATACCACGATTCCTAAACTGTTTCTGAAAACGTGAAATGTGTGTGATAAGTTCCAAACACGTTTGGGATTGTTGCTAATATAGTCACGGACAGGCGCATTCCTAATAGTTCCGGTTTCCTCGGCTACACGCATTGTGCAGTAGGGAATATGATTGGTGATTTCGTCGATTGTCGTATGTCTTACGTACGCTGTGCGAATTCAGCCATTTCATCTGGTGTTTTTGGCATTTTAGAAGATTGATGGAGTAGTCGTTATTCTCATCAAATTCCGGTTGCCTTGCGTAAGTTACTAATAACTTATAATATTTCTCACATCTTTCTTTTTGTAGAAATGCTTAATGCATGTTAGAATGTAGGAACACATGGCTTCAGTTTATCTGTTTGTATCGGTTTAGGTGTTGTAAATTTCGTTAAATGTACATTTGTAAAGGTTTTTCCATTCTTTCTATTGGTTGGTGAATATGTAAAGTAATAATAAAATTATATTAAAATCTTACGTTCGTAGGTATCCCACACAACTGAATTCCGGGAGCAGAAAAAGTTGCAAAGAAAATTAATACGATAAAATTAAAATTAAAAAATATAATTTTAATACCTGGAACACACACAACCGTGAACAAACCTTTTATCATTTCTCAGTGTATAACAGCTAAAGTTAACTTAAATTTATTTGGGAGAATCCAAAATAATCTTAAATTTAGGTAGGCCTAGCTACGAACATATAAGATAGGCCTAGTTGGGGATCATCATTATTTTCTGTGTATAACGTTTATGGTACGCCCAGAAACATTACTTTACTGTTACTTTACTGTAACGTTACCATTAAAAATCAAAATATATTAAAAAAATCTTGCTGCAGTAGGCCTAATGTGAGTACCGGTAGCCTAATGATAAGTTGTTGCAATAGAACCATTTTTTGTTGAAATAAATCAATTATTATTCCCCCATTACTCGAAATTTTCCATTCAGAATACAGTTATTGCAGTTACAATGATCGGTAATGAACAGCATTAGTAAAATCTGAAAATAACAAAATTTTATTTTTTTCATGATATTAAGCTTTTGCTTAGTCATTTAGACTGTGGGTCTTATTGTTAACTGCTAATCAAATAAATTGTCATTAGAATTAAAATATAGGCGAATGTTTTAGATTTACCAAAATGGGTTGTTTTTGTAGCCCCTGTAAATTACAGAATTCCTTTGAACTATCCATTGTTTCATCAATAAAGTGGATGCAGTTATTGTAAATACACTGTGCGCTGCTTGAGTGAGAAATTGAGTTAGGGCACAGTAATACATGTTTGGTATTTAATTGGGCTCGCCCTCCAGCATGTGGGTAGTGTGGTGACGGTCTATACACAGAGCCGGCTAGGACGGGAGTAATTGCACCATACACTAATTGAAAACTACACAAAATACATAAAGACTCTTAAAAGATGATGGGGCATGAGATGAATAACACACACTTGTGTGAAAACAAGCTTAGGTTGCTCGGATGCCGCTGGATAATGTTCGTAGCCAACCACGTGATGCAGATGAAATTGTAATATTTCTTCTTCAAAACAGCAAATTAAATTCATACAAAATATTTTTCTGAGAGAGAAAACTATCCTCTTTACGATTTATGTGATATCAGGCGTGTAGCTTGCCTGACGGCGGTAAAATCTAATATTAACATAACCGCGTGGTCAAGCAAAAAAATTATCAATTACACGAAAAATTAATTGAAATGTGAATGAAACATACATTGAAACCTGAAATAAACTGTAGCACACATGATTTTAAGCAAATAATCTCTCAAACTGCATGAATCGCACAGATATAGACTTGGCATAGGTTAGCGACGTGGTTGTATGTGATATTGCTGTAAAATATTCAAACATGAAAATTTCCTTTAAATTCATACATAAAAAAGCCCTTAAAATTGCGTGTAGCAATAATACAGAAATTACACTGGAACGCCACTAACATAAGCGGATGGCGCCTGATTCAAGTTGCGCGGGTCGCATAATCCCTCCGACATCTTTCTCGTCTCCTCTCGTTTAAGTTTGAAAAATACCACAAGGGCGAAATAAATTATTTAAGCAGAAACACAATGATGGGGAATGTCTTGCAAAACGTACGCAAGTAAAGGCTGACCTGTAAACTAAATTACCTATGGAAACCTACATCGGTTAACGAAAGTTGTAGTGTGTACGTGACAGTGTCTTACCTCGCCAGTACTTCTCCACAGAATGTCCAGATACAAGCGTCACACAGACCTACCATGACCACCTACGGGGTTCACATAAGCGGAAGTGCGATGCACACCGAGTAAAATATTTATACTTAGAGAAATAGAAGTCGCACAAAATAAATTAAATATGTTTTACATTTTTATAATTTTCTTCTGGATTTTTCATATTATTTCAGTGTCTCTTTATGTCGGTGTTCACGCCGGAATATCATTGTTCTTAACCTCGGTGCCGCGGGCAGTTAGAATTTCATAACAAAAAATTTTTACAACAAACACTTTACTATATTTCAAGACAAATTAAACACTGCAAATACAAATACAAAACACGTTTTACACTTCAAAATATTATTGATGAGAGAGTTCAAAAATATTGGCCTCTTTGCGCATGTGCATGGACACGTGACACATTATTTATTTTTACAGAAAAAAACTACTTTAAGCCCCTGCAAAATTCCTTGTTATTATGATAACTAATAATCATATCTAACATATTCAGGTATTATTTTCCTGAATTCCGGGAAGTAAACCCCTATTTAGAATTAACGAGTGTATACCCGACGCGCCATAGTGTATCGAAATGCAACCCTTTTTTAGTTTATATGTAGGTACAGTTGTTTTCACGATAATATTTCAAGACCAGTTTTACCATAAAACACTTTGTTCATATGCTCATTCGTTGATGGATGATTTTTAATGTCATGTGACTCGAGTGTCTATCTGCGAATCAGTATCGGAGTACTTCATTATGATTGGCTCAGTCAAATAGCCTTCTCAGTCAAATGTCTGCTCACGTAGACCTGCGTTAAATAACCAAAGGAAGTTGTGGTTGTGGGCGTAAGATATTGAAGTCTCGCGTTGCCGTAAATATTTTCGCGAAAAATACCAGCCCGTATTGATATGGCAAATCCCAAGCTCTGCGGATGCAAGAACGCTTCGAGCTATATATCTTAAAAATTAAACGGCAGGATTGAATTGAATCGCTATTTTGGTGATTTAACTCCCCTGCTGGTGTTGGAACTCTGGTTCAGTGCAAAATGTTTGGCTACGCTTGAACAGTATGTTTCAGTGCTAGGTGTTTATGCTTGAATATCAATTACTCAGGATCACAGTACAAACTACAACCTATTCTGACATTAGGTTTCATTTAGGCAGGTGTTTTGCATTTTAAATGGCTGGCGACAGCAGTATGTAAGTCCTTCAATGCAATACTATGCAGTACAATTCACGACACTTACTTTCCAAGCAAAATCTAGAGTATAAATTACGTTATGTACTCACCCATGTAAGTGGTGTTTTATTGCTGATGAGGCTTATATAGGACACGTTAATGTTTATTCAATTTGTTAAAACCCCACTTATAGACATATTTTCGCACAATAAATATATTTTAACACTTCACATTAACATAGTTGCAAAGAAAGACACTACTTTTGCACAGTTATTTGATTAAACATGTATGACGGAATAAATCACAACCAAAAACACTTACTAGCGCACGTAAACCACAATCCTACTAAATGTATATTTTTTACTACAACTGATATGCTATGTAGTAAAATCTTCAGTATAAACATTCATTAATTTTAATTTGGGTTTACTGTTTTTCTGGCATTGTCAATTTGTTTGTGTAATGATTTACTCGAGAATGGCGGGATGGTTGTTATCATAACTGAAACTTAATTTAAAAATGCAGATTTTTAAATAAAATACTGTTGATAGCTTTGGCAAATGGTCGGTATTTCTGCTTAACATTTGGCTGCAGTTGTTTGAATTACTTAACGTGATAATATTAAGAACACATTTGTATGTTGGAAACACTAATAAGAGACTTTACATTTTGACACACCCAAGTTGGGAAGCTAATACATTTCTTCCAGAGTCATATACTACTCCTCAAACTTAAAAATTTCAAATTTCAACCCTTATGAATTTGATGTATTTTCAGACCACATAATTACTAAACAATATAATACCAATGATAAAGACAAGTCAGCACGAACAAAAATATGGTTAAATAAGAGTGACGTGAGTTTTGTTTGTACTCAAACTGCATGTCTGCAATTAAACGTAGTTTATTGTGACAATAACTTCTATTTGATGTTTGTTGAGTTTAGTAAAGTAATACAAAATACGCCAACTATATCAACTTTTGTAATGCATTTGTCTGGTAAACACAAGTGAAGGCAAATTCATATATTGCTTAGCCTGTTTGTGCAATTTTTATCAAGTACACTCCCAAAGTGTTAGTTACAGTGATTGGAAAAGTTAATGTTTACGAATCTTATTTGGTGGTACGGCATGTCCTCGTAGCGACAAGTGACCGTACGATTTTAAACTACACCCCAGGTAAAGGCAGCGGCCAACAACAGACAAGTTTCTTTCGCCGCGTGTTTTTCTATTGATGAATCAAGTCAGTTTTTCAAAAATGTCTGGGAGGAAACGGTTTCTTATATTATTCGACCAATGGGAATGGAAGTTGTAGGGCATCCCCTTAGCTGAAAGGGCCTTCAGAATAGAAGAACAAATGCCTAAATGCCAAAATAATCGCTCGTGCCACCCGACCGTATCGCACCGTTGCTGGACGCGTCATACGACCGTACTGCCACCCTGCTGTACTGGACACGTCACACAGTAGCATCTGGTGAAGAGAAGAATGAAAGTGGTTTCAGGAACAGAAAATGCACAGAGAAAGCAAAGGGTTGCCACACTGTTAGAGGCAGCTCAATATTCATTTTATTTGTATAATTTTTCTGTTAGCGTAGTTTATATTTACAATACCTGAGAACAAGTGTAATTCAACACATGTCATTAAGTGCTTCCACGTTTTTCTTTTAATAATTTCGTGACAAAGTCAATATCAAGGCTACCAGTAACTCGATTATTTTATTCATAAATAACAATGTAGGCTACTCTAGCGAAACTAAGGCATTTAAATACAATAGAACTAATTTATTTTAAATGCTGGAAATCAATAACTGAAAACACAATATATAGATATAAGTTGGGAAAATAGCGGAATAACAGTTGTAGCTCATCACTTAAAGGCTATTCGCGGTAAAGTGAGCACTTTTGTAGCCCTAGTTACTCTATTATTTCAGCAATTTTTAATCCTTTAACCACGTTTTTTTAAAATACTGCAATGAGATTAATAAACACAGTATGTGTATTCCACCGAACTCGGAAGTTAACGTCTAAGGCAAAAATAAAATACATTTATTGAACATTATTCCAAAATAAACACCTTTCAAAAGTGTTCACTTTACTTGGTAACTATTTTTTTTCCTGTCAGTTCTTGGCAAGCTGCTGTGATGGACAGTTTTAACTAGAGCAAAAGTAATATGGCCTGTTTGACTAATATTTTTACTGTTCTATTTTATTTTTCATGAGCGAAATAATTTGGTAAAATGTTAATACTGGAAATAACAAACCTGAAAGGGTTCTGAAATTTAATTGCAAATATTAATTTTAAAAAAATACGAAAACATGGGCTTTTTTAGTATAAAACATATTTATTTATATACACGTATATTTCTGTTAAATTTCCTACGAAATTAATAAAAATTAGCATTTATTCTTGTTGTTGATTAACGCAGAGGCAGTTCATTAGCCGCTTTGTTATGAAATTGCTCACTTATACCTACATGAAAATTCGGGATTGAAGCTAAAAAATTGGCTGCAAGTATGGACTGAGTGATCTCGACAACGATACTCGCTGCCCTGACACGTGAATAAACAGTTATACACAATTCAGTTATGATGATTAGATACACAAAAACCTTAACACATTTAAGTATGCAAATATTCCGATATATTATCCCAATACTACATGCAATACGTGAATCATTTCTGTATCATATTTAGACAGGCTTTTAAAGTATTGTGCGACCTGTTGTTATAAAAAGCAATATCAAGTAGCCTAATTGTGAACTTATTATATAATCATATATGATATAAGCATGTCTGATATGTTACTGTACTGTTCGAAAAAAAAAAATTGTGGTATATCTACAGTGGGAAATCTGCCATAGACGTGTCAGGTTTTAAATGTTTTATCACAGAAAATCTCAAATTACCGCCAATGTTTAAATCTTTATTAAGGTATTTTCCTCAAATTTGGGGGAAAATTACATCGCTATATTATATTAATAAAACAAATTTATAGATGTCAGCACAGACTTACAAGAGGCAGGGCTACGTCTACAAACCACTTTATTTCATGAACTAATTGTATGTAATTTTACAATAAGGTTACAGAGTGATGCCAATTTTGCTCCAGTGAGGCGTCTTATATTTTTGCACATAGTTCCTCTACCTGTTAGAATTACAGAGAAATTATCGACTACCTACTACGCTCTGATCATGTGTAACGCACGAACGTACCTTGTCTCCGTTCCTATGTAATATATTAACAAATGGTTTAATCAATTTGATTGAAAATTCCAGCATTCTGCGAATGCAAATGACTGGAAAACTGCAAGATGGCACTGATGCCATATAACTTTGGTGTGTAATTAATAACATTAACTGAAACCCAGTCAAAATTCGATTAATATCTTTCACACGAAAACTATTTTTATCGTGTATAAATATTATATATATATATAAATATAATAAAATCATCAAACAACGAAAGTTGTGTGAGAGTAAAGATTTTGTTCACAAGGTTTTACGTACCCCACATTGGGCAAGCCGTAGTTTTTTTATGTGTGTGGAAAGGAATCTTAGTGTATAAATAAAATTTGGTATCATATATTTTTTGTACCGTTTGGAATAATCGACAACATTGGTAACTAAATATTTGGTATCGGGTGTATATTCTACAAAGCTGGGCATTTAAATATTAAATTTTAATGAGAAAGTCGTAATTGTTAGATAAGGTTGGCACCGCAATTTTATGACACACCACATAACCTAACATACAAGCATTAATCAAACTGATTCTTGACTAACGGTGGTAGAACTCGAATAAGTAAATAGGGGCTTCTGGGTGGTATGTGTAATTTTTGAAGGACGAGATCGTAAGATTAGGTATAGTTTATTTGTTCCAAGCCAACACCTTTCCTCTTGAATTTGGTATGTCACCGAAATTTATAACTGAATAGGCTAGCGCAATTAAAACAATTAGTTGAAATTTGCAATTTTAGTAGTTCTTGACAGATCGGCTGGATTCCATAAAATTGGAATATGAAATCCCAAATTAAATGCAGTATAGAGGGACGAATCGTCATTCCATCCTTGTTGATCAACAGGAATAACCTCTTTTGAACACCAAGTCAATCAAAAATCATGAACATGCCGAACAAAATCTTTAAATTGCTGCATTACTCTTTTATTAAATTACAACACTTTATGAAGAACAAACTAAATATGAGAAATTCTTTTTTTTCCTTACAAAAGCAGATCCTGAATAATAAACTTAGGCCTTCATACCTTTTAACAATTCTGCCAGATATATTGGAAAAAATGCATATACAGGCTAAGCAAGACGCCAATATTAACAGGCATTGCAGTGACATTTCCAATACAAATTTCAAAATTACTAATTAAGGGATAGTACTGATAAAATCGGTAATTTGACATATTGAAATAAGCAATATTTAGGAACTAATATCCTAACAAACATTCAGTATATACGCATAAATCAAACAAGGTATTTGACAGTACAACTGTCACATAAATACAGGAAAACATAAATCAAGGAAACTAATTTCTGTCTCAGTTGAGTTTGGATTTCATGGTTTGTTTTATGAGATTCTTAGTTATATTTTCACAATCACTAATATCTGTGTTACATTTCATACAAAATATCTTCAGAACTCTTTACGCATCCACATATAAGTCAGTATTGTACTTGTTTTCTGTACTTGTACGTACCAAAATGAGAATATACTCTTGTGTATAATGGGGCGCCGTTACAGAAACACACTTGAATTGACTTATACATTTACAAGTTTAATTATTTAAAATTACTCTTAAAACATTACAGGCCAATGTTTTTTTCTTCGGTTGTAGTCAATTCTTACGAAATATAAAACACATACTTTAATCTTTTATCTGCCATTGTTCGACTGCTGGAACAATATTTTGGTAGTTTATTTGCTATTACAAAAATAAGTATTTTTTTTTTACTAATTATTTTCCCTGTTTAAAGAAAGCGTGTTTTGATATCTTGAATTTTTTTTAGTGACCCTATTATATATTTTATTAGCTGAAGTAATTTCTAAAAATGGCGATTTTTAAGGTGTCGCGCAGCCTAAATTGTGTTTCTCCTTTTTGTTATGGTCGTATATTTCTTTTATTCAATGAGAATTTTTTGGAGGGTTAAGGGGCTAAGGAAGAGTGTAGGAATGTAATACTTTTACAAACCTTCATTTATAATGTTTGCTTAGGTCACTGGAGTCACAGACAAATTGACGTTCCAGAAGTGGAACATTGGAAGGTTCTGGTTAGTGTGCGTGTAGTCAAACTGGACACGTCACTGCACACCTTCCTGTGCAAGCCTCTATCTGCTTCGGAGTGCAGCCCGCTCCCCCTTAGTTTGCTTTCAGCAGTCTCAGGGTCGAGTTGTTCAAAGTTTTGTTGCTGTTTGTTACTGTGTGTGCTTATGGCGAATGAAACAGTGTTTCATACAGGTTATGAGGCACTCGAGTACTTGTTCTCTTTGAAGGAGTCTCGCCACCTTGACAAGTGTGATGATGAATAAGACTTATGCCAATTAACTCCAGAATAGAAAGAACGAGTGCCGGATAACGAAGGCATTGATGACAACAATTTGGAAGAAGTGGAGCCGACCGACGTCTGTGGACAAGTAAGTTTATTTATAAAGTCTGGTGCATCTACGTCCATTGAAGAACTTACAGAATCTATTCCTTCAACTATTACAAAGTCTCCTGCTCCTAAAAAACATTCTAAAAGGACACCTAATTCAAAATATATAGTGAAAGAAAAACATATCCCAGAAAAATCAAATTGGCAAAAATTACTACATTCAATTATGTATAATTCCATCTGAAAACAAAGCAAAACTTAGTGATAAATTTAGTATCCTAGAGCCCATTAATCTGATATTTTTTTTTGAGATTCCATTGACCAACTTCATCTCCTGGGAAAATATAACTACGGTATGAGAGAAGTTGATGTTATGGGTAGGATGTTGTGATCTTACCGGCCTAAACTTCGTTCAAAAAAGTGGTGGTGAAACTTGTTTTCCTACTGTCTCAACATGGCTGTGGCTGTTGCCTGGATTGTTCATGAAGAACCTCACCTGAAACCATCGTGTTTACATCTAAACCATCTTTCTTTTCGGCGACAGGTAAGTGTTCGTTTCATTTATATTTCCAATTGTAAACAAACTTTACAATCTTCTATTTCAACGATCTTTATCTACTAGGTCGCAATGGCCCTACTGCGAGTTTTTTCTTGAAAGGAGACCAAAGCCCCTATACATTCTTTGGTACAGAATTTTTTTTCATATATAGCATATAAGAGGACATTTTTGTGAAAGTTTTTTTTTCGAATACCCAGGAATTGCTAGTATTCCCCTTTTGGAACATAAAAAATTAGTTAACAAAAAATATTTTTCTTGCAATTTATCTATTTCCTTTTCTTGATGACACGTTAGGTGACGATTATATGCAAGAAAAAATTAACCGTTTTTGTGAGATCGTGGGGCGGCGTGTAAAAGGTTAAAGGAAAGACGTACATTACTGGAAGTATTTTTCATATAAAAGTAATTTTTCTGTTTTGGACTGTAATATGATTGGGCGCGTTCATAAAAGCGAACTAGAGTACCCAGAAGCTGAGGGTGGCAGGACTTTCAAAGGAATATCCAACGTTCTTTACAGTTTCGTTATAACAATTTATAAATGTCATATAACTGATTAAAACATTATAAAGTTAATTTAAGATAAATAGTTATTTATATTGTTTAGTAACATATTTATTGCACTCTATAGTTGGTTGCGTTTAATATTGCAGATAAAGGCTACCCGTTATGTATTTGAATAATGTGTAAAGCTGAAAAACATCTGACTCGTGAAGACTACAAAGGATAGTAATGTTACTGAGATGTTGCAAGGGAGGTGTCTCAGACAGCAACTTCATAGGACGTTTTAGATTACTTTTGTAAGTTCATCTTACAAGGTAATGTGCCTAATTTATTTATTCATTTTAAATGTTGCTGAAACTGCATGTATTTGTAATTATCGATGAGTGCAGTCTTTCTGAGGTACAGTTGACTGAAACATACAACCATTCGTCCATGAAATAAGGACACTATTAGGATTTTAAACTTAGCTTTATAAAGAAAACCATTGACTTATGTGAACAAATTTCATCTTCTACAAAACTGAAGGTCAAAAAATAATCTAATCCTTAGCAATTTTATTATTGGTTCTAAGACGCTGTGTTAATAATCTTGCATGTATCACGCTTTTAATAACTATTGTTCAACATCTGCACGCCGCTATGATGGTACCTTTTACTGCAATAAATATATAGACCTTATTTTTTTATTTGGTTAAGCATATGTTTTTATTTATTTGATTTAAAACTACGTATCTGGATTATATTCTAAATGTTTCGAAAGTATGCAGATAAATTGAAAAAAAATAATAATTAGGGAGACTTTAGACTATTAGTAGAAACGAGTGTTACTCGAGACGAATTATAAAAAAAAGGACGCAAACGGGAATGGGAGGGGGGAAAGGCGTCTTTCGCCTGGGCGCTAAGTTACTTTGCACCGGCCATGGCAGACAGTGTTATCAATTACGAACTACAAAGTATTGTGTATGATTATGTTTTGTATGTTTTGCTCTAGTAAGGAAACTGTAAGTGTAATCTAAGTTATATATGTCTAAAACATTTAAAGTCTCTGTAAATTGTATATCTTCATTTATGAATCGTACCAAACTAAGCTAATTCAATGGAATATAAATTTAAATATAAACTTGCAATAAAACGCCAAGTCTTAGAAGTGTCGTTGTTAATTTGCTGCCAAGTTAATTTGGAACCTGCATGTCAGTATGTACACACGTTTGCTTACAACTTGTTTACCTCCGCATAATTGAAGCATTGTCTACCTTGCCAGGCGTTGTATCGTCACTGCTGAACACATTGCGTGTGTTTTAAAAGGAAAAGGTGGGTCCATGGCACTTGCAACAAGAGGTCCTTTTATTGTTGAGTATAATGCTCCTAGCACGTAAGCAATCCAATACTTCGTGCAGGGAATCACAATTCGAGTGTCGTTAGAGCAAAATATACAGTTTCAGTACTGGAATCTGATTAATGTATGGTAGTTGATGTTGACATCAGTGGTAAAAATGTTTTTCTACTAGAGCACAGACCATAGAGACCGGTTTATTTATAGTTGAGACAAGTTGTATAAGATTATTATTTACTTGCGATATCTTCTGAATGTGTATCATATAAATATAAGATAATATACGGCAACATGTTTTGTTTATTGTGTCATATTACGTGTGATATAATTTATTTCAACTATCCTTGAAACAACGTATTGTCGAAAAACTATTAAAGCTATAATTTAGAATATCAAAATGTGTTCTTATTAAATGAAACTAGTTGGAACTCCGTTTTTCCCTACAGGTTTATGACAATGTCCTTTTTTCTTTGCTGTCCTGGGATCATCCATATCTCTCCCTGCGACCCCACTGCACTCGCAGAGTGATGGAATTATACCACGTGAACAGTATAAGCTAATGTTCGTAGATCAGACCAAACCGTTGTAATTACAGCTGTGATAAAGACGAATGATTAATTTACACCCTTACCCTTATGAAATATATCCATAGTAGCTTACCGATACGTGTTAAAAAAAATTATTTTCTGTGATAAGGATAGCAAAACAGTAGGTAAAGGGCCTATTATCAACTCTAAAAAGTCTTCATTTGTTGTTTCATATATATATATATGCATTTATTTATTTATTTATACACCACACCTCACATGTTATGAATAAGTTAAATGTGGCACTTCATACTCAAAAATAGTTTACATAAAATTTTTTAATTTATCCTTTCCGTCAATAAGAACCACGTACTTACTTTCAGCCAGTTAGATTTCCTCCTCGGATTCTGGAATTCCTGTGCACTCATATATTTTCTCACGCCAGTGTTAATATTTGTATAGTCACGCAAAAAACACATACTGCCACTAGCACTCATAAACAACCCCCGGCGGTTCGAAGCATTTCCATCCTTTTCCCCTCTATATTTTCACTCTATCTCTAGGCAATTGAAGAGCCTTAACCGTGCTTTGTAGAATTAAAACTTATCTTTGGAAGAATACGTAGTTTATACAGAAGAGAGCGTCAATACCATGAAGCATAATTAAACGGTAAGGTAGGACGTTTAACGTAATGTTGTACAGTGTTCGGTTAACTGAAGTGCAGTTTTATTAAAACGATTGGAAAAAGAAACAACTAGGTGAGGAGTATAAGAGATCTTAATTTTTAATTAAATAACAGTACTAGCATTAACTTCCTAATTTACGTACACACTTTAAAAACAACTTATGTTTACAAAAACTGCTCTCTAAATCCTATTTTAACACGTAATATTTATATCAATAAGCACAATTTTCGCAACAAGTAATCACACTTTAAATTATCATCGACTGTTTATATATCAGCCTATAGACAAGTTAATCATCATTCTTTAAAAGCAAATATTCATTAACATGTCCCTTACTCTACGTTTACATACTTCCCATGTCCGTCACCCACATCAGTGCCAGTCTCTGATCTACATACATTACAACCGCACTTGGCCCGCCAATATGCACTCGCTGTCTACAGTCGTCTTCCGCGTCGATTGGTTGTCTTCGCACTCCGCCACACACCAATTAATATAAGCTCTTCAGCCGTTCAAGACGGCCAATGCAGACGCCAGTAGAGGCTTTTACAGCCGAAAGTTATTGGCCCAGATAATTCTTCGCACTTCGCGTCATGTCGATAAAGATGAGCGTCTAGAGATTTCGAGCAATCGCTCATACCTCACAGCCTTTTATAGAAGTCGAGAGTGATCTAAGCCTCCAGGCTTATGATAATGGTGCAGCAGAAAGTGCCCACTCCCCGCGGTTAGGGATCGGTGAACAGTGGCTCGAAATGTAGTTGTCTGCGCCAAAATTACCTAAAATCGAACCTTCTCGCACAAAGGTCAAAATGTGAGATTTTTTCCTTCTACATATCACCTACGTTTTCACTAAATTTTAGCCAAATGGGTTTATTCTTCTCTTTTCCACGAGTTGCTCAAATTGAAAAAGTTGACCTCTGTTATTTACGTAGGAAATTCCCCAAATTAAAAATTCCAGCTTTGGTTTTCAAGAAATAAAACAATTCAAGCTTCATATTTAAATTAATTACGACATGATTAAGCTTCAAAACCATGTATTCCAAATTCATTTTTCGTGATTTTATATTTAACTACAGCCATTAGAAGAAAACCGTGTAAAGAATGTTCACAATAAAGTGAGCACTTTTGAAATTAACCTTTGAAAACAATAGCTGCCCCTATCGGCACATATTTTAACGGGCGCCCTGAATGACATGCGCCCAGTAAGGTTGGTAACGATGGATGGGAAGTAGTTCCTTATCTTAACGTCGTATAAAAAGTGTTACATAACAATTTCTGATAACTTAAGTTATTTCTTTCGCTTTCTGTTTTTTTAATGCATCGAAATGTAACAATGAGCCGATTTGTTAGATATTTATATTCGTAATAATTTCACAGTTTCACTTGACCGACGCATGAAGACAATGTTAATCTTACGTAAAGTGGAAGAATACACAACCTGCTTACAAGTAGATATTTTTGAAAAGTGCTAATTTTATTGTGAAGAGCCTATATTTAGGAAAAATTTTGTAATCAAACACACACTACGAAAATACGAACAGACGATATCACTACCTAAATGTAGCTTTGAACGTAGAGAATAAGTGTGTAAAGTGGTGGCTAGCTGCGCTTTACCAAAATAGCCCTCAGTCACCAACCTGCACAGTAGCACACGTGTAGATGTAAGCACACCTTGGTTTATCCTCTCTTTCAGAGATCTTATCAATTTACTGCGAGTGACTCACATCTGAAACTGTATCTAACGTGAGTGTCGTTTCTTGCAGTCGAACATTACCAGTTCTAAAAATTATCACTCTTAAAATGAAAAGTGTATTTCTTGTGAATATGTTTCAGTTACTTTGCTTTTGGCAAACAGTGCTTCAAGTTTAACTAAAAAGTGAATTCACGTTTTAGTGATTTTATTGTAGCATACCTTTCATTAATTTTGTGATTTGGGACTTTTATATGACTTCTCGACTAGAGTTGAGATGACGGAAAGATATTTACATCATCTTGTTTGTCACAACTAACATCAAGGAGCAGGTTTTGCAGCATGTTACTTCTCCTCTGAAATTAGATTATGGTGATGAATGCGTGAGAATTCTAAGAAATTTCGTTTTTTATATCTTTTTCCTTAAGTACTTGAAATTCTCGAGGCAATGCAATCGATGTAGCCAAATATTTTAGGAGAACTATAGGATGTTAGAGGGAAAGCAAGCTTGAATTGCTAGATATTGTATACCTTTATTTTTCCTCTTAGTCATATAACATGTATAATTATTCGTTAAATTCACTTCTCAGATAAGACAGTAAAATCAACACAGTTATTTTTGGAACTCAGATTTATTAAAATTTTTATTACTAATGCTTACAATAGCTTAGCATATGAAAGTAAGATTTACATGTTTCTTTACTTAGGATAACGTAGGCTGTAAGCTATCCTGCAAACATCTCAAACATAGAAATGATTATTTACATTGAAATGATTATATTTGTTGTGTATATCTCACATTATAATTTTAAAAAATAAAACTTTAGACTAATATTACACAATTTTATAAATGACAAGTGTTGTTTGAATAAATCAAAATAGTGATTTGATTTATAGTTTTCAGGGCGAACAAAAAGTTAATTAAAACTCATACCAATAAATATATATAAAATAATAATGTGATTTTAATTAATTCACTTAAATATTTTTTTACGGTGTTTGTATTAAGTACATCTGCTTCAATAATTTCCGATAAAGAAAATAATAATGTGAGACTTATTAGGTTAACAGTGGGATTTACCATCGACAAATAACTGAAGAAATAAAATAGCCTACTGGCATTTTCGGTAATGTAGTAAAGGATTTTTCGAAGACCACGGTAATTTTGACGATATCAGTCATAATTGTTTCTGCAGGTTACTCTTCAAGATTCTCCTCATAAACTGCAGAAAATGTGTATCATTATGAGCAGTAGGTTTTGGTACTTTCAGGCATATCGGCCGGCGTCTGTCGTCAGAGCGGGAGCCGGTCGGCAGCGCCGTTGGAATTTCTCTTTTCTACCTCAAAATTTCACTTTTTCCCTTAAAATTAACTAAATTTCCCTTTACATTCCCCCTTTTTTCTTGAAGTTTTCCTTTTTTCCTTAGCAAATTCCCACTTTTCGCAGAGCAGGAGAGGCAGATTCATGACTCAGGAGAGGCGGGTCAATGACTCCAAGCCAGGAGAATAGACATGTGTGGACTCAGGACCCTTGACCGTTGAAGAGTGACTTTTAACCTTTAATCTCAAAAACTCACAAAAATCCAAAAATTCCAAAATAATTCTCAGCAACGTATTTTCAAACTTATTAACAAATTACTTAAAATTTTATTTACAAAAATAAGTTTCCCGATGTTTCCCCTCACCACCCTCATCCAACAAATTATTCGGCAGGCGTCTACCCTTCCGCCCCCATTGCCAGTTAGCCATCTTGGTGCTGTCAGCCATCGTAGCATACATATTGGATGCAGATGACCTTGAACTTAACCCCATGACTTGAATGACCTTGATAACTAAAACTCGATAAAAAAAATTCTCAAAACTCAGCAAGCAAATTATATCACTAACTACTACCACCATAATAGATGCAGATGACTTTGACTCCATGACCTGGAAAACGAAAACTCGGGAAAAAATACATAAAAGTCAACAAACATATTACATTACAGACTACTACCGCCCTATTAAATGCAGACGACCTGGACCTCGCCATATTAGATGCAGACAACATGGATCTTTAACCCATGACCTTGAATGACCTTGAAAACAAACACTAAATAATTGACTTAAAAGTCAACAAGCATATTATGTTACAGACTACTATCACCATATCATATGGATATGACTTTTACCCCATGACTTTAAATGACCTTGAAAACCAACACACTAGAAAAATTCACAAAACTTAACAAGTATATGTCATCATTAACTACTACCACCTTATTATGGCGGTAGTAGTGCATATGACATTGATCTTGACCCCATGAAGTTGAAAACAAAAACTCGGGAAAAATACATCAAATTCAAAACGCATATTATATTATGGACAACTACCACCATATTAGATACAGATAAACTTGACCATTATCCCATGTACTTAAACGACCTTGAAAAAACTCGAGAAATTTACCTGGAAGTCAACACTCATATTACATTACAAACTACTACCATCACACTGGATCCAAGTAACCTTGAATTTGGTCCAATGACCTCGAATGACCTAGAAAACAAAAACTCGAGAAAAAATACATAAAAGTCAACAAATAATTTTTTTGTAATGTTAAGAAAGTTTGAAGAATGTTTCAAATAAGTATTAGATAGTAAATGGATCTAAAATAAGTATGAGGGACCGATTTAATGTGTTTTTTAATGAAGTTAATTTAATATTGATATTTAATTTCAAGATGTGTTCTTATTATGATTGAATGTACTCAAATTTATGCAACAGAAGTATTCAAAAAGAAGAAAGTAAATGCATAATATTGAGTCGTCAGTAACCGAGGTGTCGACGACGACCTTCAAAGGGATTGAGAGCTTCGTCATTTGGTTTTCCAAGTAACTTCTAGTCAGACATTATCATCCATTTCTGAAGGAGGTACGTCACCAGGTGTAGCTCCACCTTCGGGAACACGGTCAGCGCATTGGTGAACCGCTTCAGTGGTTGAGTCTCGGAGGAAGCATGTCGAAATACCTATGCTGTCATGGAATCGTGGTCGACAGGGAGTTGTGATCTACCAAATTCGAACCCAGGAGGAGAACCGCAGATCTAGCTGTGGACTACCTCTTTTCTCATCAACAGCTAAGTCCAGCGTACACCATATTATTCATGAACCTTTCACGAAGGCTGATTAGTAGTGCGCCTTCGAAGGGTGTTCCTGACAAATAATTGGAGTTCTGTGCTTACATATTAATTCTTATGTGGTTGACTAATATTCTTATAGTAAACCCATTCATCATTTTAAATGATACAATATTTTTAATTCTTTTGCAAAATAGATAAACACTTATAATTTTTTAAAAACACTTGTAGAAAGTTAAGAGACCAAGGAGTATCAATTTTTCGTTTATTCTAATTCCTTATTTTTCATATCCTTCATAGTAAACAACATCGAGTGTTAATTGAGTTTTGGTACTTATTCTAATATTCTTTAATATCTTAGAATAACATGTTTATATTATATTACTGGTTACTACCACCATATTGGATGCAGATATCCCAGACTTTCACCTCGTGACCTTGAATGACCTTGTACACAAAAAACTTACAAAAATAAATAAATGAATTATTAAAAGTCAATGTGCATATTTTGTTACTAACCACTTCCACCATATTGGGCTCAGATAACCTTGACTTTAACCCCATGAACTTGAGTGACATCGAAAAAAAAACTCGAGAAAAAAATCAAAAGAGTCTTGCTTGCAGTAAACCTGGTACCGAGGTACTGAACGAGGAATGCACTTCAGCTCTACAGGTCTTTACAAGTCTAAGTAAACTGTCGCTATGACTGAACTGCTTACCACACCTGTCACACAAATATGATATACGACAGGGATTCATGATACAAGTAAAGCACTCATGTTACCGTATTTTATGGTAGAAGGTTAATGCGTTATCACAAAAGTGACACTGATGACGGAGTAGTGGTTCAGGCAGAGATTCAGGCAGGGCTGTTGGAGGTGTAGGTGCTGGAGCTAAAGAAGCAGGTGACGCCGGAAACAATGTTCTAGGTACCACTCCTGAAGAAGTCGATGACACTGCTGTGTGTGTCAAACTAAGCCTCTCAGCTGACCTCCCTACTGATTATAATATACTAGTATGCAAGCCCTATGACGTCATACAGACTGTGAACCAATCTTATTGCACCATTAGTACATTGTTGGGACAACGACTAGCCAATCACTGAGTTGCCACATGATTGCAGCTGGCCAATCACGTGCAGGCACTTAGACATCACATGCTGGAGTCAGTCTGCTGGAGTCAGTCTGCTGGAGTCAGCCTGCACGAGTCAGTTTGCTGGAGTCAGTTTTGTGTGGAGCAAATGGAGGAAATGGAGCAATTTGAGCAAATGGAGCAGATGAGGTGAATATTTTATTTAATAATCTCGCTTTAAAAAGTGTATATTTAAGTCCCTCGGTGTATTTCGTTGCTTCCTGGGTAAACTGTATTTGCACTTTGCACTAAAAGTACCTATAACTACGGCAGGCTACCACCACGCTTCGCCATTGGTTGATGCACAACTTTAACTTTGTACTAAACAATGTAGCACCACAGCAGACCACCACCATGCGTCCCAATGCAGATATTGGATTGTTCTTTCAATGTATCACCTCGCACAAACTGCATGGGACCAATGTTGTAATGCTTCATCGCGCGAAAAGGATTCCTCGTACAGACTGCCCTCTCATTGAGTAGAGAAAGTTAACGTTCTTAAAATATAAATTTACATTTTGTATTAAATGTTTCAGGTGTTTTATATTCACAAATACTTCTCATGTTATTAATATTCCATTACTTCACAAATAGAACGATCTTTAAAAGTAAAACTCTGTCTTTCAATTCATGTAAGTTTTTATTATTAAAGACCTCACTCCTCTTACAAGTATTCCTTCAATCCACAGAAAACTTTTTTTGTAAAATTGTCGGCACTCAATTTATGTAATTACCGTGTATTTTAGGTAACAATTTTTATAGGTAAACAATAGTTAAAGGTAAAACATTTCTACGAGTATGACAAAGCTGCAGATCGTATTGTGGGGCCACATAGTCAAACTCCAGTGATAATGGCAAGAGGTTTCGTGTCTTCATGGATGTAGCCAGTATAAATAGAGTTCGACAAAAAGTAACAGCAGGTGTATTGAATTTCATTATTAGTGAGCTGTACGAGTCTAGGTTTCGAGTTGTAGCATGTGTGAAGATTGTGGTGGTGACAACTTAGCACTTTCGAAAGAGTTGGGTGTGTCTGTTTCTAATAGAACACACTGTCATCCAGTGTCAAGAATGCTTTATTTACTTTTTTGCCTGGTTTGCCACAGCTTCTCAAACTCATTAGTAACTGGTTTATTGACAATAGTTTCATGTGGCCCATTGGAAACTTTGATAACAGATATCTATTAACGGATTTAATTCGGGATATCACATCTTTAGAAGTGTGTTCTTGCCATAAGTTATCTACACTTCATGTAGAATGTGAAAAAACCCAAATGCAGAAAGTCAGACTAGCCACTTAATTACTACCACACAACAGCAACTGCAATTAGAAACTATCGCAAACAAGAGGAAGTATCCGTCAATACAGATTTCATTTATTTGATAAGCTCCTGGTTTTATCTGATGAGCAGTTATGTTCCATAAACCAATATTCAGAAAAACTTAAATCCGAAAGTGCTTACGGTTTGAATGAAAAAGCACAAAATCACAATTTAGATTTACTGTTAGGAAATATTACTGAAATTAGTTGTTGCGGAGGAAAAATCAATACAAGTTTTTCAGAAAGGTATTATTACATCCATCAATGCAGTTCTTTTCGGATTTCCAACTGCAATACCCCAGCATTAATTGCATTATGACACATAGACTCAACCAAGACTGCCTAGAAAATTTGTTCAGCCAAAAGGACACAAGGAGGACTGAATGACCGTCCGTCCTATTAATGAACTAAACAGGCTGAGTATGATAATTCTTGGAAAAAGCCCAGGCATAGTGCAGAATGAATTTAACACACAAGATGGCGCAGGTGGTTCGGAAAAATTTACTGTCAGTAGTGTTTTGAAAACTGCCGGTATTGTTGCAGCTGCGAATGGCACCATTATAATGAAGATGATTCTGATGTAAATAGAACTGCTACCAGCAAATGCAGAAAATCCGGTATCAGAGGAGTGTTCCATCGTTGGACTCCGTTATTTTGCAAGCTGGCTAGCAAAAAAAAAAATCATTGTGAGCTCCTTTGAACTGGATAGCCACACTAATGCAAAATTGACTTGGACATGTCATCGCGCTTACAGCATCTGCGCTATGGTGGCTATTCGAGCCATCATCTACGTCTCTGGAGAAAGTCCAAGAAATGGAAACTACTTTTCAGCATTGTTTGGGTCCCACATTTCGCATAAAGCATTGCATCTAAAAAATAATACCACCACCACTTCGTTAGAAATCAATGATATCATTGAAATAATTGTGACAATTTTTGTAATGCAAAGAATTTTCGTACGAGTGAAATATGCATTAGAGTCAGTCACCGAAATTAATCGAATAAGAAATACTTTGAAAAACACACAAGTTTTCTCTCTCTCTCTCTCTCTCCTCTCTCTCTCTCTCTCTCTCTCTCTCTCTCTCTCTCTCTCTCTCTCTCTCTCTCTCTCTCTCTCTCTCTCTCTCTCTCTCTCTGAAAAAAGATGTACAAAAATTTGCAGTGAGGCAGTATTTTTTTTTCCGAAAACTGAACCACTATTGAAGTTATTTCACTAATGTGTCATATATTTATTGCATAAAAATCACATCATGGCTGATCATGTATTTTAATTTACCAATTGTTGGTAATTCTTCAAAATGTTAAGTGTTACATAGTGTTCTTAATGAGTTTCTAATTTTCCTACCATTGTTAATCTTTATATTTATTTTGTAATGTACGCGTTGTTACTTTCTCGTAAAGAACATTTTCTTCATCATACTGTATTTTTAATTCTCAAAAATATTTTAAATCTCGCATTTGTTATGCATTTCAGAAGTGTACTTTTTTTAGAAAACATCTGTTGTTGTAATGCATTATTAATATGCAGATAGATTTATATCTTGATAATGTTATGTTTTATAATATTATTTTTCCATAAGAGAACATGTTCGCCATAATGTATTTTTAATTTGGCAAGTGTTTTAAATCTTATATTTGTTATGTGTGTATAGATTCTTACTTTCTTATAAAGGGCATATATTATCCATAAAAATGGGCCTAATGTTAATTTGCTGAGTCTTGTATTTACGTGTTTCAGATCAGTTGACGGGTGACAGTCCCAGCTGTCAGACTGCCCCCGCCCCTAGGTAACTTGGGCGACGCTTGGCGAGTCGCGTCTAATCTACTTTATTCGGTCCGGGGCGCAGGTGCCGGCCAGGTGTAGAGTACGGGCCTCGTGGGTCGACGGCTGGGCACGAAGTCAGTCCCTACGACCTTGACCCCCCTACGAGGTACTGGCTTGGGTAGTGGCGCAGCAGTTCGGAGAGGTGGCGAGGGGTTGGCGGGTACCCGTGTATTCGCACTGACTGGTGTTTCGCTTGTATGGAGTGTGATCTTCTCCCGTATGGGTGCTTCTGGCTGTAGTTCGGGTTCGTCTGACTGTCTGATGCCAAAGAGTGCCTCCTGTACTACCGGATGGTATCCCTCCGCGACCCTGGTGGGTGGCTCGAACAATCTGATGGGAACGATGTCTGGAACTGGTATGCTGAGGCGTCGTTGAAGCGCAGCTTGTTCCCGCGGACTGAGTAACCCGGACCCACTAGGAAGATACGTACTCCCTGGAAAAGCTTAGCAATTGCCCTCGTCTTTCTGGCCCGTCTCTCAACTCCATCCTTGTGGGTGTATGGCATGAGGTATAGATCAGAGCAGCAGGAGTTGGGCAGTTGACGCGTCAGCGTTTAACAATGTGCGGGTGTCCCGTGGGAGAAGACTTCCCTGCACCAGACTGCAACCCTCTCGGCACCACTAGGGGAGCGATGAGATTTGCGCACCTGGTTGGCAAGTCCAATCCACCAGGAGCGTACCTAATGTTGTTGCTCTACCGTTCCTTCCACGTGGTGCAAGGAACGGGTGGCCTTCCAATGGTGGTATGGCGAGGGTCCCGGGGTCACTGGTCTCCCCGATCTCAAAGAAGAACCTCTCCTCAGCCCCACAGAGGGAGCGATGAAGAAGACTTCGAGCTGACAATCTAATTTCCACAGGACGGTATCCTAATGACGTAGCTGTTCTATTCCTCGTACGATGTACAAGGAACGGGTGGCCTTTCAAGGATGTACTTGTTCTGTTTTGCAGCATGCATTCGGCAGTATCAAAATCCGGTCTCCTGCCAAGTCCTGCAGCCCCGATATGACACAGGAAAGAGCTTGGAGTGAAAGCTAAGATGACTGGTAAGAACGGTGTTTATTTACCGAAGTGAAATAAACACTGATGGCAGAGGTGCTAACTCCGAATTCCCCCATGGAGTATACGGAATGTTAAACACCCTATCGTTAAACAGGGGAAGGCACCCTGTGCAAAGCTGGGTGTATTAGACAGTTACATAAAGCGTGTTTTCTCGAGGCGAACTCTACTCTCAGGTGACTGTCCGTAAGGGAACTAACGTGTCTAAGTGTAACTTCTTGACGTCCGCTGGGTCTTCCTTAGGATTCCGCTGGATAGGAATTTCGACCCTACGAAGACGGCGATGAAGCTTAGAAGAGGTTGGAGCCTTGGCACCAGTCACTGGGGCGGTGAGAGCTCAGGAAGCAATCGAATACTGAGAAGAACTGGCGATCAGGACCTCCAAGTCTAATCACTGCCGAAGTTCAGAGCAGGGGTAGCCCGGGCCCTTGTGAAGGCCCTTTACCGCCCATGCGGTTCTCATTTGCAATGCAGGAGAAAGGAGAAGCTATCGCCCTCCCCCTCCCACACCCATCAAATATTTTAAGGCGTACGCTATTTATTTGTAAGGGAAGCCGAGTACTCCCAGCAAACCCTGGTTCCCAATGCCGATCCCCCTCCCCCCGCACCATTTTCACCCTAGCATGCACAGGTTCGTGGGAGGAGGTAACAGTGAAGCTGTTACCTGATTTTGTCCCTCGAGTTACGTTAATTTAGAGAAAAGCAGGTGATGTTATAGACTGGACGAGAGTTTATTAGACTCCCG
Source organism: Dryococelus australis (assembly GCA_029891345.1). NCBI lineage: Eukaryota > Metazoa > Arthropoda > Insecta > Phasmatodea > Phasmatidae > Dryococelus > Dryococelus australis. The sequence continues at coordinate 183,400,087 of CM056995.1, read as the reverse complement.
GCCAGTCTTTCCTTGTAAAAGCGGAAGCTAAGCCTGAATACCCCGTGAATTTAATCGCGAAAGGTCTGGGTAAAGGCGTTGCCTGCAGTGAAGTGAGGTAATGTGATTGTGTTATGAGTTGGTGAAAATATACTAAATATTCTAAAATTAATTGTTCTGTTAAATTAATTTGTATTTCAATCAATCAGTCTCAATTCCCTGAGGCGATGTAAGTACCCGAGTCTTAAGACAGGCTGAAACGTATGGTGACAACACATGTATATTATGCTATAAGTAAGGTAAGAAGTTTTAGCTTATGGCTTAGTTATGCGCTTTAAAGGGCATTATTATGTTTTAATTGTGTTACAAATAGCCGACTGCAATGAATTATTATCTTGGATGAGTGGTTTACGCCTAGGAACTAAATTATTACATCTGAACGGGGCAGTGAGTGTGGGCAGATTGAGTAGCGAATTGCTGTCGGGAACTAGTTTTATTAAAACGGTGGAATTTTGTCCCGGACTGGCAGGAGATTTTCGGCTAGAACTGGGGTTTTACGTTATTTTATTATGTGAAGGGTGAGAACTGTTGTTTGATTATTCTTGTAATCTAGGCATTTTAGGGCATCTATTATGCGATTTTATGTCTGAAGATTATTTACCGATTATTCTAATTACTGGATTATTAAGCTAGGCGAGTTTATCGTAAAATTTATTATTTTCTGAGTTAAGTTTATAGCCATTGTAGAGAACCTTTAAAAAGTTATGCAAATCGACTGTTCGTGTGAATCTATGGGTGTTTCCTATTATCCTCAGATATTTATTTTGAACTACTTGAAGGTGGTTTATTAAGACTTTAGCTGAGTTTCCCCAGACTCCGTGAGCGTACATCATGGCTGATCTGACAATAGATGTTTAAGTTAAGAGTTTTAATCACGCGGGGAGTTGATGATGTTTTAACAGGGGATATAGTTGCCAAATTTTTGCTGTAGCAGCAGTTTTAAATTTGTAAATATGTACGCTCCAATGCAGTTTATTAGCTATAGTTAATCCGAGGTATTTAGCGGTTTTACTGTAGGGAATTTCCACTCCATCGTATTTAATTGGCTTTATATTAATGTATTTTAGTTTCCTAGTGATTAGCTCGGCCTGGGATTTTTCGGCATTGATTTTTATTTTCCAGTGCTCGAAACACTGCTAAGGTCGTCGTGTAAGAAGATGTGCGAATGGCAATTTCTAATCTTTGGCGTATATAAAGGTGTCATCGGCATATATTTTAACTGTTGCATAATTATTTGGGATGTCTGCTGTATAGATATTGTAGAGGAAGGGCGATAAGGCAGATCCCTGCAGCACTCCTGCGGTGAGTGGGCGGGTAGAAGAATCATAATTTTCAATTGAAACATAAAATTCTCTGTTTGTGAAATAGCTATGCAGTAAGTGAATAAAACAATCACGGAATTTGAAATTGATTAGTTTTTTAAGTAGGCCCTGAATCCATACCTTATCGAAGGCTTGGGCGATATCCACAAAAATGGCGATGGTTGCGTTTTTGTTGTTCAGGCCGTTACATGTAGCCGTGACAAAGTTTGTAAGAGCGTGGGTAGGGTAATGTCCAGTCTTGAATTCAAATAGGGCACTTTTCGAATATTTTACTGAGGGAGCTCAGCAGTGATATCGGGCGCCGGTTTATGTGTAAGCAGGGGTCTTTACCGGATTTTCGGATTGTTATTACTTTAGCTCGTTTCCAGTCCGCGGGGAAATTGTTGAAAATATGTATGGCGTAAAAAATATTAATTATTATGCCTAAGGCGGGATAGGGTAAGTTTTGAAGTAGTTGGTAAGTCATTTTATCATGTCCCGGGGCTTTCATAGGGTGAAAATATTTTAAAGTAAGCAAAAGTTCTGGTAGGGTTATTAATTGTGGCTTTTCTCAAGTTTTCCTGGCAAGAAAAGCTGCTGTGGTTATATTAACATCCCTAGTGAAATTGGGTCTCCGAGGTTGAGATTTGGAGTGAACTGATCCACGGGAGAGTCTGCTATGGCTTCTGCCTTATCTATTAGCGCATATTTTAGGCTTGACAGAGCTAAAATGGAAGTAGATTTTTAGAATCATTTTTGCATCGAAGCATCTTTGTTATTCGCTAAAAACCATTAATATTATCTGCAATTTCTTTGACAAAAGTCTCCCATTTATTTATTCGTAGGTGCGACAATTTGGCTCGTAAATCCATCTTCGGTTTTTAAATCTTCCTTTTAATTCGACCGTCCCGTATCTTTGAAATTCGTGTTTACTTTGGTGTTTTTCGGCTAGTAAAAAGTCAATCTCGGGGTAATTTTGCTTTAAAAATTGTCGCCCGGTAAGGAAACGAGTATTTTTACTTAACTGGGTTTTGACTGTATTCTGAAATATTTCTATTACTGGATCTATATCCGTTTTATTTGTAATATTTAATGGATGCTCCGTGAATATTTCAGCCATATCGATTTTTAATTGATCCCAGTTAGTCTGTCGTAATTTATTTAAAATTACTTGGAGGTGTCTAACCAATTCAGTTCTAATTTTGCAAAAGACAGGCGAGTGGCCAGAATCTAATTCGTCTAGGACTGTTATCCCTCATATGGGGTTTGCTAAGTTAGTTATTATTATGTCTAGAACATCTGGCTGGTATCTGTGTTGAGCTGGGAAATATGTTGGCCTTTTAGGGACATAAATTAAATAATTATTCTGTTGCGAGTGGCGTAATAGAAGCCCGCCTTTTAAGTTCCTTTCACTACTATCTTATGGGTGGTTTTTAGAATTTAGGTCTCCCGCGAATAGAAACGTATATTGTTGAGTGGTTATTTTATCCAGATCTGCCTCTAAAAGAGTTTTCTGGGTGCTTGATACGCCGAAATTAAAGTTATGTGTCCGGTATTTGTTCGAATATTAACGGAAGTGGATTCTAAGTTTTGACAGTCGGGATTGGCATTTAAACGGTGGTAGATTTTACTATGTATTAATATTATTGTATCACCTCCTTTAGTAGCTCGGTCGTTCCTATAAGTTACGTAATTTTTAAAAGCGCATTTTGTAGTTGGTCTTAACTTTGTCTCCTGTATTAAAGCGACTTCCATACCGTACGTTTCAAATAGTCTCTCTAGCTCGCATAGCTGGTCAAAATTGCCATTGCTGTTTCAATAAAGAAGGGACAGAAAACCAGGGTTATGCTGGGTGTTGTGGTCCAGTAGGGAGCGGCATGGAACGTGGTGGAAGCCTGCAGCAGCAGTAGCATAACTTTTTCAGTGGGGTCTGAGATTTGTTTGGCTGCCTCCATGTAGGTGCGGAAATGCGACATCAATGCCTTGAAATTTGCATATTGCAGGAAGTCCAGGAATTCTCAATCTTCTCGCATGGTTTCGCCAATTTCACTCATTGTTGCGGCATGGCGAAGAGAGGGGAAGTTAGTGGGGGTAGGGAGAAGTGGAGAGGGGAATCGCGGAATTTGTGTGTGGACTAGGGATTACTGAGGAAGTGTGTATGGCTGTGTGGGACCCCTGGTTGCACTTGCGTACGAATGGGAAACTGGAAGTGCCCCGGCATTCAGGAGTTTGAAGTAAGCGCAGATGTATTTGGCAAAGTGGGAGGCTGCATGTGCAGTAATTCTGTGCTGCGCCCTCTGTTCAGCTCTACGATCGATTGTTGCCTGGTGGTACTGAATGATTTCTATGACTTTGGGGCACTCCTTGGAGGAAGCGAGATTCAAACCTTTGCAATTTCAGCACCGCGAGTTAGGACTTTCCTTCGTGCAAACATCCAGGGTGTGGGGGCCTTCGCAGTGAGTGCAGACGGTAGGCAGGTGACAGTAGGCTTTGGTGTGATCAAGGGCATGGCAGTTTATGCACTGGGTGACATCGGACAGCGGTTTTCGGTAGGGGCGGGGGTGAACCACGGTCATGTTCGACGTGTTGATAGATAGTAGTGAGGGTAAAGTGTCGTTCCGAGTGGCTGTCACGTTGAAGAGGCGCAGCGGAGTCAGCCTTGTGTGTCCGGGGTTGGAGGGATCTGGAATGTTGGATTTGAACTGGTACACGTCCAGTATGTTGTACCCGCGCTCTGTGAGTTCTTGTTTGATGCTGTCAGGGTCTGTGTCCGCCGGCAGGTCGAACACTTCTTTCTGTGGGAGATCCACCGAGTGAGCAAAAGTGAAATAGGGGATGTGGTTAGCTTTGAGGAAGTCTAAGGCTGCTTTATATTTTTGTAGGTTTTCAGCCACAATGTGAATACCGTTACGGGCCATTGAGAGTGTGAAACCGGATGCGTGGATCGCCCGAAGATTGGTGACGATTTCCGAGTAGTGTTGTAGGCCTGAGACTACAAGTCTGTATTGTGGTTTTCTCTTGTTCGTGTCAGAGCGCAGCTGAGTTCTATTGGAAGGAATACCGGAAGGGCCAGGGGCGTTTTGAGGGTCTCTGACCTCCCGGAGGGTGTCGAATCGGTTCGAAATCAACAGACTGGAATGCATCGCCTGTGACTGTGCAGTGCGACTTGGTAGGGGGCGGTTTCTGGCTGGAGCCCGGCGTTTTCGCGCTTCCATTTCAAATTCCTTGTCTGATTCTTCGTACATTTCCGCTTGCCGCTTGCTCAGTTTTCTTCGTGCTTTCTCGACTGTCCATTCTTCTTCAGTGGGATGTGTGGTTTCATCTTTCATGTCCATGCCATTGTTGAGGTCAAGCTCGTGCTCGCCTTGGTTTCTCGGGGGAAGGGGTGGGGGAGTTTATGTTCTAGTCAGTGCGTCGTTGTGGAATTTCTGGTAAAATTCCGAGGCTGGTATGTTTGTAGAAACTCCTTGGAAAATGACTTGCACTAAGTCGGCATTTTCTTCGTGTGTCTGGGAGAACAGCTTGGCCAGCTGCCGCAGCACGCTATCCCTCGCATCCACTACCTTCGTCCCTTCCCGTGCCTGGATTGTATTTGAACAACAATATGTAGTCAGTAAGTAATAACAATGACGGGTAAAAAAAGAGTATTAACTCCTAGACAGCTGAACGGAGACTCATCGCTGACCCAATCGTGCTAGGCTCGAGATGTCCTGTTGTCCATAGCAACAGGCCTACGAGACTCTCCGTATGTCCGCGAACTAGAATAGTGTATTCTCTCGGAAAGGCAGGCACGCACACCCAACCGCAAGGAAGGCCAAACAGTGAGTGGCTGTTGTAAGCGTGGTGTGAGAGGTGAGGGGTGAGGAGGCGATCAGGCCGCCGCCGGTTTTACAGCACTGGGACGCTACTCCCTCAGCGCGCGGAGTGGATCGGTCCCTTGTGAGGGACCTTGGCCACCCAGACGGTTCTCAGTTAGTTTGAGGAGGTAAGGAGAAGCTAACCACCTCCCCCCCTCCACACCCATCAACAATACTTTATGCTGCGGAGAAAATATTACTGTACAGGATTCCCAGGGTAGAGCCTGGGAGCTGTTTCCATAGCTGTGTTTTACTCTCATTTTCCCTGCCTGTACGGGATAAAGGAGAGTCGTGAAGTTAATTTAATTAATCAGCGCGGAATTTTAAGTTCAGGACTTTGTTGTGCGGTCACAAGCCCCTGTGAGGGGACTAGCAACAGTGTGGTAAGAAAAGCGGAAGTTAATTGCCAAATGAAGTTAAGATAATTGGTTAAAAGTTGTTTCCTATGACTGGAGTGGCGAAGGTTTAATAATAAACAAGTTTAATTGTGGTGTGGCAAAGTTTAGTTGCGCGAATATAATTCCAGTGTATTTGTTGTTAAATAATAGTAAGTATTGAGAATTAATTACTAAAGAAAAGTAAGAAAAGTTGTTGCATAGTGAATTAAATAACAACGGTATATTTAAATGCACGAGTGTATGTTACTGTGTCGTGCGACTGGGCTGGACTGACTAGCACGATGTAAGCGCAAAGTAGTTTTGTTAAAAGAGGCGAAATTTTGTCCCGGACCGATCGGAAAGTTCCGGCCAGTCTCGGGATTGGTTTTAAGTGAATTGTCATTATATTTGGCGCTGAGGACATGGAAAAAACTATGTAAAAGTAGTTTATAATAAGAATTATTTATGTTTGTTAAACAATACTCGTAAGAATCCGAAAGCAGAGCCTGGAAACCGAGTCAGAAGTGAGAAGTTAAAGTGCAAGTCGGCCAGAGGGCTCTGAGTGGCCGGGGGAATTCTGGGAATTCTAGTAGGCGTGGCGCTCGGAGTTACACAAGAGATGGCAGCACTGTCGTTATTTACCGAGAACAGTTTTTATATTGTATCGGGAAAATTAAAGTATGATATTGATAGTTAAAGTTGCTGTAATTCGATTGATTTTAATAATGCAATGATGCTGCAAAATATTAAAAGTTAATATCTGGCCATTTATTTGGTAAACAAATTACTTGGTAATTCAGAATTTGTGGTGCTGTTTTGCTTTTTGCAAGTGATTTTATAGTAACAGATGTAATTGATAAAGAAATTAAGGGCAATTTGAATTAAAATGAATATATTTGTGTGTGCTGAAGGCACAAAGTAGCTTTTATTTGCAAAACTAGGAGCTGCAATCACGTGGTGTTTTTATTAATTTAAATACATTGTTTGTCGCTCTGTTGAGTGTAGTTTAGCTGTAAATATTGTTACGATCGCTCCACTGTTGGTCATGGGCAGAAAGGGAATTTCTAGGCATGTATCCAGCTTAAGGGGTTGCAAACGTCACCATGGCCTCGAGCGGTATCCAGGTTCTTTCCTGCTTGTCTGTTATGTTCGAAACTTGGCTGATCTACGGGCGGAAGCGCGCCAGGAGCGATGAACAGTCGCAAGCTTGTAGGAAAGTCATGAACTCACGGAATTCCCGCATTACGGTTTTCCTCTCCCCTAGCGAAACTAGCGGGAGAGGGCGAGAGGAAGTTGGTGGTGTTTTGCTTGTATCTACAAGAGTTTCAGATGTAAGTGTTGTTGTGAGGGAGCTGGAAGCAAGGGCCTGAGCGTACGAAAGTTGTGGGTTTCGTGGTCTCGAGTTCAACGCCAGGTTCTTGGACGGTGCAGGAGCTGGCTGAGATGTTGTTCTTTCTATGGTTTGTTGTCTTTTCTGCACCAATTCCAAGAATTTAGGACTGTCTTTGGAGGGCGGAATGTTCTCCATTGCAATTTACAGATTTGGTTTGAACACTGGCAGAGGGACAGGCACATGCGGGGTGTGAGCCGGCGCAGTGTGGGCAGACCTCTGGCATGAAACAGAAATTTCGTGTGTTTCCCAAGACGTGAGAATTGCAACATTGAGCCACATCTTGACGTCTTTTTGTAGGGCCTCGGATGAACTATTGCCTTTTTAATTTTTGTCAGTGTGTGTAAAGGGGGCAGATTTGGATCCTGTGCGGCTGTTACACAAAAGAAAGGTTGTGGTTCCAGAGTGAATTTCGTGGGGTCTGTGTTGCAGTTGATTTTTTTTTATAAATTTGTAAATTTGGTGGATCTTATAGCCACTGCCTTGAATGTCCTGTTTGATGACCTCCATGTTGGATGAGGAAGGAAGGTCGAAAACTACTTTCTGTGGCTGCTCGGAAGTAAGACAGAAATTAAAGAAATGGATGTAGTTGGCTAAGAGTATTTGCCGAGCAGCCTCGTACTGATGAAAATTGGTTGGGTGGATTTGAATTCCATAGCGATTTGGAAGGAGTGAAAACCCGTCCTGGCTGATGGCCCTGAGTTTTTGCAACAGCAAGTGATATATAGTGCTGTCAGGAACTACAATGCGGAGTTTCCTCTGAGCTGTTGTTCGGCTGACAGACAGCTGGGTGTTGACAGGAGGATGGCCTAAAGGGCCGGGGGTTGGCTGTAATGAGGCCTCGTCTGTGACGACCTTCAAAGGGGCGAACCAATTCGTAGTCGGTATTCCAGTGTTGTTCGCCTCAGATGACGAATGGCGGAGGCGTTTGTCCTCCTTATGAGCGGTGGTGTTGTGTTTGTTGGTTTTCCCCTTTCGTTTTTGTAGTTGGAATTCCAAGTCCATGTGTTCTTGCTGTTGTTTGGGAATGTGAGGGGAGGGGGTGCATTATGCTCTATATGAAAGGATCCTGCGGTGAGTTTGTAGGGAATTGAATTAAGAAATTCCCTGGATCCGTTTTTACTGCATCGGCCAAGTGCAGGGACATTTCCAAATTGTAGTGCCCCTTTCGGTGATCTGTATCCGCACGAGTCCACCCGAGTCAGACATTTCCCCATCCGACTCCATGCACCCGGGTGGAGGGGAGGTGGAGAAGAGACTGACTGGAGCGATTCGCGATGCGGTGTATGCAATTGACGAGCAAGTGTTGTCAGAAATGTGCAATAATAATTATCAATGGGACGCCTGTCCCTGCCCGGTAGGTAATACAGACTTGCAGACGTCGGCGGCAGCGACATGACTCGTGGACGAGCTGTCAGGGGTGTAGATGACTGATGAGTAGCAGTCGTTTATTATGATAGAGAAGACGTCATGCGTCACAGTATTTTGCTTTCTCGTGAAGAACAATTTTTCTTGTCTATAACGTTTTTTTTATTTGAAATTTTTTTCAGTCGTGTAGGTATATGCAATTGTATTTAAGAATATTGTTCATATTGTTTGACTTTCTTCTGCGTGACATTTTCTGATACAAATTGTATTTTATATGTAAATCGCTGTACGTTTGTATTTGTTATGTTATTACAATTGGTTTATTCTTTTGCATACAGATAATTTTCCTTCTGTAAAATTTTTTATTTAGTAATTTAAGTTATGTATTTGCATCGTATTAAAAGAAAACAATTTTTCACAGGTTGTGCTTGGACTCGTATATTTGACAGTTTTATTTTTTATATTTATTTATTTTGTGTAGAGAACGTATGCTGATTCATTACGTTTTCTTAATTTAAGAACATAACATATGCGATTAATAAATTGAAAGAAAAAATGAATGCATTTACTGTAAAAAACTTGATGAAATGCGTTCGTTTCTCCCTCACTTGGCTAGATTACTAATAAGAGTGTATGTATTTTATCAGTATAATAAAATGGCTCTTAATATAATGAATTTATTTATGGTAGTTTATTTTAACTGTAATGAATAGAGTTTGTGTCAACTGGTTTTCTATAAAGTTTCTCTAGTACGCCTAGATTTTGCAAACCAGCAATATAGAAAAAAAAAACACTATTAAAGAAATGAAGACTTTTTTTTAATGTAGCGTGAGTTGTAGGTTAAATATTGATTATATTAATATAATTTGTTTAATTTTATGTATGCCTATTATGTAATCAGGAATTGCCTATTAGAACTATTTAAGGATAAAGTTTACCACGTGTTGAAAATTCCATTTCAAACTTTCAAAGGTTACGAAAAGTCTTTGAACAAGTTTTTCTTTAAATAGAAATGTGTGAAAGATAGAAAAAATTGAAGCATACCGTAAGCAGCGTGATACATTTCTGTACAGATCCTCAAAATTTCATATCTTTGAAAGTTTGGTTCGCCCACAGCGGCGAGTTTGCTTGAAGCTTGCATAGCACGTTATTTTCAACCACAATAAGACCACCCTCCCCCCCTCCCGCAATCGAGAGGTTTGGCCGGAATTACGAAGACTTCACGTTTCACGTAACAAGTAACGAGTAACACGTTCATATAAACTTACTACACCTCAAATAATGTGTTTCAAGGAGATCTATTACGATCATTTCACGTATCCACGTGATGGGAAAGCTTGTCAATATATAGCTTTTGCGTGATACGTGATACGTGACTGCACCACGTGATCTCGCTGGCCTATCACAAAACGGATGATGTTATGTTATTTTTTTTGCTTTTCATGTTATATTATCTTTGTTTTTCATGAGTTTGTTATTGTTATGCCAATGTTGTCTGCTCACGTTTTTAATTAATCTACTACGTATATAATTTTCTCCCGGAAATGAGGATAAAGGAGCAATAGAATTTAGGCTAGAATAATTTTTAATTCGTAAATATTTAGGGAGCTTTATATTAGCACAGTTCATTAATTATGCTTCTCAGAGATGTAAAAATGCGTGGATGAAATTCAGAATGTTTACCATTGGGTTTACAATTTTTAGTACGCCTACTTTATTAAACACAATTTAATTTTCTCAGAATACCATAGTTTATTATATACGATTTATATGCACGAAAAATACGTCTTCATCTCCCAGACACATTTCGCTCTGTAGGTTATGGCTATCTCCTAGGCCGTGTCTCAATTGTTTTCAACGTCTGTATAAATGACGAGCGCCTTAAATTCGCAACTTGCTCACACATTAATATTAAAACGCAAATACGACTGTAAAACTTGAATATTCGAAATTTTCAATCTGAAAAGTAGCACAACGAATCCCCGGCATTTTTAATTCGGTACAAACTGGTTACTGGTTACGTGAAGCATTATAATATACCTACCACCCAAAAACAACATGTTTTACGTACACGTGAAAGTATAGCGTGACGCGTGTTTCGTGTAACATGAAGTCATCGTAATTCCGGCCTTAGGACAATTACGCCACGCCCCATCGGCCAACCTTCCTTGTCCTGGGTAGTCATAATGTAATGGCTCATCAGTGTAGTCGAAAGTTACTAACAGATTATTTGTTTTCGATGCACATCCATAACTACGCTCCATGAGCTTACCACTTTACTTTACAGTTTGGTCGCATCATGTTCCAGTTAAAACGCGTGCAAACAAAACGGTGAATAAATAGAGCCCTGTGACATGCTATAAGAAATCTGCAGCTTAACGTCTAATTGCGCGATGGCTTCTTATTATGAACTGTAAAGCGTATTCATCACGATTCCGTTTTGCCTGTACAATATGAGGCAGGAAGAGCTGAATGAATATTTATGACATTTTGGCAGTTTATTTCTGAATATTATATTTCAATAGTTCTGAGGATTTGTGAGAAAGTTAACTTGTGGAGGCACAGATAATTATTTCCCTTGGTGTTAGTGTTTTTTTTTCACATTGTTATGATCGTCCAAACAGGCCTTAGCTGAACGACCTGCCTGATCATGCCCTTTTACAATAACGTAAATGTACGACAAATCATAACAACGGAGTGGTGAGGGCTGAAATACTCCACTAGTAGCGCCTGTGTAAAATCCCGTTCACCGGCGATAAATTGCACCGCTATTTGCCCAAAACGCCCTGATATAAGGCACTATAACTATAAATAGAGGTTTTCTTGTCATCGTGCCAATGGGCGAAGATGATATCAAGAGTTGAGGTGTGTCGACTATCAAGATAGCCTTCAGAAATAAGCCTTAGGCATTACGAACAATGTGGGAACTTTTTAATTAGTGTGTACAATTAGCGTTGCTAGATAATAATAGTTATTTAATTTTTTTTAAATACTCCTTTAAAAAGCTACCGCGAATTACCTTAACGCTAATTGCATTATAATCTTGAATGAAGACACTCTAAGTTTTAATATGCAACCACCTCTGAGTATTCTTGACTGTTATTACTGTGATGATGTGGTATAAAAGTGTAGTACATTACACATGTAAAACGGTGAGGTGTAGGCTGCTACGAAGGCTCCGCGTTAAGTGCGTCAGTTTGTGGTGGGTACGAAAGAATGAAATAAATGAACGATTTGTACACCAGACAGCGTGTGCAAATATATGAAAATATTTGCTCACTTGAATCATACAGGGGGTAATATACAAAATAATGGTGCGGGGGTGTAGGTACAAGCCAATTACTGTGAATAATTAAAATACTTGTACCACGGTAGTAAGTGAGAGAGAAAGTGTCACGAACTTTAGTTGAATCTTCTCTCAGCCTATACTTAAGCAAAATAAAACAGTAGGTAGCGAACCAACATAAATATCTGGTTATAATTTATGCTCGACCAAGTGTGTTTTACAAATTCCAGAGTCTTCATTTAATGGTCTGTAAAATGGCCGGCAGAAACACAACTTACCCGATCAATACCATACGTCGGACTGTAACTGAGCTAAGTGCATACTTCGGGCACACCTCGGGAACCCTCAATATACCATAAGGTTTTACCAGAAAATACTTTATAAACATAGGGATACACAGGAATAAACAACAGAAAAGAAGGTAGACGACTTCGAAAATTTAATTATTTTTAACGTCCAGATTGTTTGAAAAAAAAAGTTCTTTATATTCCCTTATCATTATTAATATTTCCTTGTTTTATCAGAACTAATACCAAATAAAACCCTTGTGGCAATTTGCACAATCTAACAAGAACACATAACATTCCTATCTGACGTAGACGTGGCCGTACCTAACTTAATGAAAATCCCTATGTTATGCAAAAACGTAGGCTTAGGTTCACTCATGTAAAATACCTTGAAGTTAATGTTACTCTCGGGAAAAAATAAACAAAAATATGTTTATTCAATAAAATCTCAATTCTTCAGTGTGCCTAGTTTAGGGGAGTAGATCCTTTCTCCAGTTACCAGTAAAGTTTTAAAGCTGGTTTCTCAGTACACTGAAAGATAAAATGGCGTCACGGATAGGGGAGAAACCTTCCAGAATGATTATGGTGGACGCTGCATATGAAACATACATTCAGTACAATGTAGATTTATCTCACTGACGTTTGACAGCTCTCAGTGCTCTTTCAGACGTAGGACGACTTTGATGTTGCAAACAAAACATACCGTCAAAGCTCGCAGGTGCAGGGTTATATATTAGAGGTCTCGTCACCGTAGAGAAAAATACGTCTCTATGACTGACGTGGTGGCGGTGTAGCTTCAAACTCCTGTATGCTATCTTAGTAAAAGGGGGTTTAAATGCGCTCTCATATTGCTGACAACAATTAACACACAAACTTAAACAATGGTATTTAAGAAGAACTAAAATATAATTAAAACCCTACTAGACACCCACCTTCAGGAGCGAGTCCTGCCCTACACGTCTAGTTGATTCGGAAGTCAGTTCGAGAGACAGCTAAGCTCTTTTGGTGGGAGTTAACTTAAAAAATGGGACCTATGGTTCCAGCCAATGGGAAGCCAGGATTCGAATTTGTAGCCAGTGGGAAGCTATATATTACTTAACAACTCCTACGTACCAATTCCCACGTCCTGACTTAAAAAAAAACATAGAACACCTGGTCTCGGAACGAATAAATAAAATTTACATAGAAAGATTCACACACAACATATGAGACCACAAAAATTAATTAAATTATTAAAACAAAAAAATTTAGCTAATACCACATCTTTAAACATAATTTAATAGCCATATTATTACCTAAACAAATTTCCTTACAAAATAAAAATGAAAACAATAAAAATAAAAAATTAGAAAATTATTCAATAAAGTACAGGTGAAAATTATGTGGAAAATAACATAGGTGACATGTGTAGAAAGAAACGTTTACATAGTGAAAAATCATAGCACGTTGCACAGAAATGACAAATATTAACGTAAAATATGTAAGTTAGTTACGCAAACAACGTACATTTAGCGGCTGTTACATTACACTATACCATTGAAAGCTCGATCCAATCGTAAATCACCGATTGCAACAACATGCTTTAAAACTACTAACAATTAAATGTGTAGGCATGTTAGGACTGAAAATACACTCGAAAAAACGGGATTGCGTAAAGAATGTAGCTGCATTTCTCTCTATTCAGAAAAAAATAACGACATTGGATGCTTCAATTTATAGAATTTTTAAATTGAGACGACTTCATCTATATATTTTAATAATGATACAAAGCGGAGTTACTCCTCAGTCACTACGATGTGCCCTGTTCATAAGCAACTTCGTGGTTCCGAAATCCGATCCTTTAACGATGTCGTCATTCATGTTTAAATCAGATTTACTTGTTCCCCTTCTCTCCTATGTGTGTTCCTCTAAACACTTAACAATAACAGCCCAACAATCCCCTATGAGACAATTTTTTTTTCTCTCTCGCTCTCTCTCTCTCTCTCTCTCTCTCTCTCGCTATATCTATGTATATATATATATATATTTATACACACATACATGTATGTGTGCGTAGCCCAATTGCGGTGCGAAATGTAGGAATAAATACAACAAACATGGAACAATTTTTAAAAAGAGTTACATTTTTATGAGAAAACCATTTATGGATAAAAAAATGTAATGAACAAAATTAAATGGCCATGTTATTCCACCCCACTCGCTTTTTGAATTTACCAACCCGAGAAATTGTTTTTCTTGAAAACGGTGAAACCTCATTGTCACTAGCATAGGGAATAATTGTTTTTAGGGTCTCTAGGAATAAGCAATGTTAGTGGCGGTAACTCCTCGTGAATCCTTTCCAAATAATACAATGTAAGTTCATGTTTTCTAATTATTTACACAAAATTTCATAATCGAATTGGTATCACAAAACATTACTTCGTCTCATATTGCTAACAACTTTAAAATGGTTTAATCAATTATATATGTTTTTAAGAATACTTATTTTTCCTAGTTAGGCGAAATCAGAAACTACAATTTTGATAGGCATACTTGCCTGCAAATTTCAAGAACTGTAAAAACCACGACGTATGAGTGATTCACACTTTGCTTACCTTTTCAAATTCAAATTACTCTCGGCAGAACTTTCATTTCGTACCACTGTTCATAAAATATTATTTGTCGCATATATATTACCTTTATAAATAATAAGGTAAAATATACGAAAAATACTTTTTTATTCGAGCTTAGCGTACATTATTCTGTATTAGATAAATAATATCCTGATTAATATTTCTCGCCGACTTCTTAGAACGTCTCGCAGGGAGTGCCTTAGCGAACGTGGTAACCATTCCGTCATTGCGATGGTCTGCAAATCCTGGATATTTCATGCAAGAACAATTCTACTATCACTGATTTCCGTCTGGAGTCGAATTTAACTCGTAAAACTATTTTCAGTGTTATAGTTACAGCACAATATTTCTAAACATCAAGCTTCTTATTCACTAAAGTAAAATACTAATAAAACTAAAATTATTCTAATAATTTACTTCATAATAATCACTGATCACGTTTATTTACACGCATCCGACGTAAATGAGAGAAACAATAGGGTTCGGTGAAACATCGCGTCAAGCACTGAACGGGGAGAAAGGGTTTGAACTTAGGCCACTCTTCCTCGAAGCAGAAGTTGTATGGTCTCTTGACGCCCGGCCGCGCGCCGCTTAAGGTTGCCTGACGCATCAGCACATTTCTCCTCAAAAAAGTTGCATTTTTATGATTTAGCTTTGTGCTGTTTTCGTACGAAGCTTTCATATGCGCCATATTACTTACTATACTGTTTAATTATTGGTCGGAGGGGATGAACTTCCAGTAAGCCCCTAGTATTCTTGTTGGCTACAAATAACCCGTGACCAGGCATTCACGCTGTTGGCCAGTGCCAGCCGTGCGCAGTTGCCAGTAGCATCCGTACGGTCGCTTGTCGCTACGGTAACATCGTACCACCTCACTTATTTAGCGGTAGCAACATTCCAGCTGCTTGACATATATGATGGTAAAGGACTTTGTAATTTTTCCACAGATGGTACTTCATCAAGATGGCCACCTTTTTTGGTGCTTATGGGAGTAGGTGCCAAATTCAGACGTTTGACCTGAGTACAGCATGTTACAACATGTAATGAACTAGGCCTAGTAAAAAACTCTCAGCTATAGATTTAAAAAATGGTAAGAGTCATGCTTCATGTGTATTGGCTTATATATTAAAATAGTTATACCTCTGATATTAATAGTGTTTGACCTAATTTTTTACGCTGATGTCAGATTATTCAAACTTTGTTTTCCAATAATATATCTGTCATTTTGTATTGTAAGCAAAACATTAATTGGCTAAGTTTGACATTTACTCAGCATCTAAGATGATAATTTTGTAATATTTAATAACAATACCAAAATTTCCCGAAAACTTTTTCCACTGTCTTATTTATTGAACTATACAACTATTTTTAAAACAAAGACAATCAATATATGCTATAGAGTTATGCTTATAGAGATGCACCCCAGATAAAATGATAAAGTACAGTATAGATTGCATAAGCAAAACTGAATTACTTTATCATTTCATTAAAAAAACCTACTCAATGCCAGATGGGTTGGTATACAAAGTTCTCTGTAAAGTGAGCGATTTTTAATTCAACCTAGTGAAAAATGTCACTGACCCTACTTACATATGTTTAACAGCCACACTGACTGGTATGCACTTAGCAGAGTTGGTATAGGAAGTTCATGTTAAAATGAGCACTTTTGAAAGCCCTGCTAAAGTTCTACTTTCTTGCCCATTATGTATCCTTCCGCCACATGTAAACAAACATTGCAATGTGACTGCCATGTGATGACCAAATGTTAAAATCAATGTTTACATTTCAGGACTGGTTAAATGTTTTGGACGCTAAGTGATGAACAATTATAATTAATTACGTAATAATTGTAGTACACAATACACATGAAGTATAAATGTGTGTATATGTATGTAGACATTATATAAAAACATGTAACATGTATAATATATAAAACGTGTAAAATATACAATAAGAAAACTTATTTAAATATGTAATATATATAACCGTTTGGGTCCTGTCAAAGTTCCGACCAACAAAAACCTTACAAAACCAACAAACGACTGAAAATAATTAATACCCTAGCTATGAAGTAGTGGAAGCAGTAAAATAGCAAACATTAATTAAACTTGGACACCGAACAAGGAATAGTTCGACATGTTAAAAAAAGGAGAGAGAAACGCGACATCATAGAAAAGCCAAAACATAATTTGGTAGTGCAGCCAAGACTAGATTTTGAAATAAACTAGCACTACTGCACACCCAAGGTACAACACCACTTGCCACACAAATTACCAAACTTTTAAAAACTCTACCGCAAACTTAACGTTTCCCATGACTCACCATTTTCTAAGTGCCCCATCGATCTGTAGTGTGACTAGTACAAATCAGCTCGAAAACATGGTTGCTATGTTTTACTTCAGCTGACCAAAGTGAAGTGCAACTTAGTCATCAGGAAAATACATAGATCTTATAGGCATAAGGTAGCGGTGTAACGTAGGAGACATCTGAAGCGCATAAAGTTGACCGCGAGGTCATGCAAGGCCGTAAATAAACTACCACGACCAATTAAAATAATACTGATGAACGAAGGGGAAAGGGAAATCCAGGGAGGTAGTACGTGGAGGAAAGACTAGGGGATCCGAGCCGAGCAAATAATACATGACTGCACAGAAGTAGATGGTTTTAGTAAACTCAACGTGACTGTGCTAATACCGCAGAATATAAAGATGTGTAGTATATAAAAAGTAAAATATTTTGAATATGTGTACGTATATGTACACTCCTCATCACAAAAATGAGCGATCTCGTGTAGCTGAAAATATTTCTAAGTCCCCTTCGGGTATGTTCGGCAGGCTGCCCCTCCCAAGTCACAGGCACGTGCCGCGGAGTGAGCGTGGCTAAGAGCTGCAGAAACACATGACTTTGGATGAAAAAGGATACCAAACTCGAATAATAGTTCTGTGAGCTCGGTTTTGTCCGAATATATTCCAAAACATTATATGTAATGCAGTTAAAGTAAATTAGTTGTGAAACCTTCGGAAATAAGAACTAGTCTGCATGAGATCTGAGAAACAAATAGTAAATTATAAACTTGACCATACCACACTGGACCACTGGAAAAAATTACTTCCAAATCATGCATAATTGTAAATATGAAAGGAGGTGTTACGTTATAATTCCCCTTGCCAACACACACGAGATCTTTGAAAACATAAAGTGATAATCACTAAAAAACTAAAATAATACATCATATGAAATAATATTTTCATATGTATGATAATTAGAGACCATGAAATGTCTCGAAATGCATGGCCTGTAGTCTAGACTTCACAGTCCAATAAATACCCTATCAACTACTGTATATTCACTGTTCGTTTTTCCAGTAAGTGGCCAATATTACTCTAAAACGTATAGCACGTGATCCCTAAACGTCTTTCCTTGCCAGTTTCGTATTTACTTCGCACATTCCTGAGTGAGCCTTGTTAATAGTAATCCAATGCCTATTTACATGCACCGACATGTCTTAACTAAATTTGGATTACAGTAAATAGTTATTTATTATTAAAGTGTTATAACACGAATTTACTACAGTTTTATCTGCGGGAGTGATTATAGTCTCTTGAAAGATATACGGCTATTTAAAAATACTCAAAATATTCACCTTTTAAAACATAATAACATATCGAATACATACAATTAGCTACTAGATATATTTCGAAGGAAACTATTCGCATTAATGTGAGCACTTCTTGATGCCTGTCGCGTTCTATAAATGGACGTATGCACTCAAATGTCAATAAATATTACGTATTAAGTCGTAACTCAGTTTGTATTTTCACTTATACACGAACTGAAATATAAATAAAATTGCTTGTATGTTTCACGTGTGTTTTATAGCTCCATTACTAAAAGTGTCAAGAGCTCACTTTGGCACAAACAGTCTATAATAACTCTACATCTAAGCTCGACAGTTCTACTCGAAGTGTTTTGTCATGATGCGGTTTCTCACCGAACTGCCTCCATTGGCGATTCGTGCTCGTAATAGTAAGTAACCCAATTTGAAATAATTGGTGGCTGGCAGACACCACACCGACCAGGCACCTAACTGATTGGTGGATACTTGTGTAAGTGTGCTTTCTAGCAATTGGCCTCTCAGTGTTTCGCGCCATGTTATGCGAATGCTAGACATTGTGACGTACACAACTAACATTTGTTTGATAATATTTCACATTGTGATCACAAACATGATTCGTCAACATTATATATATATATATTAAATCGTTGTCTGTCCCACAACTCCAAAATAAGCAAAATATATACCAATTTGATACTTACATTATCTTGGACTGTCTTACACACGGAACATTCACGCATATAAATATTTACTAAAGGAATATTTCTTTAAGAATTACCTTCCTTGCGGGATAAGGTATTGCAGTTTCTAAGTTTCAGTCCAAATTGGGTGACCAAAAACCAAAAATGTAACCGGTGGAAGACCGTATCCAGTGCCTGTACGAAATAGGTACACAAATAGAGGTAGATAATTGCATTTTCTTTATAACACATCTACCAACATCTGACTTTGAAGTCCCCGAACTTTGACCTCATACCTACCAAAATCGTAGAGGTTATAGTGACGTAAAGGGTTGGGAGAGTGGAGGTAAGTTTTAAATATTAGTAATATGACATGAAGTCAAATGAAAAGTTACTAAGCCAGAGTTCCAAAATGTCGTACAGGAAGGTCCATCCTGATCCACTCAAGTTCTATTTCGCAGTGGTTGTTTAAAAATATTTAATCATTTACCACCAAACTGTTCTACTTTCTAACCCTTTCGTGTCCGTTTATTAGGTTTGGTAGTGAAACTCAGCAAATGAATAAATTCACAATAACAATTTAATTTGTAATGTTGTGAGTACTATATAAAATTACTTTGGCGCAAAAGGGATGGGGTGGAGGAAACGCCCGCCATCATGTTGGAATTTCTCTTTTTTCCCTTTTTTCCCCTCAAAATTTCCATGTTTTCCTCAAAATGAATTAGATGTCCCTAAAAATTTAGATGTTCAGTAAAAAGTCCCTTTTTCCCCTAAAAAAATTCCCATTTTCCCAGGCAGATCAGTGACCCTGGGTAGAGCAGTGAGAATGATCATCGACCCAGGGTCAAGGATCAACAAACCCAGTGACCGGGATCAGATACCCTAGGGGCAGAAGAGCAGGGCCAGGACCTTTGCCCTTGACCTTTGACATTTAACCCAAAAAATCCAAAAAAATAAAAAAATTGACAAAAAAAAAAAACTTAAATCCCAAAAAGCATATTGTTAGAAGTACTAAAAGAATTTTTCAAAAATATTTAAAAAAAAATTTAATTATTGGTAAAAATATATCAACTATTTATTTAAAATTGTTTATAAAACTTTAAAAAATTCACTAAGAAAAGTATTATTAAAAATGTATTCAAAATCATTTTTAAATTCTATAAAATATTATTAAAAATTAATTAAATAATTTTTAAAAATCGTTAAAATAATTATTAAAAAATTAATTTTCCAGAGGTCACACCTCACCCATACACATCCACCATCTTGGTAGGTGCAAGGGGCGACCATAATAGGTGGCCACCATGTTGATAAGCGACCACCATCTTGGTAGGCTACCACCATCTTGGTAGGCGACCATCATATAGGTAGGCGACCGCCATCGTGTTAGATATCGCCTGTCCGCCATATTGGATGTAGGTAACCATGACCTCAAACCCATGACCTTGAATGACCTTGAAAACCAAAACTCGAGAAAAATACATAAAAGTCAACAAGCATAATTCATTGCAAACTACCACGGCCATACTGGACGTAGGTATTATCGTCCTTGATCCCATGACCTTGAATGATATTGAAAACCAAACCTCGAGAAGAAATACTTAAAAGTCAATAAGCATATTACAATTAACTACTACCACCATATTAAATGCAGTTGACCTGACTGTGATCCGTTGATCTTAAATTACCCTGAAAACAAAAACTAGAGAATAATACATCGAAGTCAGCAAGCACATTTCAATACTACATACTATCGCCATATTAGATGCAGACTACCTTTACCTTGACATCATAACCTTGAATGACGTTGAAAACAAAAGTCGCAATAAAATACATTAAAGTCATCAAGCATATTATATTATAGACTACTAACGTCATATTAGGTGCAGACTACCTTAACCTTGACCTCATTACCATGAATGACCTTGAAAACAAAAATTCTATAAAAAATATGTCTACAGGCACACTACAATGGTAACAACTACCACCATAATAGATGCAGACTATGTTGTCCTTAACCGCATGATTTCGAATGACCTTGAAAAAACACTCTTAATAAAATATATAAAAGTCAGCAAGCATAATACATTACACACTACGGCCACCATATTAAATGCAGGCAACCTCGACCTTGACCCCATTACATTGAATGACAATGAAAACAAAATCTCAACAAGAAATACATGAAAGTCAACAAGCATATTACATTCCTAGCTACTATGACCATATTAGATGTAAGTGAAATTAACCTTGACCTTATGACTTTGAATGACCTTGAAAACAAAAACGCGAGAAAAATACATAAAAGTCAACAAAAATATTACATTACTAACAACTACCACCTATTAGATGCAGTTGACCTGAACCATAGCCGCATCACGTTGAATGACTTTAAAACAAAAACTAGAGAAAAGGTACATAAAAGTCAGCAAGCATATTACTTTACAAACTACTACTATTGTTTTGATACAGACAACCTTGACCTTGGTCCCATAACCTAGAATGAACTTGAAAACGAAAATTCGAGAAAAAATACATGCTTTAGAATTCTTGTATGTATAGCTGTATGCTCATTTCAATCCACTGAAGTTATCACTGTCAGATTTATGTCTTAGCTGCAACTTGTGACGTCGAACAAGGCGATTTTGCCATTATATCTTATATCTTCTGGTAGGCACCGTTGCCTGCAATTTTTTATATTGTGAATTTATAGATGCCATATTCATAGGTATCACTCGTGATATCGAACAAGGCGATATGTATGGACTACCATACCACAAGCTGTCATTATTCTTTGGATAAACCTGTTACTGATGCCAGAATTGTTGTCAACACTATCAGCTAGTTTGTTGATCGGTATGTCTTAACACTCATACATATGTAGCCTCTCGGTCATAACACCTACTCATACTTTTTTACTTCTTCCCTTTCTCTTCTATAAATAGCCTTTTTATATATTCCTAAATATTCACTGACATCTATTGAAAACTAAATCTGCAGTTAAACTGCATGTGATGGGGTAATGTTTCTAGGTCGGATGTTACAAAGCCAGAGCTGCGTACGTAGTTGTTCCACCTCTCCCCCAACAAACCCCCGCACCTACTTTCAGACAAGTGCCACAACGTCTGGCGCAGACAATAGCGTGCTTCTTGAACGTTGACCCGGACCTGGTCGAGCGAGCGTATACATATCTGCTCCGTTACTAGGCCAACCAATCATATAGGTCATTTGGAAAGCTTTCAGTAATTCTCGTACAAATATCCTTGCAACTGGGCGTGCAGCGTCGTCTCATTTCGAAATATTTTCCGCGCATAAATATTAGAGATAATTTACCTGCATTATGTTCAGTTCATGACATAACAAAGTCATATTTTCGGCTATTCTTTTAAACTGGTTTCTTCAACTTCATTGTTTTTATTCATTCTAATAAAATATTCTTTAAAGGAAGCGCTTTTCAGCAGACGCAACCGTTTAAAGCGTAGCGCTAATATTAACATAAGTAAAAACACTTGGCTTAAGCATGTTCGTACAAATTTGTTGTGACGACGTCATTGCTTATGTAAGACATAACAACTATGATCGGATAGTGAACGTTAAGCATTCCTGGGGCCGTGGTATTTTAGTGGTTAGAAGACGCTCCTCCCCCCATGGAGAACCGGGTTCGATTCCCGACGATGTCACTTCCGGATTTTCGGATGTGGGAATCGTGCAGGACGATACCGCTGGTCGGTGGGATTTCTCAATGATCTCTCATTTCCCCCACTCTTGCATTCCAGTGCTGCTCGATACTCATCTCGCTTGACACTCAAGGGATCTCAAGACCTCGGTGTTTAGAGTAGCCCAAATATCTTCACTCGCTTATTAAGCACTCCGCCTACGAGGCCGTATTTTGTCCAGAAGGGCGAGACGCTGAGGACGACCCAGCCACGTGCATCACATACATCATAGTCTCTATGTGCATGGTACTGAACAAGTGTGCAGTCTTTCCTTCATAACGTACTTCTGAGACAACTTTAAAATTAAGCCTATTTCATAAAATATTAGCAACATTTTCTTATTACCAAACAATAAAGTAAATATATATTTAGATTAAGTTTCTTATCGCTCATTTATGTGTTATCCTATATTCATAAACTGAGCTTTCGCCCATGCACTGAAACGGCAATGCCGAATATCTATTTACATTTGGACGGCTTCGTTTGGCGTGATCGGTGTGAATGTGAACTGAACCAGCTTTAGTGTGAAATCATCCAACGAACCTTGAGTGAGTGAAGAGATTTGGCGGCTTTTAACAGCGAGTCTTGAGAGCCGATGAGGGATTGAGGTGAGTATGAGTGGCGCCGATAAGGCGGGGAAACGGGAGGTCCCCTGAGAAACCTGGCGACCAACGACATCTTCCGGCACGATTCCCTTGCGAAAATCCGGTGATCCAGCCGGGATTGAACCAGTTCGCCTTGGTGAGAGGCAGGGAAACTTTGAAAATGCTTTTAGTACGATTACAGATAATCGTGCCGTTAGTATTTTCTACCCGTTGCAGTGCCCGTCCTATCCATCGCATTACTGAAGGACGAGGGAGCTCAACTGGGCCACGGTGTCTGGCGCGAGCAGTAGTGCGAGCTGCAAGCAGTGGAAACCTCACACAGCCAGGCGGACTATGAAGCAGTTGAATGGGGAAACCACCTGACTGCCTGTTTCTTTGTCCTCCGACCTAGTGCACCTTATTAAAACAAATAAGTCCAAATGGCTTATTTATTCAAATAAATTACCGCTTACGAAATAAATTGACTTCATTTTTTGTTCGGGAAAAAATATCTTTAGAAAGCAAGGTTAGGGTTATCAAACATGTTGAAAATAGTTTTTGTTAATGTTTATTCTATTACACTTATCGATTAGATGAACAAAAACTAGTTTGACTAATGTAATATACTGCAAATACACTTATATTATTTCTATTTAATTTCTCATGTCATATGTTTTCTCTTTTGCATGTTTGTTATTTGTTTTTATTGGCTCACCAAACATTTAATTGTAGGGCTGGAAGTATTAACACTGACAAGAGAACTGGAGCCTCTGTGTTACAGACTACAAGATTAACTGAAGCTGAGTATTTGTAAGTTCCATAAGAAAAAACGTTTCCCTCAAAGACTCGTGGTTCTAAACATAATCATAATTAAGTTGGTAAGTTGAAACATGATAGGGACATTTGAAGGCACGTACAGAACCAGTATTTCATGTCATATCTAAGTGGCATCTTCAATTAATATATGATATTCGTTGGCCACAAAATTAACATTAACTGAGAATAGAGATGAAAAATGTATGCAATTCTTCAAACGATCAATGTTGAAGTGAAATACTGTATGTAGCTGAAACACAGCTGTAAGTTAACAACAGTGACATGAGAGATAGAGAGAGAGACATAAGCGGCGGTTAATAACTAAGATCTTCAGAACTGATAGTGACGAAGAGAGGTACAGATGGAGCAGCGACAGAAAACCGAGTATCGAGAGTACCCCGACACTACCCACTTGCCAACAGCAACGCCCGCCACATTTCCTACACATGAAAATCCAGATGTGACCCCTCTTTATCGTGGTGCTAGGCGAGTAGTCTGACAGTTACAAAACCACAGCTCCTACAAGCGATCAAAAACTTTAAAAATACACATCCCTTTTTTTGGCGACCTGGTATTCCCAGAGGAATAACTTTTCCTATCCTATTGTAAAAGCGACAATAAAAACGTGAGGCTCCATATTAAAGTTATTTAACTTGTATTTCAGTGATTTGTTAAGTCAGCAAGAAAGGCAAATAATCTTGCTTCCTTGTATACCTCTATGTCTAAATGTTGTAGTGTCATTTTATGTCAAATGTTTGAACGCAGATAGTGCTAGCTAACCTGGTTGGAATTTTGGGCTGACATGCATGTTAAAAATGTTTTAAGTTCACTTACAGCACACGAAAACGTGAAAATGGCCGTGGGATTACCTAGTATAGCCATGGTAGTAAAATGTACAAAATTCTCCAGAGCATAACTGCGAGAAGGTGGTTTTAGGTCGGAAATGCATGCAGCAGCGAAACAAACCAAGCAGCTCACATCATTATGTTTGGGCTACAGTATCATAGAAGGCCACAAACAGTTCCTTCAACCTCCGCTCTCCAGTTTCCTAGAGAGCTGTGCTTTGTAAAAGTTATCGTATAATGCAAATAAAATATGAACATTTTATACGAGTAATTAAACTAGCGTATAATTTTTTTAAATCTCGCACTTGAAATTGTCAACGGTGTCAGAAAACAAGCGAAATGCCATCGAGCCTCTTAGTTTTGCAACATATTTAATTGCAAACTGGCTGCCGGTTAAAAGATTTAATCTAGTTTTTAACAAACAGCTATTATATATTTTTCTGCATGGGAAATTGTATAGAGCATAAATCAAGAGAATAAAACGTTCTACAAAAAAAAGTTTTCATTTATTGAGTCGATATTTTAATGATTGAGAATATGCACACAATTAAACCCTAAGAGTCAGTATATTTGCTCATATGAGTACCCAATTTATCAATGATAAAAAGAAAGTTAAGCGTAATTGCTTTGATACTGCCTGTATTATTTTATGTTAAACCACATTTAATGTACCAATATCGTTCCAGAAACTATTTTTCCAGTTATGTTGTAATATATATCATGTTTGGTTTAAAACACTAATAAAGTCTCATTTCATTCGATTGTTTATTTACAAAATGCATTGTTATTTGTATCAAATTTCCGATAACATTCACTAGTACATGTGCAATAATTAAAAAGTGAATGACCTCCCCTTTTTTTTTTTTTTTCGTTCCTTGGTTACACGGCTCTGTGATTATAGAATAGTAATCAAAACGTTCATTTTGTTGCCATGTTAAAAATAAGTGAACATCCCACGGAAACATATACGTTTATTTGGTCAACGTAGTGAATCTTGTTTGCCAAATTAAGTAGTAACACGTTTATTGTTTTCCGACATTTGATACAATATGTTTTCTTGTTGTAGCGGTATCTTACAATATTGCAGACAAAAGAGACAATGTACCAGCATGTTTAGTACTTGTAGGTGATACGTTCAACACATCAAGTTTGGTTGAAATTGGCGAAAAAAACATTATGCTACGTGCTGTATACCAAATGAACCTAAAATATTTATATATTCACCATGTCAGAATTAAGATTCTTATACGTTTAGATTGCATATGTTATCATGGCATAAATAGTATTAGATACAGTATACAAAGATTGCTTGAAATTGGTCACGCCGTTTTATAGATACAGAATAGTTATCAAAATGTATATATTGCCACCAATTAAAACTAAATGCCTCAACCAATTAATTCATATCAGCATACTTCTTGTTTGTCAACTTTGGTTGGAATTGGTAGATTGTTTTCCGTGTTACGATACAATAATTAAATTTTTTCATGGGTGCGCTATATTTCAAAATAATGAATGAAAATGGTTATAATTGGCATATTTACAGTTATGCCTTTAGTTGATATTTTCTTCATATCAAATGCAGTCGAATTTTATATATATATATATATATATATATATATATATATATATATATATATATATATATATATATATATATATACACACACGAAATGTTAAAAGAAAATATATTTGTATAACACCGTTGTGAAAATACAGTAAGTGCCACATTAATCTTAGTTGTATATAGTACCATTGCCTACTATAGGCCTAAAAGGTACTAGTTGCCTGTAAAATGTGGCAGGAATCTATTGTTTAATTTTCGAGATATGATGTTAAAAGATTATTGTTTTCACGATGGCGAATCTATAAGAACGTACCTACCTAGATTAAAGACGTACAAGATTAACTGTTAAAATACAGTGTTTGCTTTTACCTAGTAAAATAATTCCCCAGATATGAAATGGCGCCCTACTGTATTAAAATAACAACCCTTTTGAAATCAAGCAAACGGCCTTGCAGAACATTGTAAAAATCAGATGTCCTTACTAAGTTCAATATTTGCGCCGAATTTGGTGAAATGTGTTTCACAGGATCGATTGTTATTATGAGGGGACATACAGTACATCACAAACAGATATTTGTATGATTATATAAGCTCATTTTGCCAAGAAAAGTAGCTTAACAAAGAATGGAAGTGAAAGTGAATTGAATGTTTCAAGTTAATCAAGAAATTACGGAGGGATTATCATTTATTTCAAATTACTAACAACTGTTGGCAGCAACATTAATTTTCGAAATAAACTGTTTACGACCGCAAATAAATGTCTCATAAAAATAATAAACGGTTTAAATATTATAAGCTGTGTATAAAGTTTCCTTATATTTTCTTCCTTTTTGTTGTTGTTAATGTTTAAATTGATTCAGAAAGTGTTTCGTACAACTAGTGGCGTACCCAATTAGGTTTCCTTGCATTTTTTTTCGTGGTTTCACAGAATTCATTGTGGATGTCATTATTTTCGTTTTTCCTGAAATAATATAGGTTTATAATATGCACTTCAGATTATTTTGGTTCAGCAATGCAATGGGGTAAGCTACCTTTTAAACAAAACGTTCAGTTTGACTCCATGCTACATACACTAACGCAGAAGAAAACAATGAGAATAATAAGTCTGGCGAACGAACGTTTGCTTCCACCTGAGATTTAATTTAGGTTACGCCACCTACAAAAATCTCTACTGGAATCAAGATGCAAAATGTTTTGTTGGCTTGTCTAAAACATGCAGTAGTAAGTCATATTCTTGCTTTGCATCCAGAACAACAAAATATTAATTGATCTCTAGCGTGAAGATACTTTATTATGTAATCATGTTCCAATCGTATGTTTGCTTATATTTACGATGAATTTACACGTCATACTTTATGATTGTTTAGTTTTGTGTTGAGTGTACGACGTCAGGAATGCGATTCCCTAACGTAAATCATACAGGCTACGTAAAGAAACATACAGTGTGTATTGTCACGATTACGGGCAGTACACGCAGCGACGTGTGCAGAGCTCAAGGCAGGTACCAGTGCATATATAGCCGTTAGATGGCGCAGGCTAAGTTGGCCAGGCTGTTAAAGCCGCCTGCCTGTCTACATGGGCCCTTCGCAGATAAAAGTGCCACAGCAGCTGAACTGACGCCATAAACGTGGTTAGCGTACGCCACGATAGAAGGGAAGGGATACAAAGAGCGAGAACCTCGCAGGGTTGTCACGTGTATAAATCAGTGTGAGTCAATATTCAGGAACTTAATGACAACCCATTACTTCACGCTGCGAGGCATGTGGCGAGCGAGAAGGCGTTTTAATTGCCCCTGACCATGCGGAAAAAGATATCAAGTTAATATCCGGCATAACCACGGCGAAAATACATTGAAATTGATGTGGCTCGATTTTGCGTCGTAAAGAAATCAGGATATCTGCTTAAGAATTTTTTTTTTATTACAAGCATGTCGACATACGTACATTATCTGCTAAAGGCTGTTCACGGTAAAATGAGCACTTTTGAGGCACTAGTTACTTTTATATTTCAGCCATTTTTTTATTCTTTAATCACCTTTTTAATTAAATATGGCCATGTATGTAATAACCAGTGTAAATATTATACCGCACTATGAAAATAATGTATATTTATTGACTATTATTCCAAATGAAAGAGCTTTCAAAAGTGCTCAGTTAACCATGAATGGCCTATAAAATGCAGGCATTCATGGCATAGACAGAACATAGACATAGACAAAAGAACGGCTCTTGGAAAGGAGGTTTGTGCAGTTAAATTTAATGTATTCTATCCCTGTGCGTGTGATGTGGGAGGTAGAAAATTCATACAATGCCGATGAATTATTTACAAACACCAAGCTGTTCTGAATCTTACTTCAAACGTTTTGCAGGAAAGGTTAGCTAACAAATATCAAAGTGAATAAAAGAAAGTGTAAATTATAGGTTTGAGAAACACGTTGAGTTGAGTCCATACATACATACAAAACCAAAAATAACATCTTAAAAAAAATTATTAAACCGCAAAGATTTCATACGAACCGTTGAAAGTAATAAACATTTTCATATGATCAAAAGACTCCCGTAGTACTCCCCATCCAGGTGACTGTGCAATGTACCGTAAAATGATATACAAGTACAAACATGCTGAGACAAACCGAGGAGTGGATGGCCAAACCTACTTTGGCGTAGAGAAGAAAGTTATATAGTGAAACAAATCCGTCAGATGTCTTTTACTAGTCCATGCGCTATTGCAGGAGACCTACGAAATGCTTTAAAAGTCACTGTAAACAATGACAGTGAGAAGAGTGTTCAGCAATAGTGACTTTAATGCAAGGACACCGCAGAAGTACTCATACATAGGCAAATGTAATTATAAGAAGAGACCTAACTTCGCGAAAGTATATTTAGAGAACGATTACTGGACAGACGTAATATTTCCAGATGAGAGTAAATTCAAGGTTTTCGATCATGACAGTCCGCTATAAGTGCGGAGAAAAGCGAATAAAGAGATAGGTCTCCAAAATTCTCGTCCTATCATCAAGCATGGTGTGGGTTCAGTTACGGTCTGAGGATGCATGAGTGCATGTGGTGTAGATGAACTGATGTTTACATATTGACTATTGGATCAATAAAACTATATATACCAGTTTAAACATAATTTGCGACCTAATGCCATACAACTTGATGTAGTAATGCACATTTTACCAGGATAATAGTACTAAGCGTAAATCCTGTGCAACACGAATATGGCTACAGTATAATTGTCCTCATGTAATTGAAACTGCACCCCAATCTCAAACTTAAATTCAATAGAACATATTTGTGCATACTTAGTCATTAAGCTACGAAGACATCGTATATCAAGCACGTGGAACTTGAAGGAGCTAATCCTTTCATGAGTGGAACAATATTCCTCCTAGTGTCATACAAACAGTAGCAAAGTCAATGCCAGCGTGCCTGAGAAGCGATCTGAAGCAAAAGGGAGGGCATGCTATATATTAAATGGAGAATTTATTTTGTTTATGTACGAAATTATTTGTTCATCGTACGAAGGTGTATGAACATTTCTGATTCAGAAAACGTGCATTTATTGAAATTTGTGTAATATATTACTTTGTTTCTTTTATAAGGAATGTTATTTATTTGTTGTATTGATGAAATGGAAAACAAAATACAGCTGTACACATACGTGTGTGTCAACATAATTGCTTATTGTACAGAAGTTGTGAACGGGACAGGATGTATTAATATTTGTGATCGTCACTGTATATACATATTAGGGTCTGTTCTATTTGAAAATGCTTTCCGTGGGATTCTTCAAACACAAGAATGATTTAGTTACATTCGCAATTTGACGTTACTTTAATTCTTATGCAATATGAACAACTTTTAAGCCAGTAGAGAATACTTACATCAGACTTAATAGACACAGATCTCCTTATCACTGACATGTAGAATGTTTTCAGTCTGAAAACACAAAACAACTTAAACGTCGCGTATATGTGGTCACGGGCAGAAACATAAGGACAGTGGTAAATAGCCATTAGTGACATTCGTAGAGAAGCTTAGCCTATAGGCAGAAGATATGTAATCAGCCAAGCTTAATGTGAGTTAGTGAGGTACAAAATGACACACAAAACAAACAACATAACTACGGTTTCACTGCATAAGACTATCATCTGTCTCCAGTTCTTATAAACGTTGGACATACATCAGCAAAGTGTTAATCATTGTTCACTCCAAAGTCATTTGTTAACTTCCATTTTTGCTAACAACGTCCATCAGTCTATTAAGCTCTAAATTAACCAGTTTTCTAGTAATGCCTGGCCCAATGCTATTGCATTTTTGTAGAAACGTTTCGTTTGTGTTCTGTGGGAAAAAAAAATTTTTTTCTCACTCTTCTCTCCAATTCCTCTAGAAGATTCTCAATGGATTCGGGTCAGGTGAGAGTGATTGGGTATCGTATGGCATATGGGGTGTGTTCTAGACGATCAATTTCGTAGTGTGCTTGGGGTCACTGTCATGTTAGAAATAGCATACCATTAGGTTTCTGGAGTTCGACCTTGAATTTCATTCCTACTGATTATTTTATTTTGTTTCGTTGTTATATAGAATGTTACAGTATCAAAGAATGCATTTTATTTTCTAGCATATGTTTGCATCCATATAAAGAGCACATGTAACAAACAAAGGTGGTCTCGCGTGTATGGTTCTGACGTCCGCTGTTTCGGTTTCGAAACCACCTCGCACATTTAATTTGTATCTCATTGTGGACATTATGCCACGTGGTGTGCCATTTGTTTTTTATGTCACGTTTTTACGTGAGTGTTTATTTGGCCCTGAAAAGGGCCGATGGTGTAACCTCAATAAGAGGACCAGTATTTCTCAACTACCTGCTGCAGTCGTGGTGGTAGAGAGGTGACCAGAGAAGTAGCATAGCGTTGGCTACTAGCTACTTCATCCCAGGCATCCACTACTAGCTCCCATAGAGCATCTTTATTTGTTGGCTGCAGATCAGGCCATTTTTCCACTTTCATGCGCTTCGTCTCCGACCAGACATTCTCAATTGTATTCAAGTCGGCACTGTAAGGTGGCCAATCTACGAGCTCTAGTTGGTCTTGCCTTGCGAACCATTCATGAACCCTCTGAGAAGTGTGTATCAGAGAATGGTCCTGCTGGAATCACAGCACACCATCGGGATACAAAAGTTGCACCGAGGGAATCATAATGTTCTCTAGAATATGTCAATACTGCCCGGCATTGGAGCCACGTGTATTCGGACCTCGATCGTCGATTCTGTGCAACACGCCATCCCACATGCACTCATCCATCCCCAACACGCAACGGATGCATGACCATAGCGAGAGCACTCGGCCTCATATTCCGGATTGTGCCGGGTCCCACGAGGTTTGAAGACACGCATTGGCCCATCATTAGCAGAGAAAAACACACTCTCGTCGGTGAATACAACATCTGACCAGTCACGGTCAATGTTGTCCTCGGCAAACGCGAGTCGATAGATCCTGTGCTTATCTGTGAGCCTTTGCTTCCTTGAAGCACGCTGGGATTTCAGTCGCGCCGCCGTCAAGCGGCTAAGCACGGGACTCAAGCTGCCAGGAAAGTGCGTGGCACGTTTTAGCTCAATGGCGCTCCTGAAAGGAGTCAACCGCTCCTGTGTAATCAGACTATTGTCCTTGGCTGCAGTCGACACCCTCCATGAACCCGTTCCTCCGCGACATGTCACGTCACCCATGTCCCGGAACTGCCGTACCCATCGACTCGCAGTGCTCTCTGGAACACCGTAACGTCGGCCTGCTTCAGCGGCGGAAAAACCTGCTGCATCAACAAGGCCTATGACTCTCTCCCTAACCGATTAGCTGTGGTGAGACATAGTTGCATAATGACGTTTCACTTCCTTGAACCGCCTGGCTCTGGCAGACATCACTACATGATGACGTGTATTAAAACGGTTGTATATGCCTGTGACGTAGAAGGTACGGATGCCCAGATTCGAATGGGGACCAAAGATTTACGAAATGTGTATGTTGTTACATGACATCTGTTTAAGAAGGGAGACCATAAGGCATGTCCGAAACTGCAGTAAGGTCCTCAACTGATCACGTGACGAAGTTCAGGGATACAAATGCATGGGCAATCAGGACCATACTCTGTGACTTTGGAGGGCACGCTAAATGCCCAAACAACCTGTCAAATCATCTGATGCTTTTTACTTTCGTTACCCATCGTATGACAGTGCAAACACAGATGTGTATAATGACACGAATATGAGCATTAAAAAACAAATATGTTATTTTGTGTGAGAGTAGCCCTTTTTTTGTCATTACATTTATTTTGTATTATATTTTGATTTATTATATGAAACACCAACAAGACAGCTGATAAACGTAGTATTATATTAGGTTATTCACGGTAAAGCGAGCACTTTGTAAGGCCCTTCTAAATATTTCCTGTCATCCAATTTCCATCTTTTTGCTGCTTTTTAATATAAACATTGCAATGTGACCAATAAACACAGTGTATACATTCCCTGCCCTAAAAATGTAATACCTGAGGCTGCAATAAGATATATTTATTATTGGTTTATGCCTGTTGAGAGGGTCTTAAAAAGTGCTCACTTTACCATAAACAGCCTATTGCAGAGATCAAAAAATGTTAAACGAAGAAATAGGTTTCCTACAGATAAAATCGACCGCCTCCTTGGCGAATGCGCATCGGGATGTGTCAGATCCTAAAGTTACCTAATATATGTACACACATTCATATTCCTCACATTGCCTAAGTGATAAAACAACTTCGAAGTACAAATTTTCGTAGTCAACAATTTTACTACGGTCAGTGTTGACGCATTACTTTGAATATATTGTACATTATGTGGGCTTCACACAAATTAAATGAATGGACATTATCAGTGAAACATATATGTGCTGTCAGTACTACTACGTGTGCAAAGTGCAGTAAAACGAGCAGTAGGTACGCAATAAAGCTCTGAAAGAGGTTTGGAAGTTAGGGGAGTTGTGTGCGGAGGGCCGTTGCATTCACTATTTGTTAGATGAACGCACGGTAGGAAAGAAAACAATGTTAAGATATGTACGTGTGCGCCACAAGTATAGGTTGGGCGTAGTTTGAGTTAGAAGGTGTCAAACGTAGGCTTGTACGTGTCTATATGCACCTTAATAATTTTGCAACATTTAGCTTGCCATAGAAGAAACTGTGGACGTATGGATCACAGTAAATAACATGCACAGAAGCAACTTTCATACATTCTCTGCACTTCATATAAAATAATACATGTGAAATCTGAATACTTAATATATTAATGAAATGAAAAATTAATAAAATCAGACCAAATATGTTATGTAATTAAACAAGATATAAAATTCAGATCTGAAATATTTATTAAAAATTAAATTTGTGTAAGAAAAATCACTTTACTGAAAAATCAAATTAAACTTATGTTGATGACAAAAATTGAAGTACCGCCATCCAGTACAGAGTTAAAAAAATTAAGGAAATTAAAATATTAAAAAATAAAAATAAAATATGACTGTAGTGCTGCTGCAAAATTAACTGACAACTGAGTTGAAATTAAATTCAGAAATAAAAATTTGTTCATAACTGGAAGTAGTTTTCTTCGATTTCTAACTGTTTAAGAAACTGACTAAGATGCTAAGTAATTAGTTATATGCACAGTTCTCACGATCCAAACCTTTACTTGAAAATGTCAATTTAGGTTTTAATTACTTCAGAAGAATTACTCCTCACTTTCCCACAAATATTTGAACTCTGCTCAAATGAGATTA
Organism: Dryococelus australis; assembly: GCA_029891345.1. NCBI lineage: Eukaryota > Metazoa > Arthropoda > Insecta > Phasmatodea > Phasmatidae > Dryococelus > Dryococelus australis. The sequence continues at coordinate 183,365,948 of CM056995.1, read as the reverse complement.
CACTGAGTTCAATAGTTTTTAGATGTTAATGTGCTCCGACGTTACTAGTTCATATGGGATCTCAGGAGTACTGATTATACACAAGTTAAAGTACAGAAAAGGCCTAGTTCCGTAAGTTAATCTTCTTCTGAAAATACTATAAGTTCGTAGAAATAGATTACACGTAAAGTCTTTCACATAGGTCTGCACCCAGACACTCAAACTCCTTAGCGTCACCTGTATTCTGATGCGTAGCTACCATGCCTGGCGTCTAGAGATCGGTGTCCTGGCGTCTCGAACAAAACTCACTAATACAATTAGCTAGACATCTGCCATCAACCCTCCTCTATAATCGGCTGTGGCAGTGACCTAATCACTACTGCTGGGAGTTATTACTAACATATTCTTAGGTTGGCGTTGAGGATTCCCTAAAATTGAAATCTCATCAAAAATACAATTAACCATCCATGTTGAAAGTCCCACCCAGAAGCAAGCCTTCCAGCATCTCCATTCAAGACTAGCCAATCGCGGCCTACTTCCGACTAGACCTCCTTAAAATAAAATAAACCATTATTAAATATAATTCTAAAAAGAGAAAAAACTAAATAATTAAGATTTAAGAATCATAAAGTAATTATTGAGAACAAAAATTAACATATAAACATAATATTACAATATTGAAATAACAAAGTGTCAAAACTAAGAATACTGCATGAAAATTATCATAGAATATAGAGACATTAAGTGGACTGGTGGTTTACATAAATCATATATTATGTGATTTAAAAATGTTACAAATACATATGAGAAATGTGCGAAAATTAATATTCAAATTACAATAGCGCGTGAAATAAAATAAATAATACAATTCAAACATTTATATAGCCAATCTGCACGTACCAAACATAACATAAAACATATGTTCTGTCGACCTATGACAATAATTACTCTGTTTAGGATATTATGCTTGAGGCTTTCACTTTCCATATTTATTAAATTCCTATATTTTACAATGAGAGTGTATGACGGTTTTGTGTAGAATAATTACGAAAATGTTTTTAGTATTGTCACAACCAAATCTGTTTTTGTGATGAACTGGCAGAAAAAAGATGCATAGTCCAATCTTGAGGTAATTTAGACAACATATGCTCATTCTCAGTGGACGTACAGTAGTTACACTAGCCTTTTCAATATCGCGGTGTGTATGATCAAGTTACCGTATTGATTTAACTGATCTTGACAATTATCAGTATGCAGCAGTACACAGGACGAGCTCTCGACACAATCAGCATTCTCACATCATCGAGCGCTGTAGCTTCTCCATAACACCTTATCCCATTACAAACACCACGTACGAAGACAACAGCTGATCTTCATAGACTATGTACACCACAGTCGACGATATATTCACTGTAGTTAGATATACACCCATATACTAATAAGCGAAAAAGAGCTCACCCCAAAACGATCTAATCGCGTGAACAGGCAACACAGAATGACTAACGCACACTCTGTGAGTCATCTGACTTGGCAACATGGACTTTTGCAGCAGCATTCTGGCATCATTAAAATAAATAGGTAACAATCCACAGTGATTGTTAGCAGTGGCCTGCAAGTTGTTCATTTGCGATATAAAACAGAAATATTCAAGTGTTAACTGGATATTTTAAAGTACCTGCGAGTAATTATCACTCTTACTATTTACTTGTCTTGAATCCGTGTTTTGTTCAGAGGCAAAATGTTATGCTGAATATTTTATTAGACACTATGTCACTGTGTTCAGATCTGTGTTCATTATTTATACAGTTCTCACAATATGTTATATGCAAATTAATTTACTACACAGTGATTACTATAACTATGAAGGCATTTTCAGATATGCCTTCACATTAAACACACACGCAACAATTTTATTTCTGTTTTAGTTTTACTAACCTAAATAAATATAACGGCAACACTACCATTTTTCAACGTAATAACTACAGGAATGTAGTTTTGAAATATATTAAAAATCACACTTTAAAGGTTTTCTGGTGTAATTATACCGCGATCGCTAGGAAGTGTGTGACGTTCAACAATCTTGTAGTTTTCACTCCATACGGATATGTAGTGACTATGTAGAGTCTAAATGGGCAAGCAGAAGCTTGTTAACATTACAATTGCCTCCTAGTTCTACTGTTTCGTGGGGTTTTACGTTTACAGGTTCTTCGGTGTAACTTGCGCGCTTTTGCAAATAGACAGTGCTCGTAACCGCATATAGAATAATATGTGCACCGGCTGAGGTACTGCTGTAATGCTAGCCGCAACTCACGAACGGGTTCTTTGTTTCGACATCACATTATAATAGTCATCTACCAAACCAATGGCCACTGAAAATCGATTCCTATAATTTGTGCAGGCCTACCACTGAACAAGAAGTGGCAGCGTAGAAACACTTTAATTTTACGAATAACTTAACAGTGTTGCTTGATAAACATACTTATTGAATATCATGATAAGCATACATATGTATACAAGTCACTTGATCTATAGTAATACCAATGTTGCATGAGGCGAAAGACACAAGAAAGTGGGAAGGACTTTCAACATTGCACTACGTTAATCGTGGGTAGTGTATAAATGGATAAAGAATACTGCTAAAGAATTGTTTTCCTGGACCGTAGCCGCAGCATTGTGTAAAGTTATTTGTCTCGAAAGAAAAAAGACAAAACGTCAAGGCAGTAGCCAACGAAATTCTCAATTTGTCACTGCGTAGTGAATTCGATAAATTCTCTGAAGATGCGTTCAGTGACCACTACTTAAAACGGTATTTATTTCGTTATGTTAATATAGTTTTACAGCTGATATTTTCATCACATAAATAAAAATAATAAAATTATAGCAAAGATTCATAACTTCACTTAATGCGTTTAAAGATTTGTAACTAAATTTCAAAAATTTTTTACAGTACCACTGAAATTATAATCTAAACAGATAGGAGGGCGTTGCTTTTATTGTGGTATTATATGCTAAGTATGTTACACTCTTACACCGGTTAAAAAGGTGCAGTTTAGTTATTCGTGAAATCAACCCAATGTTTAAGTATTATAAGACTAAACCCAGTAAATCAATTCCAGAAAGTAAGTAATACATTTAAAATGACTACTAATAGTATTTTATTCTGATGAGTAATTTCTCTGTTGCATTAAAACGTCGTTAATATTTATTACCATCCAATTTTAAAACAGGTCTTTAAATTAATATTGGTATACACAACCATACTCCTACAATACTTTCTTGTGCAGTGTTTTCTGTCCTACATATCATTTGTAACTACTGTTTCTTAACATGAAATTCAAACCTCATTCCAACTACTCCTGTTCATGAAACATGTCCTCCCATAGTACATAATGTGTATCTATTGTGGAGTCATGTTGATTGCCTTCCATGAAGCATTTCAGTTATGGCTACAAATGTTCTATCATATTATTCAAATCTGGTGACCAAGGTGGTCAACGTAAATATGACATGCCTTGTTGGTTCCGAAACCATCTCTAAAATGGTTTTCTTCTATGGAATACCATTTCCTATATCTGCGACTATATTACTCTAATATGATATAACATGAAAGGGCTCGATGCTTTAATACACCGCTGGCCACTAAACTTGCAATACCATGAAGATCATGGGGCATCACAACCGGATATATTGGACAAGAATAGCCATCATACACGGGTGACATGTTTATACTTGCAGCACGATACTATGTATGGATTGTAAGAAATCAGTACTTTGTGCCCCACATCCCACCCCTCTCAGACAGAATTAGCCCACCGCTGTACCCACGTAGCTTCGATGTGAGCCCAAAGTTCATCCAATGTAGTGGCGGGAATCCTGTCACAACCCAGTCATCGTTTGACCGTGGGCCACACGTTTTCGATTAGCAAGAGATCCGGTGAACACGCAGGCCAGGAAAGCCGTTTTACATGTTGGTCATTCAGCAGGCGTAGGATGATGTGTGCCACATGAGATCGCGCATTGTCCTATTCACATATGTCGCCAAGTTGGCCCTGAGATAAGGGGACGACAACAGGTTCCAACACCTCCGCAATGTAACGGTTGCTGGTCAGCGTACCAGCGATGTGGACTAGGCACGAGCGGGACTGGAATACAATGTCACCCTATGTCATTATTTCAGGTGCCAGGTCGGTATGACTATGCATTATTTAGGACTCGATTAGGCGTGCACCACGGAGCTACGAGAGCTTAATACGACCATAGTCATGCTACAGGTAGTAGTGGAACTCGCTGGTAAAGACTACGGAAAGTTATCTGTCAGTCCATGTCCAACGTTTCACGCACCATTGCAGCCGCAGGCACCTACAGTATGTGAGCATTCAGTGGCAGCCGCAGTAATGTGCGCCTGGATATGAGGCGTCGATGGTCTAGACGGCGACAACTTTGCGTGAGAACACAGATTGATGTACCAGACACCTGACATCCCGAGCTAGAGTGCTTAATGTGACTGTATGGTCTGTAATCGTCATGCGTTCCAGATGTCTGCCCTGGCGTTTGTTGGTGTGACGGGGCCGTTATGGTTTCCTGCACTTCGCTCAGCCCGTCCCTCCTCGACCGCTGATCTCATATTTGCTTCGCCATTAGGATAATCCACAATCTTGATAGGTTAAGATTCTTCCACAGTGAAAAACGGAAACATGTTTGTGAGGTTGCCGTGTCCTCCGAACCTACATGCTGATTCGTTTGTGCACACAAACAGCAGCGAAACATACAGCCACTACATCCCAGTTGCTCTCCGACCTCCACTTGTATACTGCTTCACAGTGTGGTGTCACTCGGCGAACTGATTGCGCCATTGTTCTACCCTATGCTACGCAGTCTCCCAATGTCGGATCAATGCGTTGCGTCCTTCGTGATGAATTTCGAAAGATCAGCAGTGTACTAAGTGTTATGTGTACTTACTGATTACCTTTGTAGTATTCCAGCAAGTAGAATTATTTGGGGAAGCCTGCACAAGGGGTAAGGGGATCGGATCATCAGAGATGTTCATGCTCTGCCATCTGGTTGCCTGACTTCCATTTTAGATGTAGCTGACCTTGACCTTGACCATTAACATTGACCAAGACCTTTGACCTCGATGCCGGTGAGCATTGACTTTAAAACCCAGAAATTACACAATATTTCAAAAACATCTAAAACAATACAAATAATTTTTGAAAAATCCAAAATATATACAAAATCTTGTATAATATTAATTCTACCTTTAATTATTTAAGAATTATTAAAAACATTTCTTCAAAACTATTAAAACACATTTCCGGAAGACCACAAGCACCACGCTCAGCAGACGACTGACCCCCTCCACCCCACTCTCCGTGCGAGGTGGCGCAGTAGTAACTCACTGGACTCGCATTCGGGAGGAACCGGCTTCGATTCCCAGTCCGTCCATCCTGATTTCGGTTTTCCATGGTTTACCGAAATCGCTCCAGGCGAATTCTGGGATCGTTGGATCGTTCCGTAACAAAGGCCATGGCCGACTATTTTCTCAATCCTTCCTGTGCAATTTGCTCCGCCTCTAATAATGACCTCACTGTCGACGATACGTTAAGCCAACTACCTACCCACCTACCGCCCCCAGACTCCTCACATATACCCATTCTGTCGTATGCGGTCATCTTGGTTTTTCGTTTGTCTTTGTTTATACATTGCTGAAGGCTGCATCTTGGATTTTTTTCTGTATTTTGTTTATACATTGCTGGAAGCCACCGGATTTCATATATTTACATTTACATTACCTATGCGGTGCTAGTGTATAAATTATAGATTTTGCCACAAGATGGCGGCCATAATAAATTATGTTTTAAAGTATAGGTGGTGCTGATGGCGCCCTCCGTATTGGATTCTATTTTCAATATTTAGGCAGTGCTATGATCTCGGTTATGCCGCCAAGTGAGCGATGGCACAGGTTCCCTCCATCCCCACCCACATTTTTCATGGGCAAATTACTTAGCTTCATTCAAACTCCACCACCACCACCCTTGGCTAATTAATCGTGTGTTTTCGGAAACCTTCGTTCCGATCAATCAGCGGTCATTCAGCGCAGACTATTGTTTTCCCCTAAAAAAAAAACAACTCTTATTCCATATGAAAACATTCCCAACATATTACAGGTGTCCCTAATCAGATAGTATTCCGTGTATGTGATTCGAATATGCCAGGAGCCGGCGATTCACAATCCGTGCCCAATCGGAACGAACGTCCTTGACCTTAACAAGCAGTGCTGCTGAGGGCCTTTCGACAGCTCGTCGAGATGTATGCCACAAGACATCATGCGTGCCAAAATCAAAATCATTTTTGTGCTCTGTGCAACTCAGAAGTCCTACGACTATGGAGTTATGAAAATCCATGGTACATTTAACAAATATTATGTGTTTAATGCCATCTTTGACTCAGAGGTAAATACTAGTTTAAAAATAGCAATTCTTTGTATTGTATTTGCTATGCTGAAGAAGAATATTGTGTGATATGTGCATAATTAAAATGTGTTTTGTTTTAAAACTAAATGTTTTGTATCTCGAGTTATGTACTGGTCACGAAAGTTTACAAACTACTGTTGATAAAGGAAAAACATATATTTGATATATTTAGTATATCAGTTTTATTATAATTTAAAGAAATTAAATAATATTCTTTGAGACTCTAGCCATCATGTGTGTGTATATATATATATGTGTGTGTGTATGAAAATAATTATTTATGAATTTAACAGATAGAAATTAAGGAATAGGGGTAACAAAAACACTTTGAAAATAGAAGCTGTCTCGAATATTATCATTATACCAAGCATGTAGCAGTGGCAGAGATGTCGGCAGGAGTCAGTCGGCAGGAGCCAGTCGGCAGGCGTCAATCTTCCCATCAATCCTTCGCATGTGGAGCGATTGCGGACTATGTGGAACAATTGTGGACCATACGAAGCGCGATTGTGGAAAATGTGGAGCACATAGAGCATGCAGAGCGATTGTGGAGTATGTGGTGTTGATTATGGAGCATGTGGGTCACAAGTTAAAAAAGTTCCCTTATTTTAAAGTGAAGTTATGTACTCTTCTTCTAAAGCGGAAATTTTTATTCTTAATTTAGTAACATCGCTTTGAAATTTATATATGTATATATATATATATATATATATATATATATATATATATATATATATATATATATATATTAACACACATATGTATATTACATATATGTAAATATAGACACATATACATGTATATATAGGTCCCATGGTATAGTTAATAGCATAGTAAGTAAATAGTTTTTGCAGTTTGCAAGTAAATTGCCTAGCACCATGGTGGGCATCCAACAAGCTTCGCTATTTGTTGAAAAAATATTTTGCACTTTGTTTTCCACCAGGTAGCACACACAATCAGTATCGGAGGAAGGAATCTAACATGACCTACGTTAAGTAACCATCCAAGTGTATTCCTGTAGTGATTTCAAGAAACCTTGGAAAAATCTCAAATCAGGATGTATGGAACGAGAAGTGAACATGGGTCCTCCCGAATGCACTTACGGTGTTTTATCATGGCAGCATCTCGTTATGTTTCATAGAATCTGGAATCTTACCCCACAGATGCTGGGTCATACAATACACATGTATGCATTTCGCCTCGCAAACATTCATGTGGATGTCATTTCTGCTATCACTACCATCCAATTCTGATACTGAGACATTGGATACCTAAGTGTGAAAACCGAAAAATTCGGCATGAACTACTCAACATTATCAAACTCCCTCAATTGCACAAATACAGCTAGCAGATGGTAAGCTGTTGCGGGTCTGGAATATGTGCAATCTTTCACAGAAACCAATAACAGATTAAAAATGCTTTGAGCTTGAAAATGTGACCTTTTTGTCTCACTGCACCAATTCCCTCACTATGGACTATGTGGAAAAGCATTCGCCTGCCTTGATGTTTTTTTAAAACAGATATTTCTCTTCAGGAGTTCATAAGGCTGATGATTTCTACTGGCATTGCATCAAGGCCTATTTTTGACAACGAGCTGCATGTTAAGCGTTGCTGGCAATATGGTGAAGACAATGAGTTAATGAGCTGGTGGAACACATTTTTCCTCCCATTCTTCGAATTTAACACTTACGACTTTTTTCCTTTGCGAATAATGGTGTATCTGGAAATGACTCGTGACATCACAGTACTCTTGGTGGATAGAGAAACCAGATCTTTTTCAAACTTGTTGGCATATTAAGGAATGCAAAACTGTGCTGCTGAAGTAGGATAGGCATGGTGTAAATTTCCCTTAGAATCTTTATTGGTCATAGATACTGTAAAATGCATGATTAGAGTTGTGAATATTAATGGTGAATAGTTCTGTTGAAGTTTGATGCCTATGTTATGAATTTGGCAACTATATCTTATGTGGTTCGGAAATAACTGTCAACTATGCTTATAAGTAGACATGGGGTATACTTGGTTGCGACCCTTCTCATCATGTTATGAAGTCCTGTGTTATGAAGTTTACCATTATATCTTATGGGGTTCGAAAATTACAGTCAACTATGCTTATATGATAGGTCTGATGAGCATGTAAGCCAATGCTGGTATTAGGTACTGCATTATGGTGCTAGGTCGACCGATCCCGAAAGGAGTGACAGAGCATCAGACTCGGCACCCTCTAGGATGCTAGGTGTAAGCGTCCCAAACACCCTGTCATCATATTGATAGAGCTGGAGGTTGGTTCCAAGATGGGTATGAAGGAAAATATAATTTTTTTTGGGGATAACAGAAAATTTTTGCGGTATGGCATCATCAAAGATGGTGGTTGCCTACTTTCCTTGCCGGCAGCTCCAAGCCCCTATTAGATTGCCCGTTTGTATACTACTACATGCTAAGCTTTACTTGAAGATATGCACTTAAATGCAGCACATAGTCGTTACTACATTAGAAATATATATTTATATACAGCTTTTTAACTTTCTCATTACTTTCACTGACACCAAATCAGTTGAGAAATCTCTGAGAAATGCTATATAAGTATTATATTTGAGGAGGTACTGTCTTCAAAAATGGCTACGAATATAGACTTATTTACAGGTACCGGCAAACGTCTGTGCACGCGAGTCCAATCTTATTCCCTAGACAGCGGCTCGGCACGGTCCGGTCTCTAGCTGAGCGACAAAATTGCATCCCAGCAGTATTCACGCAGACACAAAAACATTCGGTATTTTGTCTTGGGTAAGAGCACATGCAAAACCGGACACGGAGACTTTTTGCTGCCGAAAACAGGTAACAGTGCTCCTGTGACAGTGTATGCCGGAGGATTTCTTTATCATCTGTGTGTATTGTTCTATATAACACAATTGCTTTTCTGTTTGCGAGGGCAATTTTTCTGTTCAAATATTAAATAATATCTAATTAAAATCACGTTATATAAAAGTAAAGACAATGGAGGTGGAATACTTTCTGTGGTTTCATGCATCATCAGATAACTTGTTCCTTTTCCACATTTTCATAATATCTATCACCATTAAAATGGGGGTGAGTGGAGGATATAAATATTTGATCTGAAGATTTGGCGCGGCGTACAAAATATCTCAATAGGAATGCATTACTCAAGACATAAATTAATGGACAAAAAATAATTTGAATATTGTTTTACATTTTTCTTTGAAATTGTATACATTTTGTATTCCTTTAAGGTCCTTTATGACTGCGTTCACACCGAAATAATACTGTCTTCAGTCTTCGTGCAGCGCACATTTTGAATTCATAATCACACATTGTGCAATATTTTTAAACATACATTTTTTAACAATAAGAACCCCTTATCTCTGGAAAGAAAACAAAAAACACATTTTACATAGTAAATTAATATTCCGTTAAGGGAAAGTTCAAATTGGGGTCTCTTTGCGCATGTGCATGCCCATGTGTCACGTGAGCGGTGAGTCCCGTCATGGGCTTAACGCTGCTGGCTGTTAGCCGGCGTCATAGTTCTATCACATTTTTTGTTGCTAGTTTTCACTTTTGTGTGTTATTATTACTATAGGATGTTCACGGTAATAGAGCACTTTTGAAAGTACCGCTTAAGATCTACTTATATATATAGTGTATTATTCTTATTCTGCCTTATGTAAAATTAACACTGTCATTGGCATCTTCACTTGACTAATGCGTCTGTCAAATGAAACAGTAAAATTATTAATAAAGTAAATATTTTATAAATTAGCTCATTTTTACACTTGGATGCATTAAAAGAAAATCAGAAAGGGAAAAAAAACTTAATTTATCACAAATTGTTACCTAACACTTTTTATCCGACTTTAAGATATGGAACAACCTACCCTCCATCGTTACCAACTTTACTGGGCGAATCTCACTTAGTGCGTCCGTTAAAATATTCGTGACGTGGACAGTGACTTTTTAAAAGTTTCATTTCAAAAGTGCTGAATTAACAGCCTTTATAATATATTCATGGTTACTTCTAGCTTTTCTGAAGCCTGGTCTGCTTAAGTTCTACTTTATAGCCATTTCTCCGCCTTATGCAAAGAGAGCTTCACCAAGTATAGAAAGCTACTCCAAAATGTTATAGTTGATAGAGAAAAAACACAGAAGAATTTAATATGACAAAAAATAACATACATTTATATAATTTTATATTATAAGTATAAAATGCTTGTGATTTGTAATTAAATTCATAAAGTGTGAAGGAACCATGAATAAACTGTAGGTGAGAGTAATGTTTCTTATTGTGATATATTTTTGTGGTCTTTCAGTCAATGCTATTTATAATAATTAGGGTTGCCATGTGTACAGATTTATTCAGAAAAACTTATATTTTGCTCATTTTGTTCCACTTACTATTCTTGTCTGCAACAGCTCAATGTTACAATTTTTAATTTAAAATGTACAAACTACCAAAAGTTAAAGTGATAAAAATGAGTGATTGTAGCATCCTTTGGAGAAGAAATGTTCATTTGTTTCAAACACATTCATTGCATTTAAATAACTGGCTTTCCACAGTCCCAAGATATACCTGGAAATGTATTTTCATGATTGAATATAATATAAAACACATTTTGAAATTTAAATTTATGTTGATTTTGGCCCTGTTTAGTACATGAATGAGATCTTATTAATTTAGGGTGAGTCATTAAAGCAACGTCACCAACATATGTACTGTCTTGTTTTCTCTGTGAATATCTGGCAAACTTATTTTAAGCTGTAATAATCAGAATAATATATGCACATGCTCCACTCATTTTAAATGCATTTCTTTCAGGCAACTTCTGGATATAAATTTATAACATGCAGTAAGAATACAAACCAGCAACAGAAAATTTGGTGCATTGCATTAGAAAACTGCAAAATAGTGTGAAGAAATTTACACATTAGTGGACAAAATGTATTTTAAAGTGTCAACAAAAACCGACATGCTTACTTACTGCATCTATAGGTACACTGGCTGTTAAGAAAACTAATTCAATTTTTTTTTTGTTGTGAATAGATGTTTCCACCAAATGAAAAAATACTGGTGTTTTTGCAATTTGTGGAAATAAACATGATATATCAAATACATTTGTGGTGATTGCTTCTGTTTTTTTTTTGTTTGTACATGCATTTCCTATTATTTTTCAAGTGATTGGCAGAGACACTTACCATTTTCATGGGAATACTAGGTGATCTCGGCGAACGTTTTCCCGCCTTTTGACGTGCACGTGCTAATCTTATGATTTTTCTGTGTGCTTTATTTTGTATTCTTGCCTCTTCAGTTTGTGCAGCGCGTGTTCACATTCTATTTTGCCTTCTGTATTACGTCGGGAATATCGACCGATGTTTTGTTTGACAGTGCTATTGCTGGCATATTTCTCTTTTAGATCTACAAACATACATGTGTATTAGAATCAGTTTGGCGTTCACGTGCTTATCTTATCATGCTCTGTGCTTCTCGATGTTGTGTTAGTGTGTCTTTAGTTTGTGCAGCGCGTGTTCACGTTCTATTTTGCCTTCTCAATGCGTCCTCTCAATTGCGTCGAATACATTAACTAACAAACATATTTGTCTATTAGAATCTGTTTGGCGTGCACGTGCTTATCTTGTGATCGTGCTGTGTGCTTCTCGATCTTATGTTCGTGCCTCTCCAGTTTGTGCAGCGCATCTTCACATTCTATTTTGCCTTCTCAATGTGTATGAGCAAAATCGGCCCATAAATATAGAAGCTAAGACTCCATCGCCACCTATCGGAACCTAACCTACCAAATGCAAAGCACAATAAAATAATTCATTTTAAATCAACAAACATTTCCTGCAAGTATGAGAAAAATCGCCCCATATATATAGAAGTTATACTACAGCACTACCTATTGGAATGAAAAAAAAAACAATGAAACACCACTAAAAACCTTACTCGCCACCTCAATAACATATGTTGTGAATATGATCTTAATTGGTCCAGTGGTTTGTCAGTGATGATGCGGTTTACTCACACACAATTGATTTTGTATATATATATATATATATATATATATATATATATCGATAACAAATATATTTAATGTGCCATATGTCATATGAAAGAAACATGTGTAAAAAAAAGTGTTACATAAACAAGTCTTGGTGAAAGATAATCTGAAATAATATCAGTTTAGCCAAAAAAAAAAAAATAAAAAATTTTGAAGTGATGCAATTGAGTAAAGGGGAAAATTTACAATGCATTCGTACATCTTTATTGATAGATGTTGCACATTATGCCCTCTCACAGTTTGCAAGTTCCATTCATCATGTACACTGCATTCATTAATTTACACGAAGTTAAGTGAAACCGCTGTTGCAGAGTAATAAAGAATACATAAATTACGGATACTCCTAATTTTAATTTTTTGCTTTCACAGTTTTTTGCTTGATTTGCTTAATTTATTTAGTTAGAATCTGCGTATTTTGGATGCATTCCTTTTAGACTATCAATAATGAAAGATTATATATATCCCTTACAATTAACATTGTGTATTAAATAAATCACTTCACACTTCAACAATTTTCTCTCTAACGTGCTTAATTTCTTCCTCTAATTTCTTCGGAATAGGCTTCCTGAGTGTAAAATACAGTTCCTAGAAGATAACTGTGCAAAGAATAACTTGCTGAATAGGTAATGTACTATTCCCATATTTTGGTATTGTAAATTTGCCATCCATGTATTGACAACACCGGAAATATTATTCCTATACATATAAATATATATATAATTTTTAGGAAACTTGCAACGCATACATAAAATAAATAACCTCTGTAGCAGTATGGCGTAGTTCCTGTATATTTGGCATTCAAGAAATTTTGAGGACAAACTACATGAAGGGGTATGTTTCCTTTCTGTACACACTTCTAGTACAGGCGTCATCTGATTTTACACACTATAAATGTTGATGTGCAGTAATTTTGAGGGGTTTTACAAAATTCATAACTTTATAATTAAGACTCAGAACTTGAAAATTCTTCATATTCCTTGGCTCATTCTTAAGTATACAATTGAAATTAAACATGAGCAGTAAAGAGTGGCATATCATTGTTCATACTTTGGCCTGAGTCAAGGCAATAGGAAAATGTAAAAGATCCAAGTCTTGGTAGCTTCAGGTAGGAGGAGATGGGCATCCAATGAAGCACCATTCCTGACTGTTCAACGTGCAGAACTCGTTAGTATGCACACTACCAAAATTGTCTGAAAGGTACCATTTACATTACATATGAAAGAAAAATTCATTTGTTTTGTATAATAGTAAAATATATTGTAAGAATATACTTATCTTGCTTTAAAATCATGTTATGACACTATGTTTGTAATCATAATTTAAGCGTGTTCTCATGCTATAAGCTTTAGAAAGTACATTTTGTGAAATAAAGTATTAAGAGTGCCATAATTACTTTGATTGTGAATTAATTTTTTGCTTCTCCATTTCAGCCACAAAAGTTTTATAAGTGAATTAGAATGTACTTTCTATAGCATCCAGAATGTAAATTAAAATTTTTTTAAAATAATGTTTTATTAGTATATGATTTTTAAAACATTAAAAAAATTAAATCCATCAAAATAATTCGCAGTTTTACAAAATATATACATTCTTCTTTAAAATGCAACACAAATAACACTTTCCTGACAGTTTTGTTAGAGTGTGTACTGATGAGCAATGTGTTTTACACAGTCACGTGCCAGGAAGCCACTCATCATTTGCCTAAAGTCTATATTTGTTCAAACTGACTTAGTCTTGTTTGGTAAAGATACCACTCTTGTGTATGACAGCTACCATTATGGTTTATCATGATACCTGTACATATGTATGGTAAATGTACCATAATTGCATACTACAGCTGTCAATATGGGGTGTGAATGTTCCTATACACATGTCTGGTAAAGGTACGATACTTATGTACTACAGCTGCCAAAATGGTATGTGATGATTTCTATGCATGTGTCTGATAAAGTTACTGTACTACAGCTGCCTATGTGGTATGTGATCATTCCCATACAAGTGTCTTGTAACAGTACCATAGTAGTATAGTATATTTGTTATTCTCGTTTGGAATTATTTTTATACCAGTGTCTGGTAAATATACTTATGTTGTATGGCAGGATTTCTAAACATTCGGAAATGTTACCATATCTTTGTATGGGAATGTTACCATTTGTAAATAGGAAAATCTCCATACATGTATTGGAATGTTACAATACATATATATAGTAAATTTCCCATAAGTGTCAGGGGTTAAAACTTCCCATAAAAGTTTGGTAATCATACCAAATTTTTTTACAGCTAACCTTTAACAGTTCGGAAATTACAGACAACTAAGCTAATAAGTAGACAGAGGACATACTTGACCCTGTGTCTATTTTCATTGTCGAGGATGAAGCATTTGTTATGAATCTATGCAACTATACCTTAAGTGGTTCGGTATTGTCAGGCAACTATGCTTATATGTGAACACAGGACTTACTTGACCATGCAAACCATCTCGTCATCTGGGGTGATTTCTATTATAGGACATACTCGACTCTATGACCGTTATATTCGTTTCAGGTGGAACCATGCAATGAATTTACAACTGTAATTTAAATGGTACGGAAATTGTAGTCAACTAAGCTCATAAGTAGACATAGGACATAATTTAGCCTACGATCATTATCGTCGTCTCGGGTGATGTACATGTCATGAATTTGGCAACGTTATCCTAAATGCTTCTTAAATTACAGCCAACTATGCTTATAGATAAGCATAAGACATACTCTACCCTACGACCTTTCTCACCATCTCTGGTGATGTCTATGTTATAAACGCTGTGTCTATATCTTAAACTGCACTGAAATTAGAGCCAACATTGCTTATTAATAGACTTAGGACATTCTTTATCGTACATCACCATCTTGGGCGATGTCTAGGATATTAATTTTGCAACTATACCTTAAACGCTTTGAGAATTACATCTTACTATGCATATAAGTAGACGTAGGACATACTTGACACTCGCTGTCTCGGGTGATGTCTATGTTATGATTTAAGTGTCTTTACCTTAAACAGTACAGAAATTACATCATATATGCTTATAATTAGACATAGGACATACTTGACCCTATGGCCCTTCTCGCCAACTTGGGTGATAACTATGTTATCAAATTGATAACAATATCATAAACTGGTCAAAAATTATAGACAAGTAGGCTTATATATACAATGCTAATCTTTTTTCTTGATTACAAGTTTATTTTCTTATGCGGTGCGCATATATTCTTTATTTACACTAATATTGGTTGAGTTTCTACGGTAGTCTTGTGGTTAGCACACCAACGAAACTACACGACTCCATCCAGCATTTTTTTATTTCATACTTAAAATAAATTAACAGCTTTTCTGTCGGGCGATGAGTGAACACAAAATGGCCATCAGCTCTCCTAGCTGCCACCTGAGGAACCTTACAACACACTCTGGTGGCGAGCGCGAGAATCAAAGATGTTGCTAACACACCCTAGTGGCTGATCTGGGAATCAAAGATGGAGTACAAACAAATTGGCCGCCTCCAGTAGACGATGACAAAACAAGATGACCACCACCAGCAGACTACATCAAACAATATGGACGACAAACAAGATGACCGACACCAAGACGAGTTGGACGATGGAATAAATATGAGATAACCCCTCCGGAAATAAAAAAGAACAAGGGAAGAAAGAGAAAGAGAGGAAGAAAGCGAAAGAAGAAAAGGAAAATGATGGAATGCGAAAGAAAGAGAATTTGGGAGGACCCCGAGGAAACCCTCGACGAGAGAATTCAACAACTAGAAGTGAAATCCACTATGGATGCCACCGGAAACAAATGACGGATCAAAAATATTCAAGGCAGAATCTGAGTGCATGAAGCAACTAGGTTGTACTAGCCGACAAAATGGTCACTGGTGTACCGACTGACAAAATCGCCACTGTTGTAGTGACGGACCATATGGACACATGTGTACCGACTGCCAATATGGCCACCGATAAAACGAAACGACTGAGCAGCAAGTTCCGCTGACGTCATCCCAGGTGGCCACCTGGCTCCGGCACCAGGCGCCAGTTTTCCCACCACTGTAATTTCAGATCAACTAACCTGAATGGAGAAAATTTGGCGGTGGTCACTCCTTCGATGTCGCTGTCTTCGAAGACCGAGTTGATGGGACTCTCTGCGAAGCTGGGTGAGAATACATAATCCAAGAGGCTTGTATCAGTTGACTGATGGGTGCGGATTGACTGATTGTAGCAGGTTTTATGATGGTAGCGGGTTCGTACCAGTCAACGATATAGACGACTTTGCTCCTCGTGCCAATACCGTACGGATGTGCCGAAGAATATTATCCCCAGTGTATTCTGCATTGCTATTGGTTTCTTCTATACTTGATAACATCGCTACCATAACAGGCTCAAAATAGCGAGGAACAACTTTTCCCAGAGACCCTCGGGGCCGCATCTTATAAAAGCAATATTTTAAGTGGGAATGAAGCTTGCTGACTAATCTGCCAATGGGAAGCATTGGTGGGGGATTGAGTTAAGACAATTTTTTAACCAATGAGAATCATTGGTGGTGGTGGAACAGAGGGAACAAATGGGTGGAGGCTTGCCGACAGTTGTACAGAGGTGGTGGAGGATCCTGGACTAAACAGTAATTAGCCAATGGGATGCATTGGCGGGGTTGGAATGGAGGGGACTAATTGGACGAGAATTGCCGACTAAACAATGAAAGCCAATTGTTGGGGGGGGGGGGGCGTTGCAAACGCCTCTGATTTGTTGGGTGGAATGGAGGTGTTGGAATCTCGCCGCCTAAACGCTTACTAAACAATAACAAACATTTGTGGGAGTGGAATGGATGTGACTAATTGGTCAAAGAAAGTTTTGCGAAAACACCCGTGAAAGTTAGCTAATCCAGAGGGTTATTATGTGGGTGGAAGCCTGTCAACTAAACACTAATTAGCCAATGAGAAGCATTGGTAGAGGTGGAATGGAGGTGGTGAAGACGCGCCGACTAAACACTGATTGGTCGGGTAGATTGTCACATGTGTAGGAAGGATGGAGGCGTTTCCAACAGTTGAGCGAATATGAGTAATTAGCCCACGGGAAGCATACTGATGTAATTAATGGAGAAGGTAACTGAGCACTTAAATATATTGCAGGGGATGGAACGAAGGTGAATAATTAGCCAATGAGAAACACTGGCGGGGAATGGTGGGGTTGGGGAAAATGCGCCAATTTAGCCAGTGAGAAACTTGGGTAGGGGTTAATAGAATGAAGGTGGTCGAAGGTGAGAGACAAACTCTAAAACAAATCATGATTGAAAAAAAAAAAAAACGAATATGACGGTGGAGTGCACCCCACCAATTCGTCGTGACAACATATTTTAAAAATTAATATTGAAATAAATTTTTATAAATTTTTGGGAATTTGATTAGGGAGAAAGGGAAATTTTTAAGGGAAAAATGAAATATTATAAAAAAAAAGGAAAATTTTGGAAAAAAATCGAAAAATATTTAGGTAAAATAGCCACTGTGGGACAAGAATTTTAAAATTTTCTTTTAATTATAATTAAATAATTTTGTCAAAAATTTCTATAATTCTTAATAATTTCTTTGAAACGATTTCTAAATAAATGTGTTATTACAAATAAATTAAGAAATTTAAAATTTTTTAAATAATTTTTATTACATGTAAGCTATTTTTTTATATTTTTTTAAATTATTAACATTTAAAAAAAATTTCAATTTATTCTTAAACGACTTTTTAATACAATTTTACTATATTTTTAATAAAAACTTTTGTTTTAATTTTTTTGTAATTTTTTAAGACGTTTTTTCGGAATTTTTTTTTTTGTTTTTACTGTAAGAAGTCACAAGGGTTAGTATCAATGATCAAAGGTCGAGATCAAGGTCATATGGGTCAAAGATGGCGGGCGGTGACGTACCATCATGATGTCCGGGCAGCTGCTGCGTTCCTATCCCCGATCCCCGATACCCTTATGCGTCAACCCCTATTTTCCTACTACCAGTCTGCTTTGCAAAAGAGGCAGCCATAAATTTAAAACATACAAGAATTTACTAATATTTAGCGGATTTGTAAATTGAAAAATTATGTTCTTTATGGTTTTAGAGATGTCTTGAAGTAACACTGCGTATACTCTTTCAGTGTTCAGATTCTTTAGGCGTCGTTGACCCAAGGACGTATCAAGGCTGTATTACCCCAATCCCAAAAGATCCGACCGTTAACGAACAATGGCAAAAAAACCGGCAAATTAAGTTTTCCTAAATAGGGCAGGAGTATCATTAGTATGTGAAAAGTGTAACTATGAAGTAGGGAAAAACTTTCTTTTATTGAATTCGACATATTTCCTTTCCCTTTGAACAGTATAATTCCCTATCTATTTAAAAGTCTTATAAAAATATTATCAAAAATATTTTCTTTCACAATGCAGCAAATTCATAAACTTTCCAACTACTGGAATAATGCAGGTACATATAATTAAACAAAAAACTGCCATTATAAATAGCTGGTTACAAATCCAAGCTAATCTAAATTTCACGAAAAATATTATGAAAGTTCAAAATTTTTGACTCAGCAAATAATGAAGTAATGGTTACTAAGCAATCCAAAAGGGATTCTAAATTAACGCCTTTATGATACCGGTGAAATTTCAATACGAAAATTCCTATAGAGTCTTTTTTTCAATTGACAATTAATTCTCTGGCTTATTGGCTAACCAAAGGTCATGCGAAACGTAACTGGGATTAAAATTATTTCCATTTTTCTTAACTTACATGGGTCTGGCAGCAACCCATTGTTAAACTGCCATTTCAACTTGCAATTAAATTTGATAGTGTCATACATACTTTTTGCCATTCCTTGTATATTTGTAAAATATGGCAACAGTGAAACATATTTAAATGATCTTAAAATTTCCTGGCTGAGTTCACTTGCCTGCTATTTAATAACATACTTTACAAAATATTGATTTTCTCTCGTCGTCCAGCTGACCAAAGGAACTGCTTACAACTAGTAGGCCTTAACTTTTGAGGAGAAAATATAATCAAAAACCCTCAGATTTCTACACTACAGAACATACTTGAGCATCTTTAACACCTCTGTTCAAATTTCAATGAGATTTGTATTTGCAAGCATATTTAATTTATACTTTGAACATTTCCGTCTTTTTGGGAATATATAACCTTGTGTCATAATGACGGTATGCCCTACTGCTTAAAGAGCCTAACATTTCGAAGAAATATAATATTTAAGTTACATAACTTACGGTCATGGATGCTCATTCGAGGTCGATCGTCTGACCTCGAACGAACATTTTCCACAGTATTTATTCAATCATACTTCATTTAACTATTAGAGGGGAGAAAAATATTCCATCCGCAATGATATAAAATTATTTAACCCTTCAAATGAAACAGCCAATAAGGGCATGTTTGCCCATTTAAGGAGCTGCCATCATTAACACTTGGTAGAGGGAGAAATTGAACTTCGTTATGTAGTAGAGGGATCTTCGAATGGACTGCCAATCTGAGCCGTTTTCTTCAAAAATTTCCAAATAAGGGAGACACTGCATCACACGAACGTCATTTCAAACTGCGTGCTGTCTTTTCGCGCGACATGATGCTGTTGTTGCGCTGATGCCGGACGTGCATTCTTCATTACAAAGTGAAAAATTTATTTCTGCCGCTGGGCCAAAACATTGCCAGCATGCAGCACACAGGTTTGAAAACAGGAAATTTGTAAGTAAAATCAAAGTGTTCGTATCAGTAATTGTCCATATTTTCATTTTCAATAATTTGCGTGGGTGTAGGTAAAGAACTTCATACGTTGTACAGTTGAACTAGGGCGAGCCATAGACAACGAAATCACGTAGACTTTAGTGCACTTGTCTCAGTGTGAATTAAAAAATTACTGTATTTAAGTTGTTTTCCATTATTAGTACAGTAATGAAATAGCAAATTGTGAATATAACAGGTGTTTGTGTGACAATTGTCCGATAGAAGAATTTTTCTCTACGGGTGTGGCTCAAAAAATCATAATTTGATAGAAATATAAAAATTCAAATCTTTCCCTGGCAATCTCTTCTAAGGATGCCGATAAAAATATATTTTGGAATACGGCTTCGCAAATACTGAGGACAAAATTATTATTAATTAGTCGCCGATACCCGTTTTCGAATACAGTTTTCATTTCCCTGCTATGGAATCACTCTGCACGTTTGTCTCAGGGATATCCAAGTCAGCTACTATAATATTCTCACTTCGGAATTTTCCATCTCAGGCAATTCATACTGTATAATATTCTAGATATAGAAACCACAATTTGTAACACCTCATACTCAACCGCACCACGGAACTTCCGTTAATCTGAGATCGTCTCCAGGAGTTTTAACGTCATCGTGAATTTTTTTTTCGAAAAGCGCAAAAATGTTTGGCATACTAACAGCTCCTCAAGAATAGGTAGGAAAAGACATTTATTCTGTGCAAGACTATAGTTTATTTTTAATTCGCGTTCAGCCACTTTATCAAATTTTTTATGCAAGCTCATATTTAGTCATCCGAAATAAAAAACCCATTTGGGGTGAAGCTTTCTGATGTCCCACTTATATTATTGGTAGTGCACGCATGTATATATACTCTTTATGCGAGCTGCTTAGTTTTAATGAACACATCACTCTTGTGCAGGCAACTTTTTTAATATTAAATTTTAGGACGAAAAATTGTGATGATGTGTAATATTATACAATCGCCAGTGAAGGAGGGCCGCGATAAAGCCTACTACGTGCCACGTGCCAGTCTAGAAAACGCTCGGTGCTTCACAGCTGTACTGCGCGCGAAACTCCCGAACACTCGGGGCCATGGTATGAGTAGTGGATAGCATTCTCGCCCCCCCCCCCCCACAATCGGGACATCCATGGCCCGAATAATGATGGGGTTATTCCATGATTTTCTCATGTGGGAATCGTTGCGGATGATTCCGCTGGTCGGAGGATTTTCTCGGGGATCTTCAGTCCATCACGCCCTTGCATTCCGGCGTTGCTCCGTATCCAACTTGTTTGACGCTTATAATCTCCCAGGACCTCGTCGTTAAGAGTAGCTCAATAGTTTCAACTCCTGAAGACGCACTCGCCGGTATATTAAACATTGCCAGATCAAATTAATATAACTTACTTCCAAGTTGGTTGAAAAGTTCCGCCTTAATTTAAAAGATTACGGTTTACAAAAAAAATTATAATACCCAATGCACATTTTTCATTCTTTTATTGTGGTATTTTTCATTAATTTCAGTGTAATGTGCTTTTACTCATTAAATGAAGAACAGGGACTCTCCATTTAAGCAATAGGATATCATTAAAAACTCTGTGTCGTCGAATATATAGTTTCCCGTCAAACAATTATGCCATCCTGTTGTAGTGGCTCTTGCTGAATTCGTAAAGACAAAAAAAAGTGAGATAACACGGTTTTCACTTAGAGCATCGACATTAAAAACTACAGTGTTTCACTGAAGCAGATTTAATTTCACAGAACATGACACTCAAAATCAAGCCTTAAACTAATATCATAGGTGTGCAAAGATATTTTCTTTGATGGGCATGACGAGGGGGGGGGGGGGTGTAATAGCCCAATAACCTGCATTTAATGTTGACAAAAATTCGATTTATATATGTGCGACACACTACGGGTGAGATGTGCCAAGAGGACAGTGGGTTGGCACCTACGCCAGGAAAGCTGACGGGGAGGGCCGCCGACCCGATCCCTCCTCCAAAATCTTCGGCCTCATTCTTGGACGACTCGTCGGCTTACTCTAAGGCCACGTGTTGATGACATCTTCCGAGGAGCCATCGATGCGAGGGGCGACGCTGATCAACATTCCATTCAACGTCTGTAGACGTTAGTCAGACAGCACGACAACTCCACGGCTCGACATCGCAAAGGAGGAGCTTCGTTCGAGCCGAGTGTTAATCAGTGGTAGGTGACATATAATAAGATTGCAAGATAGAGACGTTAGGGAAGCTATTCGGTTACGAGCATCAAAGATAAAGTCTGAGAGATAGTTTGAAATATTGCAACTATATAGTTTAATTAATAAAGGATTAGAGACTGTAATATACAGAGTTGTGGATAAATTAAATCGATTGAAAATAGAATTTTTATATATAATTGGGTCACTAATCTGTACCGTCTGATACGTCGCCTAAAGTAAAGTACTTGTAATGTTATAGTAACACCAATAGAAATAATTTGAAGCGAGATTTAAGGATTGAAATAAAAGTGTTGTGTATTGGAATAGAGTGAAGGACAGATTTAGTGGCCATCTAACAAGTAAGAGACGGTGGAGTGTCTTAGAAACAATAAAGTCTGGTTAGGGCACCAGCACAATGATAGAGGTGCGTTTCTTTTCTTCACTCTCGCAAGCGAGCAGAAGTAAGATTTTTAGTAGTGGCATAAAAATTTTAATTGCGTTGTTTTGTAAGAATATCTTGTAGGTTGTGTTAGCCTTCTTAAATATTTGCAGAATCAGATCAGTTCATTGTAATTGTACAGAGAGTGAGCGGTGTAGTCAAGGACGAGTTCAGACATTTTCTCTGTGCAACTAACAGGTGGACGAAAATCATAGTCATCTTCTGCCGCAGCGGTAGGGCCTAGCTTACGTTGCGCTACGCAGCGCGGGCAGGAAAAATGTGCAGAGCTCACTTTGCACCCATTGTAAGTAGTAGTAGACTATTACATTTGCTTTCTTAGTGTAATATATGTTATACAACGGAACCATTTTAGTAGTACTTAATGTCTCCTACAGCATAAATCGGGCGTGTGTAGTGTTTGACGAGCAGAAAGTAGTGTGCTTGTAGTACAGTAAATGAGTTTAATTAAAGAGTGAGCGTTTTTGATTCTTTATTACATCAGTTACTCAGTTATCTCAGTTAGGGCATGACAGACACGCTTCTTATGATATATTCTAAATTTTATGGATAGTCGTAGTAAGTCAGCGCAAACGTCTGTTAAGAAACTTTTTTTAACAGGTATTCCTGGATATGTCGGAAACAAAACACATACTGAAACAAAAAAATTTCTCGCAACAAAATACAGGTGAACCCATATCTTCTGCTTTTACACATTATCAAAATCGCAACTCAGTTTATTCATTTCAAGTAAGAACGCAGAACGCGTTGTTATCAAACCTACAACACAGTTTACTACAAAACGACGTTTAGAGTTATTTATTATCCAAAGCGCAATGACAATCCCAAACGGGAAATTGTACCAAAATCGGGACATGGTTAACATTAATACGACGACAGAACAATTTGCTTTTAGCAAAATGAACAACATACAGCCAATTCATGTTACATTGAACCAGCAGGAAAAAGTGCCACATTTTGTGGTGAAAACTAAAAAAACATCCGAGATTTGGAACAATTTCAAGCTGTTGGCGAAATACACGACTGGGATGATGCCGAACGTTGCAAGCGTATTATGATTCACTTGAAACATGCGGCTAAACATATATTTGAAAATATTCTCCAAGCTCATCCTAATAACATTACGTGGCTAATCGTAGAGGCTATAAATTTATAAATTAAAGCATTTAACGCCCACGGAGGGAAGCGGAAATTATAGACTTCTATATATTAAACGACAAAAATTAGACAAGAGTTGCGAACAACATGTCGAGCATTTGTTGTGTTACAGATGTAAGTACAATCCCCATGTGAATGAAGCGGAGTTCATCAGTATCCTTTGGAAATGGCTCCTTCCATCCAACTACATGGGACAAAATTTTTATAAATTACTCGCCGATACCGGTGTTCGAATACTGTTTTCATTTCCGTGCTAAGGAATCACTGCACGTTTGTCTCAGGGAGTCAGCTAGTATAATATTCTCACTGCGGAATTTTCCATCTCATGCAATTCACATTGTATAATATTCTAGATACAAAACCCCCAATCTGTAACACCTCATACTCAACTGCAGTACGTAACTTCCGTTCATCTGAGATCGTCTTCAGGAGTTTCAATGACATCGTGAATTTTTTTTTCTCGAAAAGTGCAATATACTTATCGTACTGACAGCTCCTCAAGAGTAGAGAATTAAAGACCTTTCTTCTGAGCAAGGCTAGTAGTAGTGGTAGGAACGTGATAGTTCTACTTCACCTGGGATTAATTATTAATTTGGATTAACTGATTAATTATCAATTTGATTGAAAGGGTTAGTTCTTAATCAGATCAAAATTGAAAGGATTAGTCAAAAATAGTTAATCGGATTGAAATGGTTAAATGTGTTTAAAGGCTTAACTTTATTTGGTGCAAGAGTGTACTAAGGGTTATTTTTATTATTCTCTTTCTTTCTTTTTGTGGGGAATAGAAGCTCTGGTACGTCCTCACCCTCGAAGCTCTGGTACTCGACTCAGGTGTGGCGTGTTTGTGACCGTGTGTGTGTGTATATATATGTGTGGTGAGTTTTGTGCAACAGTGGTCTAAGTGTCAATTTTCTTTATTTTTATAGCGAGTAGCTGTGGTACGTCCTCGCACTTGGAGCTCTGGCACTCGATGAGGCGTGGTGTGTTGGTGACGAAATTAATAGGTAGTGAGTTTTGTGAAAGTGTGGTCTAAGTGTAATTTTTTTCTTTTGTTATTGATATTGCTAGTAGACAGTCTTGCTATATAGGCGACTTTGAAAAATTGTACTATTTGGAATGCAATTAAATGTTAGAGAAATTCTGAGGGTTTAAACAAGTTCTGTGTATGATGAAATAACACGAGAGGGAGAGAGAGAGAAGTATAATGAACGAACACAACTATGTGAATATCATCATTACGTGAGTCTGCAGAATGGAATTACGAATCAAAGAGTGTCCCTATAAATTAAATGTCTACGGAACACAATAACAAGATATATTGAACTACTTGATGCCTCTCACACATACCATACATGTACATCTGCCTGTGAACTTCGAGAGGATGAATGTAATTAATTAATATATAAATTAATTGATTAAATGGAATAATGAAATTGCACCTCTTGCAAAACTCATTTGTCCAGCTGCGAGCTCAGTGAAGCACTGAGTCGATCTTACATTGAGATCCTGAAAATATATATGTTGAGCACATTCGGAGACTGACAAATGACTACTCGGAAATATATGTGAATACAATTTTCATGAAAATGGAAACAATTAAGATTACAATGTGCATGCTAATATATAAATTAGACTAGTTGAATTTTAAGCAGACACAATAGAAAAATATGTATTGAAATGACAAGCAGAAGCTCCCAGACCACACAACCATCCATCTCGGAGGTCACTCGATGAATGAGTGTATTGTATGATGTGTGCGTGCTTATATATGTGTAGCACATCTTAGAGACAACTGTGATGAAATTTACTAATGATAGGACATATTTCTCTACTATTAACGATTTGATTCGTCCTAGAAGGACATGAATGTATGAAAGAGAATTGTTTAAAAAATAACATACGTCCAATTTTTTTTTAAAGTTATTCTTGTAAATACAGGACACTTGTTAATGCAAATGTGAGTTGAAAATCATACCAAGTTTCGTCTACCGAACACAGAAACAGGGTTTAAATGGTAAACACACTATCACATGAAAATATATATTTGTTATCCATAAATTGAAAAAAAAATTGTGATTAAATAGCTTTACATTAAAATGTGAATATTATAAAATGTTAATCATACCTACCACACTCTGAAACCTGGTGAAGTCGAGAGATCCATTGTTGCATCTATGGAGGGTGAGGATTGGCGAAGTACTAATATGGTGGAAGCCCTCGAGAAACCTCCACGTTGCTCTGCCCAAGGCCAATCGCTCAATATCTCCCTACTCCCCACCTCCACCCC
Source organism: Dryococelus australis (assembly GCA_029891345.1). Classification (NCBI taxonomy): domain Eukaryota; kingdom Metazoa; phylum Arthropoda; class Insecta; order Phasmatodea; family Phasmatidae; genus Dryococelus; species Dryococelus australis. The sequence continues at coordinate 183,339,546 of CM056995.1, read as the reverse complement.
AAGCCAGAGCGTGTTTGCCAAGAAATTCTCAGTCCATACACACCAGACCTTGTCAGTGAATGCGTCTTTGGTGATCTGTCCACTCCCCTCTACACTCCAATGCAAAGTACATTTCCAGAGCTCCAGGACATGCACCCTGGTGTCGATACAACTGAAAGAAACTCTTTAGCGGCAAACCCCCTTCGGCCAACATCGGCCAAGAACTGTCCCTCTCAACACAGTGCTTATACTCGCCCTCCTCAATGTCAGAAAGCATTTTTTCGGTTCACTGCCCCTGTCCACTGAGAGCACTATCGATTAAGCCATTCACTGCCCCCCTCTTATGGTACTTAATTGGCACTTTTTTGTGATTTCTCGGGTAATGGCTGTTCCCCTCCCTTTGCCCCCAGAATGCTGCCTCGGCTGTTAACAGAGGCTTGCTCAAGATCAAAGCTACGGTTTCCCTAGGAAGGAAGCAGCAGATTTTAAACTGACCTGGGCTATTTCAATACCTCCTTACAAATGTTATTTTCACTCGGACACTGAATATTCCTCCTATATTTCGAGATGCTAGAGGTGATGTATTCCCAGCAAATTAAAAAATTTCACAACTCCGTCTAATAAAACTTAATTTTCCGCATCACTTAGAAATACATTCCAAATTTTTTAACACACAGTAAATTAAATTCCCAAATATAAACCATTTTTCACCAAACTTTATTCTCATTTTCCATCAAGTTTAACTAACACAATAGTGTACATCTATTCTGATAAGTTAAATGTATAACAATCTACAAGAAAGTAATTTACAATAGAAAATCTTATGCCATATGATTTATTTCAAAATAATCAACTTACTTCAAAGCATAGGTCAGGATTTTGCAAGTAGAAGAAATTATGTTTGTGACAGTGTTGAATTTTATTTGTTTGTATAAAATAACATTTTCAATATATTAATATTTGTGTTTGTTTTCTTCACCAGACATCATCATGTTGGATATTGAAGACCTGTAATATGTGTGTATGTAAAATAAAATATTTTATATTTATATTTAAAATGTTAGTTGGATTCTGTTCGATGCAGACATAATGGTTTTAGCTGGAGAAACCTTATTGTAGGCAAGGATGGTCAAAGTTACTTTTGTACCTGCCTCTGTAAAGGTATTCTGGGTTTGCTTTGAATATTTCCCCCTGGGATGTCACAAAAGTTGGCTAGCAAGGCGTCGTGTCTCCTACACCAATATTAAAGCTAAGCAGTCTGAGTGGCTGAAGTCTGCTGCCTCATATCTTTGCAAAAATATATTCATTCCAGTTCAGATTTCTTTCATGACATATACTAAGCCTGTTACCATCAATATTTAGTGTTTTATAATTGAAAAAAGTTAGTGACATGATGTATTAAAAACATTTATAACGAGTCACACACAGTTCCATTTTAACATGAAAAATTTGATTATGAAATATTGTTTTCTTTTCAAAATTATAATTCATAACACACAGCTTAGATAACATTCACACAAACATTTATTTGCATATTCACATCAAACATGGAATTAATGAAAGCCATACAACCTCTTTAGCCAAAAAAATGCCATTTCATTTCATAAAACTGTAAAAAAAAAAGATCACAACATAATATGTTATGACAGAAAATCATTAGTCATATACACTATTACATGAGAAAGGCATACAAGCTCTTTAACCAAAAACAAAATATTACATCATAAAACTGTAAAAAAATTATCACAACAGAGTATGTTACAACAGAAAATTGTTAGTCATTTATACCATTATGTGTGAAAGCCATAAACAACTTTTAACCAAAAATACTATATTACATTATAAAACTGTAAAAAAAAAACGCAACAGATTATGTTATGGCAGAAAATCATTACTCATTTTATGATTGAAATCATAAAGTTTATTATAGCTTTCCATCATTTACGTCATAAATCATTTAATTTTCCATTAAACCGTTAATTATTTGAGTAAATTTCGTCAAACCTTTAACGAAATTGTTAAGACATTAAATAAATTTTTATCAATTTAAATTATTGGCCTTAGATACTGTAAAACAAGTATTTGGAATCAAAAATTGTTTTATCGATTTGAATGATTGGTCTTTGAAATTGTAAAACAAATCTTTAAAATGGTAAAACTTATCATCGATTTGAATGATGGGTCTTACAACACGAATGAATGGTCTTTGAATTCTTAAAACAAGTCTTTAAAATCGATAAAATGTTTATTAAATTAAATGATTGGTCTTTGAAATAGTACAAGTCTTTGGAATTGTTAAACTTTTTATTAAATTAAATGAATGGTCTTTGAAACTGTAAAACCAGTCTTTAAAACCTACAAATATTATCTTAAATTGAATGGTTGGTCTTTGAAATTGTAAAACAAATCTTTCATATCATTAAACTTTTTATTAAATTGAATTATTGTTCTTCGAAATTGAATGAGGTCGTTCAAGCCATAAAGGAAGTTTTAAAACTAATATACTCTTTAATAAATAGAGTGATAGGTCTTTAAAACCTTAAAACATGTCTTTAAAATCGCTGTTATATTTTTTACATTGAATGACTGGTCTTTCAAATCCTTACAACTTTATACTTTCAATCATTAAAATTATTAAAAAAGATTAAATTATTGTGCATCAGAAAGCAACACTGTAAGTTTTAAATTTAATTTTCATTATAATTTACATTTAGAGTTGAGAGATAAGCTGAACTTTTGTTCCTTTAATGGAACAACAGGTTTTTGTTGTGATGTTATTGGGTATATTAAAGAAGTATAAATAATTCCCTGTGGTGAAGGTACGAAAGGAGGAGGTGTTGAGGTGATTCAGGTGATAAGAATACTTCAGGAGTTGGTAAACTAGACTTGGGTGAAATCACAAAATTTTACTCTAAAAACTTTTTCAAATCTCGATATAACTGTTTTTTTTTTTTTATATCTTCCCTTCACACTATTTGAGATTAAATTCAGTGGATTGCAAGCAGGAACAAATTGCTGGTTTCGCATATGTATCTCACCTATTTTGATAACTTATGATAATTCAAGAGGTTCTAATCTCAATGTCGGAGGTGTTGAGGTCGGCATCGCAGGTGCTGCTGTAGCATTCAGCATCACATGCAATGCTGCAGTACTCAGTGTCGCAGATGCCGCTGTGGTCCTCGGCATCACAGTCACTACTGTTGCCCTCGATGTCGCAGTCGCCACTGTAGCCCTCGTCATTGCAGGCACCATTGTAGCCCTCTGCATGGCAAACATCGTTCTAGCCTTCGACATGACAATTGCCTCAGCATCGCAGACACTACTGTAGCCCTCAGCATTGCAGATGCTGCTAAAGCCCTCGGCATCGCAGGTGTAGATGTTGTCATTGTTGCAGACCTCAACATTGATGCAGACCTCAACATTGTTGCAGACCCCGATGTGAAAATCATTACTTTCGGTCTTGTTAGTGCAGCTTTCAATATACTTGGTTTCGACATCAAATATGTCACTGTTGGAGTCATCAGCATAGACATCACTGCTCTCAACTATGAAGGTGTTCCTAAGGCCAATGGCTGTATATTAGATCCATTTTCTTTGTTGACATCCAAAAAATCTAATAATTTTTTTCCCAAAGCATCTGGTCCATTCAATGGATAATCAAAGTAATTCCAATTAAAGTCGTCGAGTTCTCTATTGAAATCATTCATAGATAAGTCATGAAAGTAATCTCCATACGAACGCAACAACTCAAACCAAACCGAACTGAGAAACCTCTGGAAATATTGGAACAGGTGTAGAGGCTGAAGTCCTATTTATGAAAATTTCAATTTTCCAAATTAAATGTTTGAGAAGCCTGATTTTTTCCCCTCTAACCAGAAGTCAGAAGTCCAAACACTCATTCCCCTCTCTTCCCGCACCATGAAATTCAAATATTTTCAAGTTCGAAGAAATGAATAACACTTATTTATCAGTGAAATTACTTCTCAATCATAGCAAATAAATAAAGATTAATAAATAATCCATTGAAACGATTAGCAATGCATTAAATACCAATATATTTAATAAAATTATTTATGATTTACAGAAAAATATAAGAATTAATATTATCCATTAAAAACCATTCACAAATGCTATAATCCATTTTTAAGCTCTCTAAGATTACTTCAATCTTTTATTGGAAATAGCTTTCTTACATACAATATATCTCATACAAATCAAGAGATGTAAAAAATCTAATTTTAGCAAATATTTCCCGTTTTCTTAATCAGTGTATTGTTAATCCTGTCCACATGAACAATATACAAAATTTTCCATTAATGTGCCCTAACATGATTTAAATATGATTAAAAAATTATATCTTATAAGTCACTTTAAAACTTTTTGTAAAGCCCGGTGTGTATGGGGAAGAAATAACTTGTTTCATAAATATTTGTTCAATTTCAAAAAAACATCTTGTGTATATTTTTTTCCCCTGTGTAATTAAGACAAATTTTTTGCTCGAGAGATTTCAAACAGCTAGGAAGGCCTTTTGAAATTGTTATTCTTAGTGGTTAAAATCGTTTATCTGAACTGCCCTTCCCACCAGGGTTGGAAATTTACTAGGCTGCTTCCTACATGAAAAGTTAGATGCGGGGAATGCCTCCAGGGTATATAAAACCAAAATGTGTTCATGGTGGTTTGTTGGACTCAGGCTGAGAACCTTTGAAAATTTGGTTTCTGTAGTTCGTATTATTAGAAAAAAAAATTGAAATTTAACCTTGAAGGTTTGTGACTCTGGATAGGGAGTGGTCACACTGCTAAGACCTCACATTGCTGTTTTTTATATCTTGAGATGTTGACAAATGCTACAAATAAAATTCTTCGAAGCAAGTATAAATTACAAAGTTAATTACTTTCAGAAAAATTCCATGTGATTCGTTTAAGTAAACCATATATAAAGTTGAGAATTTCTATATTTTTCACCTGCACAATTGTATTTATAATAGTTTAATTAACAGTGTTATGTTCGTTATTCTGTTTTACAATTTTACAATCATACATAAACTAATCGACACTCGAATACAGCTTATTTTAACCATGTCTTATCTGATATGGTATATTATTAACTTATTTATAAAAAAGTGGTTAGACTGCTTGCTTCCAGAACATATTCCTTTCTCTCTCTCTCTCTGGGAAGAAAATATTTTTCTTACCAAAACAAGTTCACTTTTAATAAGGAATAGGTAAAATAAAGAAACTAAATGGATTCATTTTACATCATATTTATTTACAAAACATATACAAGCACAGGCTGTTTAAAAAAATAACTTTATCACTGAGCAAGTATAAATTTATTTAAAAAAATATTTACACAAGTGAGAAATACTGCTACAAACATTTCTATGCCAAATAAACACATGTGAATTCACAACTTTTTTATAACATATTTTTAACACTCGCAAATATAAGATGTTACAAAACATATTAGAAAAATATTTCTTTCAAAACAAACCTTAAATTGTTTACTCGAACATGCTAATAACTTGCTGATATTCAATTTACATTTGGATTTCTATATACACATGAATGTAATTTCATTGTCTTGTTGATACATCTTTAAGAAATGTTGTATTACATACATACAATCGAATACTTTTTACATTAAATTTCACTCATCCTAAATAATGCCAAATAACTCGAATAATATCCACGGGCGATTCTAGAGGAGAATCGTCATAGTATAATTCACCCCAATCAGATATCAATGCCTAAGTTAGCATTAATTTTGAGTTTTCCTTTGCAGAGAAGAATATCGAAGTAGTTTCACACAATTGTTTGAACAAGGGGTAGTTGTATTCTTTTTGAATATCTATTACTTTCTTAATATACACTCTTTCGAAAATGTGTTATTGCTCAAATCCACCTACATATATTTCACAATTATTTAGGTAATGTTTGCAAATATCTTCAATATTCTCATACTCTATACATCCACTTTCCCATGTTAAACCCTGGTGATGTTAAGTAATGAATCTATTAGTTTTATTGTATTTGGGAGAGAGATATTTCCAGTCAAACTGTGATTTTAAGTAGACTACAGTTGTATGTTCTTCATATCTGTGATAGCTAATTCTTTAATGATATTTTTTTCCCTGTAGACTGAAATCCTTGCACATTGCAAAACATCTCGTCGAAGCCGTGGTTCGTCATATACTGACTCAATTGATTATTTTCACCAGCTTTCCTCTTAAATTATAACTTGCTAATCTCTCAGGAATTATAAGAGTATCAGGTTGCATATTTGCTGGAACTGATGTATTTGCAATAACTTCAATTCATGAATCAATTTCGACATTGGTAATTCTGTCATTCTGTTTGTTTACATCAAACACAAATAATGTTGCTCTGGTTTTAAATGATTTGGGATCTAGGATCATTGGACTAATGTTTTAATAATATATTTCCTGAAACTTTGTATGCATATTGTATGGAATAAGGAAGTCCCATTAGCAAATTTCATGTTTAAATTCACATAGGGGCAAACTTGACTGTTTGGATACAATTTGAAATTTTTATATCACAATCATCGAATATTTATATATCAGATTTTAAATTGTTTTGTCGATTTGTTTGAAAATAAATGACAACCTATCTCGGTTTTTTCGGCGAAAAACTTGATTTCACATTCCAAATGAATTTTTGTGATGAGGTAAGGTTGGAAACGTCTCCAAACCCCACTATTTGATTGTAATGTCTAGATTCTTCCCTTTTTCTATAAATTTTATAAATTTTATACATTGACAAGTGTTAATTGCAAAATGCAGCATCAACCATTCAACACTGCTTAATTCAAGTGTCACACCTTCCTCGTTATTAGCTGTATCGTATATGGCATTCAAATATGTATTGCCAAGAAGAATAACAAATTCTTGTTTAGCATATAATATTACATGTTTGTAGTCTTCAGCAAAGTCCAACACCATACTACATGGTTTAAAAACTTTGTGTTTTCCACCTTGGTTTATTTGTAGTGTGTAATGACAAGCATTCTTTTACCCAGCCATAAGTTCTGCATAAATATAGTTAACAGTTCCTGAGAGAAAGCTCTTTATTGCAAAAGTAATTCCAACATATTGTGTTTGATCTATTTACCCTCCATTTAGAAGATATGCAATTCTGTTAATTAAATTAAGTATTACATTTCTTACCATTTTTGTAGTTGCTGGATTACTTGCATTGGCGGTATTTTTTAATTATTCCTCTAAACCTTGAACTTGATTTCATCTGTAAAGTGTAAATATCATGGTTTTGTATTAAAATCCTTATTTCCGATGGAAATGTGTATATACCTGCTCCGAATGGCTCATACACATGTAGCCCCATATTGGTGATTGCATTTTTTCATAGCTGATCGATCTTCAACAGTAAGTATGTCTTCAATTTCTATTAACAGTATAACCTAATTCTTTTAAATACAATTTGCTACCTCATGTTAATTTCATGGGTATCCTACTTGAAGTGAGCATTTTATGTTGATGTTAACATTTTTTAATACTTCCTCTCTTCTAAATACGTGGCATAGTTCTAAAAGGAACCACCTACTTGACGTCCGAATTTAATATTGTATACAATAACCATTATGATTGTAATGTGCAATGGAATGGAATTGTTTATACAGTTTTTTAAAATGTAAATGGACTGCTATTTCTTTGTTTCTAAAATTAATAATTTTATTGTCTTGATCGACAATTGCAACAACCATTTCATCAACGTGTTTCACTATTACTAGAAGATACATCAATGAATTATGTTTTTCAATTATTTTAAATCCTGGAGCTACAGCAAATGTGAATTCATGTATTGTACTCGTCGGTTTTCCATTAAAATATGAACCGCCTACAATATTAACATTTTACAACATACATTTACCGATAATATATAAACCTGTTTTGATGATTAGTGTAATTGATTAGCTGGATATACTCTCCATTCACAACCCAACATACTTGCAATTGAATTTTCTGCCGAGAAATTGATATCGACATTACTATACATCGCACAAGTTAATGTATTTGGATATTCACATAATTGGAAATGTATATCTTTAGGTAAAGTCAATTTAATGAATGTCATCCAACTCATAAGATCATACCGGTATCAAAATCTTGTATGTTTTCTCACCAATATTAGCCTTAAATATTAGGTTATGCATATCAATGTTATGTATGCTGTAGTAGGTTACGAATTCGAATATACATATTTGCCATTTACCATCTATCTCTAATGCAGAGAAATATACTGCACACAATTGCGACTAATTTCCCATTAATATAAAAATTATTGACATACTACATTTATTTTTTACAATTCTATATACTTATATATACTATTTATAGTCAAAAAGCATAAACATAAATGACCAATTTTGTAATGCTCTGTTTTGAAATTTTACCTTAATTGCGTGTTTTTTAAATAATTCTGTATTTCAATTGCAGGACGTAAATCTCCGAAACTATCATAATACAATTATTGATTTACATTTTTAATGATTGCAACCCAATGCATACCTTCATTTTATTTTCCAATCTAAATTAACAAACATGCATTCGCAAATATTTCGTTTCTTTGGAAAATTGTTTCTCATATGCATACCTCGGAAATAGGGAATATCCAGTTTCTTTACAAATACATTAATTTTTGAGGAATATTTAGGACTCTATGCATTTCCCCCATGTTTGGAGTTTTTTCGTCCTTTTCCAACTTTATAGGGTTTCAAAAGCATTCCTTTACCTTTTCATTGAAAGCTCTACTAATTGCCGAAACTCCTCTGAGGATTGATGCAAGAGCTGTTAATGCTGAAAATAGGAATGGAATGATTCCTCCTTGCATTGCTTTTTTTTTTGTTTTACATTTTAAGCCCATGACTCTCTTCACTTTCGCATGCATAACTTTTTCAACAACCCAAGCACCAATCTTATCACCTGTAGATGTAGATTGATTCTTCCTTATATTTGTTGCTCTATCGGCTAGAATTCTATACATTATATGTCTTTCTTTAAAATAGGTTTGTTCGATTGTATACTCTATTGTGTTGTTTACAGACGTTATCTAAAGTGTTTATTTCTTGATCATTCCGTGTCAAGCGTTTTGCAAGTTTAGTACCTGGTCCCCAATAATTGTATTTTGGTAAATATTGTTAAAATGGTAATTTATTAATAAATGTATTCAATACACCACATCCTTTTTTTGATACCTTTAGTACATGCTATTGTTTTCAACTGAATGTGAACATATATATAGACCTAAATTTGCAGTTTTACATTAGTATGTATGTTAATACATTACGTAATACTCTGTAGACTAATTATGTGGAAATTGAGGACAAAATGTACAATTACAGGTAATTGAACAGGAGCATGGTATTCTTTTACCATAAAATATAAGTTGTATAATAAGCAGTCCTTCTTCATGTGGAAAACTTGTGTTATATTGCTGTTGAAGCATCCAAATGGAATTAAATTTGAAAACGTTAATGTGTGTTCTAAAAAATTAAATCAAGAAATAATCAGTTGTTAGCTACCATTGTGTAATTTATTAAAGGAATGCAACGTTTCTCTTTTACAAATAAAGAAGATACAGTACCTCCGGATGAAGGATTGCCCAATTCCGTATTTATTTTTGACTATGTTTGGTGTGAACCCTAGGGTGAAATATAACAATATTTCGATTTTCGTCGACATTCAAATGTTGAATGTTTTCATCTGTCTCAAGTTAAGCATTATACTGAAAAATTATTTACTTGATAATGCAATTATGGGAATTGTGTTAAAAATGTATTATATGAATCTGCAACATAATTTAAATGATCATTTTTTAGGCGACATGACATTTTACATTGTTTACATATACTTGTTTTTTCTGTTTGAAAGGAAAAAATTATTTTTTTGTGATTATATCAACACTTCCCGTAAACAAAGGCAGATATAGGTGTGGTTTTGAAAATTTTTTACTTCCAGTCGAAGAACAATGAGTATTTAAAATTTGGACATAGTGGTAGAAAACACTATCATTACAATAGCTGTTTAACCAAAAAACGCTATGGGAATTGTGATTTGAATGGACATATATTATGTAATATGGGCATGGCTGTGAATGATAGCGATGTGGTAAATAAACGTTACATGGAAGACTTAAACATGATTATGCTAAACATGTTTAAATTGCAATCAAATGATATTCAAGAGAAATTGATAAATTAATATTATTATTTGAATGATAATGTTTATAATAACATTATTGTAATTGTAAACATTTTAATTAATATTAGCACTGATTTGAAAAGTAATGAATTTGGAATAGAAGAACATTTAAATGGATTTATTGAGGATTTTCGTGATATAACAAACATAGTTTTAAAACACATCTTGCAGAATTGGAAGAAAATTTAAGGTTGTAATTAATGAAGTGATAAGTGCCACTGTTACAAAATAAATTGATACATGAATGGAACAAATAACACATTATATAAGAAATGAATTGATTATAGATATATTTGGTTTAGTTACACAAACAGATTAGAGAAAACAAAACAATGATTAGAAAACTCAAATCAATTATTTTATTAATGATTTGAAAGCTAACACTTTAACAAAATTAGATGTTAAAAGTAAAGTTTATAAGATTGAAAAAACTCAAAGTAATCGACTTACTACATCACTTAGAAAAGAAACGACTTTATTTATATATAAATAGATTGAATTTAATGTAATACAATCAAAACATTTCGGCCTCTGCTTCGGAATTAGATAAAGTTATATCTGCTGTGAAGGAAAAATATTTACAAACCAAACGAGCTCTTATGGAACTGTTTTAAACAAAGAAATATTTTAACCTGTTACAATTATAAGGGATACATTGCATTCTGGGTTGAATAAACCTAATGAAACAGCTTTGGAAATTAAAATGGAAGAAGAAGCTTTAACAAAGAATAATAAAATCAACTCCTTTCTTATTTAAAACATTATTTATTTTTAAAACAATATTTGTCTATACATGTGACAACATTTGGTGTTCATCGACATGATAATGTCTAGTTACTGGAAGATTCTGTTATTACATTTTCGCCTGACAATAAAATAAAAATAGGTGATTATGTAATTGACGAGACAAAATAATTTTTTAAATTACTGTATTAAAATGTTCTAAATGGTTATTCTAATACAGATTTAAAGAAACATTAAGTACTTTTTCTGCGAAGTAATGCTTGCATTCCATCAGGTGATTAAAATCACCCAAAAATATATTTAAAAGGAGATATTGTTGGAAGTGGAATATTATAAAAATTAAATTGACAATCCCTTTACACCTGTATATTGGAATAATCTTAATGCACTGGTCGATAGATCAAAACTTCTCATAGTTTCGAGAGAGCCTGGTAATAGTTCACATATGATAAAAATTGTTTCTCTTACTGAAGACTTGAAAGAAAATGATTACATTACCAATGGCATTTAGTAAGATTGCTTAAGAGCTTCACATTCCTGGAAGGAAAAGATATCCTAGGAAAAGAGTTATAACTAATGGATTAAATGATCTTTTTCAACCAGGTTTGTGTGAAATGACATTGCTTTCCACATACAATAAGGGATACAAATATATTTCAACCATAATAGACATTTTTTGAAATATGGTTGGGGTACACCTTCGAAAAACAATACTGGGAAACAGGTTAGCAATGCAATGAAGATCATTTTGAAAGAGAGAATGCCCAATTCGCTCCTAACCGACAGAGGATCTGAATTATTTATATGATGTTCCTGAAACCAAAGGCCGATTATGGTATTAATCACTGTGCAAGTTATTCGGAGTTTAAGTCGAGTTTTGTGGATCCTTACAACAAATTTATTAAACAATTAATATATAATCACTTCATATCGAGAAGGACGTACAAATGGGTTAATGTTTTGCCTGACATAGTGAAATTATATAATTCAAGATATCATATAAATATCAAGATGGCTCCTAAAGAAGTTATAGGAAATAGTTTAATAAAAACTCTTTAAAATGATGTTAAAATAATCGATGAAAGTAAACCAAAGTTCAAAGTTGGGGATTTTATACCAACCTCGAAGCAGAGAGGAATATTTTAGAATAAAATTATGGTGAATTGGTCTTTTGAAATATTTAAAATTATTTGAATTAGACAAATACATCCCAGAAATTACCTAGAAACATATGATGGGTAACCAATAAAAGGAGGCTTTTACGAACATTAGTTGCAAAAAGTTACTTCTCCAAATGAATATTTGGTTGGTAAAATCATTCAAATGAAATGAAGAGATGTCCTTGGTTCGATGGAGTAGTTTATCAAAAGCATCCAATTCGCGTGTTAAGAACCAAGACCTTAAAAGATTTTAATACAATGTTTGTAAAATAATAATACTACATAAAAGGTTTTCATTTAAATAATATTGTATGTGTTTTTTTATTTAATAAACCTATGAATGTGGATTCGATGTACAAATTATTGTGTAATCAACCCCTTGTTGATTGGATTAGCATTTGAGCTATAATTCAATGTGATTAAATAATTTTAACTGTGATGTCATTCACCCTAACATGATAATCTGTTACATTTTATATGTAATTCAACTGGTATCTGCGATATAATCGTTTAATTGTAAATTTGTATTTAGGTGTTAATTTGTTGTGTTGGTAGGTAATACAATTCATTGTGTTTGGGTGGTATTTTGTTGCATTAGATTCCTTTTAAATCTGATGTATTTTATTGCTTTTGATGTTAGATTTCTTGGAATCGGGATAAAATTTAGTGGATTTAACAGCTTAAAACCATTTCAGATGTTATTTGTTTAAATTGTTATTGTATTTTACTGGAATTGAAATTCTTTTAAAGGGATTTTTTTTCTACGTTAAAGCATTTGGGAAACGATTCTGTTTTAATGTAGTTTTGAATGTATTTGTAATGTGATCTATTTCTTGGAATTTGGATATTGTTTCCCAGAATTTGTTTCAAGGATTAGATTTCTGTGATATTTCGTGTTTTTATATAATTGTGATGTAATTCATCATCAGTTTTTCGGAATGCATTTCTGGGTTTCTTAAATTGTTTGTGGTAGGTTATATTTCTTTGATTTTAACGATACAGTTTTGTAAATTTGTTAGTTTAAAGAGAAGCAATATACCATTCCCCACACTAAAAACATTTATACAAAAATCGGTATTTATTAGTATTTATGGTGTATACAACTTTAATGGTGTAAGATTTAAAAATGTCAAGTTTTTTCTATTACAAAAATAATGTTTCAATTCGGCTTGAACTACAACACAGTATTGTAAACGCAGACAGCTTGTCGCAAACGTAGAATGTTTTTGAAAGGCAGACTAGGAGAGGTCAGACAGGTTCCGTGTTATGGAGAATTGTAAAGTGGTGGCGAGTTGCAGACAAGTAATACATGTTGCAGAGAAGTTGTCGAGGACATGGAGGTGGAGGGACGGGATGTTCTGCCACTGTTCCGCACGTGTGGAGGCGACCACCAGGCACTGCATGTGGAGGGAAGGTTGAAGGGTGGCTTCAAGCAGGTGGGTATCGATAGTGGTTCACTGCACGGTCAGCGACAATTTAGTGAACTATTCCCTCCCCTGCACTACATTGTGTACTGCTCCTGCCCACATGCGACCTTAACTCTCAGCCCCCATCCTTTAAACTTTCCTTTGCTGTGTATTCTGCTCTAACTCCACATGCGGGTTACCCACATCGGTTCTTGAGACCTAAATTTCGCTCACTCCATGATCGAACTCAATTCTTGGCTATCCATTACCTGGTACTATCCACAAGTATTTGTAATGACCTGTTCCCATATATTTTGTAAAAACCTGTCGCTGTAGTCGACTGCCTTTCCAAAACAAATTTGGCACAGATTTTTTACTTAACATAGAATAATAAACTTTAACAAGATTATATTATATTTTCCTATATTATAGTATTGTATAAAAATTTTGAGCATGGAAAATCTACACGTGCGATTCGTATATTTGTCTGCTAGACAAATAAATATATTTCTTATTTGAATACTTGTAAAAAAACATTTTTATGAGTGAATCGAATATGTCTTGTATTTCTGTGTGATTCTTTTTGAAATCATAGTTTACTTGATGCAAATATATATATATATATATATATATATATATATATATATATATATATATATATATATATATATAATTGTTGGAATTTAAAATCTGAGATTTTATATTGGGGATTAAACAATCTTTATTTCTGGGATATAAAGTTTCATTGGTGGGAGTTTTGTAGTAAAATTGTAATTAGTTGGGGATACACCATGCTCTTGTGTGACCTTCGATCGGCAGCAAGGACAGGCTGTGTGGACAGGGAACCTTTCGAAATATGCGAAAGAATGTGCTCCAGACTGGGGATGCATAGCCTTGGAGAAGAACTGGTTTTTTGGGCGAAGAAAGATTCTGAAGTAGGGATGGGAGGGATTGTCTGGATTCTTCACATTGGGGCACCTCCCTCTTGACAAGGGGTGGAGGGTAGTGGAGTACTACAGCCGAGCGGGGGCGATGTGAGGCTCTCTTGCCAGTCGTCGCCATCTTGTCTCAGTGGTGAAAAATTGACAATTGGGGAAGACAGGTGAATAACCCCAGTATATGTTGCTCTGGTGAGGGTTGGTAGTGGGAGGTGGTGCATACCTCTATACACTTGTCGCCATCTTACCTCAGTGCCAAAAAATTGACAATCGAGGGCAGAAGGGTGAGTAACCCCAGGACACTTTGCTCAGGTGAGGGGTTAGCTGGTGGTGTAGGGAGATCTTGAGCATTTGGCCTTGGGCAGAGCAATGCGAAGGTTTCTTGAGGGCTTCCCCCATCTTAGTATTTTGCCAATTCTCTTGTGGCATAGATGCAACACTGGATCTCTCGACTTCACCGGGCCTTGTAGTGTGGTAGGCACGATTAACGTTTTCTAATGTATGTGTTTTAATATAAAATCTATTTTATTGCAAGACTTTTTTTTTTATTTACCAGGAATAAAATATAAATTTTCATGTGATCGTGCATTTATCATGTAAACCCCATAACTGTGTTCGATAGACGAAACTTGTTATGATTTTAAACTCGCATTTTGTATTAACAAATTGTGCCCTAATTTACCAGACCTTAAGTGAAAAATTTTGCAGCACATATGTTATTTTTTAAATATTTCACTTATATATTCACGTACTTGTAGGACGAATGAAATCGTTTATAGTAGGGAAATACGTTCTATCAGTAGTAAGTTTCAACACATTTGCCTTTAAGATGCACTGCATGTATATAAGCAGGCACACCTCATACGATACACTCATACAAGAGACCTTCGAGGTGGACGGATGTGATGTCGGGGAGCTGCTGCTGACATTTCATTACGTGTTTTTCTATTGTGTCTGTTTAAAATTCAACTAGTCTAATTTATATATTTGTATGTACATGATAAACATAATTTTATCCATTTGTCATGTAAATTGTATTCACATCCATTTCTGAGTAGCTTCCACCTTAGGAGTTTGTCAGCCTCCAAACCTGCTCCAAGAATACATTGTCAGGCTCTTCACATAAGATCGACTCAGTTCTTCACTGAACTCACAGCCACACAGATGTGTTTCGTGTGATGTATGATTTCGCTATGTGATTTAATCAATTTATTTATTTTTTCTTGTGGATTACATTCCTCTTCGCCAGTTTCACAGGCAGACAGACAAGTAAGGCATGTGCAAGAGGCATCAAGTAGTGTAATGTATCCCATTTATTATTATTTTTGATTCGTTAATTCCATACTACACACTCACATAATTGTGATATTTACATAGTTGTGTTCGTTCATTATACTTCTCTCTCTCTCTCTTGTTATTTGATCATATGTAGTACTTGTTTAAACTCTCTGAAATTCTCTAATGTTTAATTGCATTCCATATAACACTATCTTTTAAAGTTGCCTATCTACCAACACCATCTGTGAGCAATATAACTGACAAACCAAAAAAAATTACAATTAGGCCACTCTTACACAAAACTCACCACATATATATACCCTGTCACCAATACCCTTCACCGCAGTCGTTGCCAGAGCTCCAGGGCTGAGGATGTCCCACAGCTACTCTCCAAAAATAAGAGAGGGAGAAAGAATATTGTCACTTAGACCACTATTGCACCAAAACTCACCTAATAAATACCCTGTCCGCAACACGCCACACCTCAGACGACTGCCAGAGCTCCAAGGGTAAGGACATACCAGCGCTCTTGATCGCCACAAAAAGAAAGAAAGTAATAAAATAGACCCTTAGTACACACATGCACAAAAAAATTACCCTTTCAATTTTATTAACCCTTTTATGATTAACACTTTCGATTTTTGATAAAATTAAGATCGAATTAAGCATGAAACCATTCAATCAAATCGATATTTCATCAATTAATCCCAATTAATCCCAGGTGGAATAGAACCATCACGATCCTACTACTAATGATATAGTTTATTTTTAATTCGCTGTCAGCCAGTTTTATAACTTTTTGTGTAAGCCCATATTTTATCATCCGAATTTGATAACCAATTCAGATTTAAGCTTTCTGATGTCCCACTTAGAGTAAGTTTACTGCACGCATGTATATTTACTCCTTATGCGAGCTGCTTAATTTGAATGAACACGCCACTCTTGTGTAAGCAAATTATTCAATATTTACTTCAAAAATTTAGGACGAAAAATTGTAATGATGTGTAACAATTTACAATCGCCAGTGAAGGAGGGACGGGATAAAGCCTCCTACCTGCCACATGCCAGTCTAGAATATACTCGGTGCTTCACAACTGCACTGCGGGCGGAACTCCCGAACACTAGAAGCCATGGCTTGCGAAGTAGCAAGCATACTCCACCTCCATCCCCCCCCCCCCCCCCCCCCTTCATACAGTAGAACCGGAGCTCGAATCAAATGTCGGAATCGTGTCGGACGATTCAGCTGGTAGGCGGGCTTTCTCGGGTATCGTGTTTATTACGCCCTTGCATTCCGGCGCTGCTCCGTATTAACCTTGCTTGACGCTTATAATCTCTCAGGACCTTGTGGTTAAGAGTAGCTTAATAATTTCAACTCCTGAACACGCACTCGCCAGCTGATTCAACGTTGGCAAATCAAATTAATACACCTTTCCACCTAGTTGGTTGGACAGTTCTGCCTTAGTTCCAAAGATTACAATTTAGAATATAATTATGATTTTCAATGCGCAGTTTTCAATATTATTCTATGTTATTTAAAAACCCATTTCTTACTAATTCCACTATAAAGCGCTTTCTCTCATTATATTAAGAACAGAGACTCTCCATATAAGAAATAGGATTCCATTCAAAACACCATGTCGTCGAATACATAGTTACCCGCAAACAATGATGCCAGCCCGTTGTAGTGGCTGTGTCACTATTCGCAAAGGCAAAAAAAAGTGATTTAACATGGCCTGCATTTGAAGTATTGACATTATAATTACGAAGTTTTTCTGAAGCAGATTTCATTTCACAGAATATCAGACACAATATCAAACCTAAAAGAAATATCATAGGTCGTCCAATACATTTCCGTTTGACCTATGAAAGGGATAAAGGGGGGAGGGGTTGGGGGAGTTGGCCCAATAATCTTCAGGTAATATAGACCAAAATGAGAATTGTATACACATGTGTATACAATATATATATATATATATATATATATATATATATATATATATATACATATCATCTCCACATTAAACATTTCTATTCCCAACATCGTAAGTACATGTTCAGATTGACCGGGAATAGAAATACACTGATGCACATAGCCGATGGATAGGAGTAAATTTCATATCACATGTTGCACAGTTCGTAGGTAACAAATATCTAAACGGAACCACCAATTGCATAAAATACAACAAATATTTTTTTTTATACTTTCACCTGAACTGCAATACAGGGAACTAAAAAAAGTTTACTGATATTCAAAAAATTACGAGTACGTATGTGTGTGTGTATATATATATATATATATATATATATATATATATATATATATATATATATATATATATATATATAAATTTATGTATTATATATAAATGTTGTCTGACAAATCAAACATATGTAATAAAAAATAATCAAAATCATGAAACACCTATTACATGTATGGATTACGCTGCGTCTTGAAAGCATTTAATTAAAATAAAATTATTCTCTAAACTGTATTATTTCCCAATACGTATTACATACTTATACATTGTTTCCATAATTATTGTCATAGTATATAATATTGTGTAATACGCAAGTAATTTCCAACCAATTTCAAATGGGGGCGGAATCTTCCTCGAATTGCATTTGTTCAAAGGTTTATTACACATATATCTGAAACCAATACTCGGTCTGAAATAAATAAGATGGTGAAATTGCAATACTGAATACCTTCATGAAGGAGGAACATGGCGTAACTATGACAAAATGAAAGTTAAAATTCCCGTTTTATTTCTTTTTAAATTTTCTTTCGAAGGAAATAAAATCTTATGACATTACTTTCCTGTCTGTTTCTGTATGTGTAGTGTGTATGCATGTGTTTTTGTGTGTGTCTGTGTAGACTCCTCCCCCTTCAAAAATTTTAATTTATTGAATTCTGAACCCCATTTGCCCATATTCGGTACACATATACTAATTACAGACACCCGACTTTCATATTTTTTGACCACCTGGGGCAGTTATTTTCAAAATGGTGGACATTTAAATCTTATTGTGATATTAAATTTTCTTAAACAATTCGACCTATTTAAAACAAATTTTGTACCCCTACAGCGGAAGGTAAACGTATTGAATTCAGAGGTAAATATTTTGTCTGGTCCAGTATTTTGGAAGATAGTGCCACATTAAAGAATATATCTTTCATGTTTTGTATCAAAAACTTGTCAATCAATTTTCGCCAAATTTGGCCCGTCCGTAAACTATGATATAGCACGTAATTGCAAGTATTTGAAGGTAATATAAATACTGAGTTTCATAATGGCGCCATTATGAATACCTTAGGTTTATTTAGTTTAATTACCCGGTTTAAAAATATTCTAGCAAATTTTTACACTGGCGGTATCTACGAAATTCATTTTATAAGCAGAAAAAAAAAACTACCACTACTTCAGTCCGCTATTTTGTAAGATAGCTATAAATGAATTAATTAAGTTTTTTTTTAATATCTCGGGAAAGAATTGATAGATTGCAACCAAATTTTTCAAATAAATAGCAGTGCGGCAGTTAATATGACCAAATATGTTTCAGCCTTGTAAGACTCTTATTTTCAAAATGGAAGCTCTTTAGTAATTTTATTATAATATGCTATATTTTGGAAACCATGTAATCCCTCACTTAAATAGTTCCACTTTGATCTTGGTGTCTTTTAATTTCGGGAAAGTGTTTTATGCTTTGCATTTTGCGTGCGACTAACCTGGGGTTATGTAAAACCGCTTTTAAAAAGTAATAAACGTAAACCAATTTGCAAAAAAAAAAAATGTGTGTAAAGACTGTTCTCGATTATTTAAGTATTTTTTAAATCAACCTTTGAAAAATGTTACTGGGCCTACCTGCTTACATATTATACTGGCTACATTGACAGGCATGTGCTCCCAGAAAACTAGGTTATGTCGAAAGGAAAGCCATTCCTTGTGTTAATGTTGAATTAAAATTGCAGAATTTCTAGAGCATTTAAATGTTCGAAGTAACATATTTGTGAAATATTACCTTTTCCCTTAATTGTACAGTTTCACTTGACCTACGCATAAATAAAGTGATGTGGCCTACGGCAATAATAATTTTACATGTGGTAAAAGAGTAGAGGGTGTGCATGAAAGAAGATCTAAAGCAAAAGTGTTCCGTTGACGGTGAAGGGCCTAGGAAAAGTGAAAGATACGAAGGAAGGGAATAGCTCAGCCCAGTAGCGCTGTGAAAGAGAAAGTAAGTGGAAACAGGAACTGAATGCATGGCGAAGATTACATTAACACACATAGTAATATGTTTTGTAGTGGCCGACACTTGTTCATCGCATTCTGAAAACCATCGAGTAGGTAAATTTGAAGTAAAGTGATCATGCTAGCTGTGCAGCAAAATACCTAATTTCATAAATACGTAATTTAAAGAACTATGTATTTCCTCTAACCTAATTTAAATTCAGACATGATGTATTACATTTATGTTCCATTTCCATTTTAAAACATTTTGTTTCCGTATTGTGGAAGATTATGCTATTGTGGAAGTATCTGCTTTAGGCAGTAAATATACCGGGACCACCATAATATGATTTATTTTTCCATTGTACAGTTAATCGGTTTTATATAGTCCTTTGTTATTGACAGGAAAGCTATCTGATTTTAAAACACGGAGTGTGTATTTCCGCATCTCGCGTGATCACTCTACGCAGTATTCACTCTAGGGTGTCTGTGTGTGAACGACAGGGGAACACTAGCGCTCCTGACGAGCGGAGTGGTGAAACAAGTCCCAAGAGACGTGGTCCGCACCCCCTCTCGCCCCTACGGAAGCAAACAAACTAACTACATCACATCTGGGGAGGGGCAGGCCTACTGGCAGTAGTGCTGGAACAAGCACCCTTAATATTAACAAGTGGCCGTGGAGCAGCGAGTACAAGTGGAGGCTGTTTGTGAACCGCTCTGCCGCCTCATGTTGCCTGCTTGCCGTTAATTGAGTAGTTTTAAGTGACCTGCCAGCTTGCGTGTCCTTCCGCTGTTAAAGTATGAAATAAACTGATTACGAAAAATGTTACATTCTGTGATGTATATACAACAGGTTGAACTAAAATGCGAAAAACCAGTTCCTTTTTATTTTTTTACGATTTTGTAAATAAGTATTATTTAAAATTTGACTTGAAATCATGAATAAAATATTCTGTATCTGTGACATAATTTTCGCGAAGTGAAATTGTATATATATATATATATATATATATATATATATATATATATATATATATATATATATATATATATATATATATATATATAGGCATATTGAGAGCGAAGCTTTTCTAATATACAAAGTGCAAGAGTATCCTATGTGCCATTTGGTGTTCTAAATGTTATTCGTTTACTTACACCTTTTTTTGATTAAAAGGGTTTAAACTGGTTAACTATTGCTACGAAGTGTTAAACACTGGTAAAAGGGTAAGATTTTTTTTTTAAATTGTCATATTTATTCAAAGTGTAATATTTATTGAAGGGGTTAAATTAATGGAAATGGTTCAAAGTGTGCCTGTTCGGAGTCTGTTGGACGACTGAGCTCTGAGATGTAGGAGCAGCAACATATATGGGCATATCCCTCCTTGGAGGAAGAATGCCATAAGGGCTATTTTCGAGGTTGACAGCTCGGAGTCTGATGAAGGAATGAGCTCTGCGGCTTAGTGAAGGGAGGAAGAGCAGGAGCAGCAGAGGTCTGTCATGGTCGCAGGTCAGCGATGGAATAAGCTCTGTGGCTGGATGGGAGCAGGGGGGGGGGGGGAGAGAGGAGCCTGGGAGGTCCATCCTGTTCGGAGTCTGACTATAGAATGAGCTCGCTATGGTTGTATTGGTAAAGGGGGATGTCGGAAGCGGCAGAGATCCATTCTGGTGGCTGGCTGAAAAAAGAACGAGCTGAGGTAGTGGGTGAGGGGAGGTATGGCGGAGAGAGCAGCAGGTTAGGTCCGCCCTGGTTGCTGGAAGTGAGGGAACGAGCTCTGTGGGAGAGCCTATGCTGCATCATCGCTGTCCGCCGCACGACTGAGCTTGGGAGCGGTTGATGCAGTGCCCAAGGGCTCTGAGCAACTCAGCTCTGAGGCGAATGAATCAGGTTAGATGTGCAATGACCAAAGGAATAAAGATCATTATAAGTGAAGCAATGCGCACGGAAACATAACATATATTCTGTGAAACTAAGATGCAATCGAACATTAAATATAATTGTATCAAATCAATCACAAATACTGGAACATGAATTAAAAAAATTACTAAGTATGCGCAAAGAAAAATGAGTAACCCATGAAAGATTTAATATAATTAAACCAATTAATCATGCACACTGAAAGATTACTAATGAAACTACCAAAACATAAATTAAACAAAAACCAAATATGCAGAACAAAAGATTAATTACCATTGAAATATAAAATAAAATTATACAAATCAAACACAAATACGGATACATTAATCAATTCCTAATTAAGCTCAACAAATAACGGATTACTAATGAAAAATTGATATAATTAAACAAATCACTCATTAAGATCGAACATTAATTAAACAATATGTAATATGTTGTGCAATATGTAATATGTAATATGTTGTGCATATACAAGGAGCGGCTAATTACCTACACCTTAAGTGCAATTCCATAACGTGCTTCTCCAGATTACAGAGTGAACTTAGATTGCATGTGTCATTTACTACATCCCCACCCCAGCCCAACCCTCACCTGCAGCCCAAAACTTGTTATTTCAAATATTAAATGTTGTGCTGAATATTCAGTAAAAGTGTACACAACTTCGTATATATTTCACGTATTAAAGTATGAGTTAATTATACATTTAGTTACATAAAAAATTATTTTTCAATAGGCTCCGCTGAAATACTGTTTACCCATTATATGACTTTAGTAAAATTTGTTAAAAAATATTCCTTGAATAAACCGTAATTTTCAATGAAGGCTGTTCAACAATTTTCTCCTACTAATCGTGCAAACTAATATACTACTAGTGAAGTCCAATACAACAGCTAAGAACTATATCCCGTCACCCTAGCACATAGCACAAACATTACTGCCCGCCATGCACTGTGTACCTTTTAAGCCCTCGAGCTCAAGGACTGCTCTATTCATGCCCGCTTGCTATTAAACGTGCTGAAGATACAATTTATTTAATTAATTGGTTCTTTCATTTACTGTACGAATAAATAACTTAACTTTCACACATGTATTGCAACCTAAAGGACCTTTTTCTTAAGTAAAAACATTCAAACATACGAAAAATGCAATATCATTTTAGTGTTAATACAATAGGTTAGTAAATGATTTATAATTTGACTTTAACTCCAACAGCTAGCGCAAATAATATTACAGTAAACTATTATTATAGGATAGTAGACAAATATGGAAAACCAACTCCATTTTTAAATATATATATGTATTGTATTACAATCCCAGTGATGTAATATAAAAGAAATAATTAAAGTACTTTATGATTATTAATTATAATCACAACAATACTGCTACTTAGAAAAAAAACTTAAAAAAATCATATTTTTTCATTGTTGCACAAAACATCAAATCACAAGAAGGGTGACGAATATATAATAGTGAATATAGTATGGCATAACGTGCGGTCTATCATGTTAAAATATCGACAAAACACTCTATATAATTAAAACTTTGCACAGTGATTTGAAATTTCTGTATTTACAAGCTTGGCATATACTTTATATACAGTAGTCGCAAACATATGCTCCACTTTCGTAGCCGGCGCACTCGGATTGACACTACAGCTGGCAAATGGCACACTGTATCCACGTTTCACCTTATGTATCCTCTGAAGACCTTGTTTCACAGAAGATACACACTGCATCATCAATATCCAGAGTTGTTCCATTGTGTTACACTTCAGTGTCTCTGGAATCGTCGTAAACAGATAATTATTCAGCAGAAGAACTAGTTTCATTCGGCACACTGCCCTGACTTTTAGTGCCAAGAGATTTTGCTCCCCTACCACTAATAACTGTAGACTTTCTTTTTCGCCTTCCATCCTTACAACTTTCTTCTTTTGCGACAACAGACATTTGGCTGTCTCGTTCTGTATTCATCCTTTGTACGGTGATGAAGTGATAATCGCGCATGTCCCAGGCTTTCCGTCACGCTTTGAAGTCGAAAATGTTTTTTGTTTTCTAAACCTGATGTTACGGATTGGAGAAATTTGAGTTGGGACAATGATCTTGGATGTAGAAGAAGCTTGATTTCCTAGTTTCCTATAAGAGATTCCCTCAGCACTCATATGTTGCATTTTTGATGTACCTGGACATGATTGAACTGGCATATAAATAATTTATGTTAAAGTGTCTTGTTGGCTAGTTTCGTTGCTGCAAGAAGAGCATGGCAAAGGGATTACACAATCCTTCAGATTAGGTTTTTTAGATGGTAGATAATTTTCTATGGCACACTGTAGAACTATTGTGCCATCAGTTGACGTTACTCTGGAGTATTAATACCATACTAATTTCATTCATCACTAACAAGAAAATCATGGTCACTGAAGATATTCCTATCAACATGAAAAAACCCAGTTGCCTTTAAACCGTCTAGTGCTATTGCTCCAGATTGAATCTTCAAATATGCGAGTCCGAACAATTCTATAATATCGGAATGATTCAGAGGCCTGCCAGAATGTCGCAAACAGGTATGCACTTCTTCACTATAGTAGGTCTTAAGAGCACCCATTAATGTCATGTCTTGTGATTGCATCTTATGGGTGGTGTGAAGATGAAAACAGAAGATTGTAACATTTGTTTTCTCTTGCCAGATTTATGACCTCTATATTCCTGGTGTGGGTATTGTGTCCATCTAGTATTAAAAGAACTGGAGACTCTTTGGTGGATTTTACAGCTTGGAGAAAGTGCCTAACCCACAATGTGAACAAGTGCTGAATTGGACCCTGGAGGTACACACTTCATGAGAAGTGGACTCATCAGTTTGCGTGGGAATATAACTAGAAGTGTAAAAAATTATCCTCTAGCACTCAAACACAAAACTACAATTATTAAGGACCACTTCTCTGCCGAAGTAATCACGTCAACTTGACGATTTCCTTTCGGAGAAAGAACATGCGGAACGTTGCTTTTTACAACATACAGCCCTGCCTCATCGACATTGTATATTCTATTTGGGGGATACTTCTCCCTGTCCATTTCACACTCCTGCATTGTAAAGAATTAATCAATTGACTCTTCGTTTATACCCAAATTTCTTGAAAATGAAGTGCCTGTAGGCTTCCTGGACGATAAAACACCTTGTTGATTTCTAAGAAATAGATTAGGCCACCCATTTACATCTGTGCCAAGAACACGAATTTGGTGTGGAATGTTTTTTAACACAGCCAACTGGCAGGCCATATTGCTCACATCGCTCCTTGTCAGCCCAAAGAAGTTACATTCAATTTATATACAGTATCTAACTAGTTCTTCTTCTTGATGTGTTGGGAGAGTAGCTTTCCTACCTAGTTTCGTTGTGGTTGCCTCAAGATGATCCTTGGAATATCTCTTTCACGGTGGAAAAGTGTTGTTCATGGTACACCGAAATCGTGAGATGCTTTCAAAGACCCTATTTTTGCACACTTACAGCAATTATTGCTTGGGCAATTTTATCTTCGACCCACACCTTCCTTCTTTCTCAAACTGATTTCCATTTGCTCGACATGGTTGACGATATTTTTCATATGTAAGCAGAATACATCAATGAATGTGCGAAATGAATGTGCGAAAGTTTAAAGTAATTTATTAACATCCCCAGTTTTATGTGAAAAGGCTTAGTAAGGGATATCATCCATACTAACTTACACACAGGGACGAGCACAAACGGCCCTGCGCAAGCTGAGATTCGAACTCAGGACCTCTCGCACAATAAGCCGGTGTGATATTGACTGCGCCATGGAGGTCGACCCACATAAGCAAGGTTTAGATAATGAATAAATGGTGATTACTGCTGAACATTAAAATAGAAACTGAGCAAGGTAACGCAAGGGTATAGCACATTGGACACGGGCTCGATTCTCGGTTCGGACATCCTGATTCGGATTTATCTATGGTTTCCCGAAATCACTCCAGGCAAATGGTGGGATAGTTCTTTAATACAGGCATTGCCGATTCCTTCCCCAGTTCCTGTCACTTGTGTAAATGTGTGTAATCGTCTAATATAACCTCGCTGTCAACGAGACGTAAAAGCCCACTAAAATAAATAAAATATATATTGACACCTGAGGATGTTCCATCAAGCCATATGTGCACTTAGGGAACACAAGGGATACTTGTTCACACCTGGAAGGTGATATAACATCGGACCGTTAACGAGTCGTAAAAGCCCCTCAAAAATAAAATCTAAACTGGCACCGTGGGGTGTGCAATAAAACCGTGCACTTAGGCCACACAAGGGCTCGTTGTACACCCCTGAAAGGTGTTTTAAAACATCGAACCATAACAATGGTGATTCAGCTGTAACATAAATGCTAACATAGCGCCGTAAATAGCTATGCATTTAGCAATCGATCCCAAAAGGCTACAGATGAATTTTTTTATGAAGTCGATAACATTACAACTAGGATACAAGAGTGGAATAGTATTCCATATTTGTAACGCAAGTGGTATTCCATATAATTGCCTTCGCCATGTTGCACTACTTCGCTCGGAAACAGTTTTAAAATTTTCGTCAAGACAAATGCGTTACATGTTGCAGGCAGCTGCGTATGTGTACTTTACATAGAACTCCAGTACTTTGCTAAGTTATGGGAGGTTTAATAAATACAAATTTATTCAAACTTACCTGTTAACTTCTCAAAACTTGGAATTTCACTAAGGCTTCAAAATAACATACTGCGTCTCCTGCTGCAACACACTTGCAATGGTAGTAGCCCATCTGGAGGCACAATACCAAGATGTGCCGGTTTCCCCTAGATGGCAACTCTTGTGTCTCTTGATACAGCGGTATTCCATATTAGTACCCTATTCCATATTTGTCTACTTTCCTCTAGTACAAGTTTCGTTCTACGCAATCTCGAAATATATAATTTAAAACATTCTTTTATTTAAAATGACTGTCTGATATGATCCTTCTTTATTTAATGTTTCCCGCTTTCTCAGATTTAACAAATGATTTTAACTCGGGAGGATTTGAAAAGTGGGTAATATAGGAAACTTAAAAACCTCGCAAACATACCCAAGCGTACGGGAGTAGTTGGGAAGATATTGAAGTCTTGTTTACAATCTTAAACACTCCATCTCCCGCTGGAATTGAGTAGTTCATGCTTTCGCTAGCAGAGAGCGCTAGTATTCTTCTCTCCCTCTCTTCCAATTCCCCCGTATACATGAAGTCACCAGCCGTGATCGTATGCAAAGCTATTCTCCCCAAAAAATTGCACAAAATACTGTTTGGATTTGTTTGCTAACATAATTTTTTCCTTGAAATAAGGAAAAATTCAACTCAGAGTTTGCGAAGTGCGTTTCTACAGCTACTAACACTGAAAGCGAAGTATATTACCTGCACCAACTTTTCAGATCTTACAATTCGTTTGATGTTAGAATATTCAATTATATATCAAGAATCAAAGTGTACTAGTGTAATAACTAAAGTCTCCGTTATCCGTACACCGGCCGAATACTTTAAACAACCGCCTGTTAGTTACATTTATTCTCAGTATTCCAAAAAAGTATTATTAACCGTATATTAATTTTCATTCTATGTCGCTTCTTATAATATTTTTCTAAATATATTTTAACAAGAAAGACTGTCTACTATGTTCCTTCGCGTAATTGTACTATGTCTGTAGAGTTATTATTTACGTCTTATAATATTTATGAACATTTATATCTGTCAAAGACTCTTCTATAGATCCGTCCAATCAAATGCAAAAAAGCTGTATTCCCACTTGTTAATATAAAATGTAATAATATACGTTATACTGCTCGTGTTGTAGTGCAAGACAACACATCACACCTGTATCCCACAGCTGTTGGCTCCATCACAACAGACACGCGTCAACTACTAGTTAAAACTGAATAGTTAAATAATCATGAATTATGTACTATACAACCAACATACTTTAATAACACAAAATTTACCAGCTGAGTGTTCTGTTTCT
This sequence comes from Dryococelus australis, assembly GCA_029891345.1. NCBI lineage: Eukaryota > Metazoa > Arthropoda > Insecta > Phasmatodea > Phasmatidae > Dryococelus > Dryococelus australis. The sequence continues at coordinate 183,311,649 of CM056995.1, read as the reverse complement.
TTCCCATGACTCTAAAAATAACTAATATAAGTTCCAATTTTGTATCATTTGAAGTCATATTACTATTTGGAAAAATTGGTTTTGTTTATTCCACTATTGTGTTAGTTATATAATCGTTGGGTGTATTGCGTTTATTATTGTTTGTTTTAAAACAATATTTACTTGCAAGTAATTAATAAGTTCCTTATGGCGTAGTAAAAAAATATGCTGTATGCTGTGTTACAAACGGGAGCTCAGTGTGAGGAGATATGGATATATTGCTTTCTTTCCTGCTCATCATGCCCGCCTGACTTCCCTTGCAGAGGCTACTAAACAGTCATTGCAACGGAGCTCGGTGAAGAAGTGGATAGTGCAAGTTCCTACCTTCAGGAACGCTACCAGTCACCTATATCTAAATAATTCTGTAAAAAAAGTTTTTACAGTTAAAACCATTTATTTATATTCGTTTAAACATATACGTAGATGGGATTTACGAGTTACGAACCCTGTATTTTCATAATTTATTTTAACTTTAAAAATGTTTAACTGTACAATGTAAAATATGATACGTATTGACTTTAACCAATAATGCATATTTCGGCTAGTATAACCAATTATAAAATTATTATTGGTTTTGAATGGTTTTTAATTGCGCGATTCAGAACAAGGGTAAACAAAAGTCTAAGCAATGAATAACTAAATGTAGTATGTTTTGGTTGGAGACTCGTCAAGGATACGTATCATTTATTTTCATATCAAGTAACACAGTGAACATTGCTACGGTGAACATCTTTGTTTGTAAGGAGACTTCACACTTCCTATACCAGCCACTTGCAAAATGCCAATAACACCAGATCCATTACTTCGTAGATGTAAGTACTCATTTCAAACATTTGCTGTATATTCAATATCGAATTTCACTAAAATATTAATAGTAAAATCACCGATATTTTTTCCAACTAATGCTCTTATAATGGAATGAGCTTAGTAGTCGATTTCACTTCATCAGAGATAGACATACTTAATTTTCTAACAGATACGATCTCCTACGTCCTATCTAGTGTCAAAGCGATTACTACTGGAAGTGGATAACAATTAAGAATTTCCTAAAGTCATGCAATTATCTCTATTTTCAAAACATTCCCAAGTAAGATGGAGGAAACCATTTAATATTAATATTTTTATGTACATTCAAATCATATCATACTAATTAATAAGTGTTCACCATTCTTTATTCAGATAATACGCTTTATTAACAGGTAAAGAATTTTCACCATACAAATCGTCAAGATAGTATCCAACTTCATGTAGGCCTACGAACTTAATAATTGAGACATTCATCTCTCTGTGTTCCGAAGCTACCACCATCCTATGCCATGTCCGTTGATCTTAACGACATAAAGTACAGTTAATCGTGCAGTGGTGCACATCTTCATAGATGTTTTAAGACATATTTATCCGTTTACCAACAGTCGATACACCGTGTTACATATATAAGCAAAAACTGCTTGGAGAGGCTAAATGTTTTCCAAAAAACATTCAAACAGGACTAGATATAATTAATTCATGCACTAAGTATTACAGCATATGTAGTCTACCAACAGCAATAATATTAGTGACTCGTTCTCCATTGTCTACAACACCACCTTCAACCTTAAATTGTCCGCCATGTTAATCTACACAAATATTTAAGCGAAAATATTTCTAGGAGTGGGCAGAATGTTTGCTATAAGAGATACACTTTTGTGATAGGAAGGCGAATTGTTTGCCAGGGGAGAAATATTTGAGTGTAGCAGAGGTGAATTGTAATATTTACAGGAAACTATAAAAATTCAACTTATCTCGTCTGGTTAGTAGTTAAACAAATTTGAGTGTTGCGTGCAATGCAGATATTAAATTATATACTCTTGCAAATGTTTGGGAAATTATTTGACATCTGGTATTTTGTTATATCTTGTCATTCACACGAAAATTTCGTGTGATGTAAGAGGAAATATTCTTTTTCACTCTCTAACCTCAGTTTTGTTAGGAAATGTTAATTCGAGTGACAAATGATCGTTAATTTATACGACGGATTCTTTTTCACTCTCTTACCTCAGTTTTGTTAGGAAATGTTAATTCGAGTGACAAATGATCGTTAATTTATACGACGGATTGACTAATATTATATGCTTTGGTATGAGTCGAATGGGTTATTTGCTATTTCCATTAACAGGATAGGATATTTTGCTAATTAGGAATCATACTTTACTAATTCACATCGTTAGGGGTGATGTAATTGTTGATTGCGAAATTAGTTTCCCTTATAATAGTAACTTCATGAAATGTCTTAAAGGATCTTATGAATACTTGGTTATTTAATTCTGTTTACACGTAACATGGAAATCAGTTATTATAGCTAACAAGTTTTATACATTTTAATCTGTAACTAAGACACAACCCTTGTAAGTTAACATGACATGTTTGTAACATTGACCTGAAGGGTGAATGCAGATTTACGACTACTCTACCAACGCGCCCCCCAAACTTAATAATATAAAAAAAACAGTTAAAAGAAGATTTAAATACTTGCTGTTCATATATGACTCGCACACGTTATTTACTACATGGAATGTATCTGTGTTTAGATTGTTCATTGTGTGTGTATGTGTGTTGGACGAGTTCTAATTATGTTTTATTGTATTCCAATAGTTTATTGGATATGTTCTCTAGTGAAGAGTAAAGATGCTATTTGCAAGGCTAGTATGGATAGCTTCGCGGTCTGTCATATTAGGTGAATGTGATTTGGTCGGCTGGTTTGGAACAAATGTCTTGTCATTGACATGCAGTCCTAGTGGCAATGCTGTCATATCCTTGGTTTTTTATTATTTTTATATATTATAATTTAATAAGTTATAATAATTTTTTGAAAAATGCATTTTTTGGTTCTATAGTTTTTAAATTAATATGTGTAAGCTTATTATATTGTAAATACCACGACGAGTGTTTGTGCAGCAGTCACCTATATCTTTTCCGCAAGTTCGTTGTTGACCCTTCCAGAAATGATGAAAGAGTGATGGAGTATTGGGGTAAATAGTTCTTTGTTGGTTGATGACCTGTGATAGTTTGGTAGAGAAGCGATGAACGTGCCACGGCAGTTGTAGTCAGACTAAGATAGGCAATGAAGAGGTAAATTGTTTACATGTTTGTAGTACGTTACAACATTATATGTAATAGGTTATGCATAATGCCAAACATAATTTTGATTGAAGTAAGCTTTTGTTATGATACTTGGAGAGAGAAATTTATAATTTTTGTTATTTAATACGTAAATAGTAATTATAAATGTTCATGACTGGATATAAAGCACTACGTAAGTTTGTTGCGTTTCATTGGTTGGTGGTTAGTTTGTATCAGCTCGTTATGGACGTAGTAGTTCAAAGTGGTTATTCATTACGCCGATACTTTACTTGAAACGAGATCAAAATGAAAAACTACTTAGCGTGCATGGTCCTTGACACGCTATGTAACAACAGCTTGTGTACAAATAGTCTTGCTAGTTAAAAATACTTTGATACTCAAAAATACATATTTTAAGTCTCTTAAAACGTTGTTTTATCCAGCAAAAGATAAACCTACGTAGATAACAACTAATCACCCCATTTTTCGAAAACTTGTCAGTCATTCAAAACACAGTCGTCCTAGAATAAAGGCGCATACAGGTTAGGCGTGGATTTATGTAACAAAGTTTCCTACGGATCACCACGAGAAGTGTTTATCAACTTCTAATATTTATGATGTTATGAAAAAGCTTTCAATATTGTTCATTAGTTAATATTTTGCTTGTATAGAGGTTTTGAATATATTTATGGCATTTTGATTATTTTACATACATACATACATACATACATACATAGATTTGTTCAGTTTTTTTTTTACATTTTTTTAATACATGATATCTACATAATTGAGTTTTTTAATGTTTTGAAGAGCATCATCGCTTCTATAGATGAACATGGCGGACAATTTGAGGTTGGAGGTGGTGTTGTTGTAGACAATAGAGAACGAGTCACTAATATCGTAACTATTGGTTGAGTATATATGCTGTAATACATAATGCATAAATAAGGATATCAAGTTTCGTTTGAAAGTTATCGGAGAACATCTAGCCTCTCGAAGCTGATTTTGAATATCTATGTAGCACTGTGTGTCCAATGTTGGTAAACGGATAACTGAGGCTTAACATTTATATGATGATGTGCACCATTCCACGGTTCTCTGTATTTGATGTCGTTAGGATCTCCGGACATAGCAATGGACGGTGGGTGGTAGCTTCGTAACACGGAGAGATGAATTACTCAAATACTACCTTCGTACATGAAGTTGGATAGTAGCCTGATGGTTTTGTACGGTGAAAATTCTTTTTTTAAGTAAAAAGTAATGGGTAAATAAAGAGTAATACTTGAATAAAGAAAAAGTAAATATATATTTTTTAATATGAAATGTTTAGAATGTAACTAAAAATTATAATACCTATTTTCCTCCAAATTACTTGTGAATTTTTTGACTATAGAGATAATTGCATGACTTCTGTAAATTCTCAAATGTTATCCACTTACAGTAGCTATCGCTTTGACACTAGTTAGAGTGTCGGAGATCGTACATGTTTGAAAATTAAGTATGTCTCTCTCTGATTATGTGAAATCGACTATTGTGCTTATTCAGATATCTAACAATTACATGGAGAAATACGTGTTTTTCTATAAAATTTTTAGTAATGACTGATATTAAGTAAAGAAAGAGTGTTTGAAAGAAGTACTGACCTCTACGATGTGATGAATCTGGTATTATAAGGATTTTGCAAGTGGCTGGTATAGATTGTGTGAAGTCTCCTCACAAGCAAAGCTGTTACCAAGAGCAAAGTTTACAGGGTTACTTGATATGGAAATACATTTTGCTTGCCTTTGAAGAGTCTCGAAACAAATCTATTACGTGCATTTAATGATTGCTTAGGTTTTGTTGCGAAATTCATTGTTTGATTTTCAAAACTAATAACAAGTGAATAATTTGTTACACAAGTCTAAATATGCAGGAAGTGTTACTAGTTAAAGACAATGAGTACCGTATATTTCGATGCACTGTTAAAATTTTTTGTAGTTGGAATAAATTAAACGTGATTCGTTACTCGTCATCTACGTATATGTTAAAAACGAATATAAAAATGGTTTTAACTGTAAACTTTTTTTTTACAGAATTGTTTAAAGATAGGTGGCTGGTGGCGTTCCTGAAGGTAGGAACTGACACTACTCACTTCTTCACCGAGCTCCGTTGCAATGGCTATTTGGTCGCCTCTGCAAGGGAAGTCAGACGGGTGCGATGAGCAGGAAAGAAAGCTATATATTCATATTTCCTCACACTGAGCTTCCGTTTGTAACACAAATGCAGATAGCATATTTTTTACTACGTCATAAGGAACATAATTAATTTCTTGAAAGTAATTATTGTTGAAAACAAAAAATAATAAACGCAATATACCTAATGATTATATAGCTAACACAATAGTGTAATAAAAAAAATTCTTTTTACATATTAGTACGACTTAAAATGATAATAAACTACTAAGCGCAACTGAACACTAAGACAAATTTGGAACTTATTTTAGTTATTTTATAGTCATGTGAAACAAACAGAACACTCGGTTGATAAACTTTGTGTAATAAAAGTATGTTGGTTGTATAGTAATAATTTAAGGTTTTTTTAACTATTCAGTTTTGACTAGTAGTTGATGCGTGTCTGTTGCGATGGAGCTAGTAACTGTGGGATACAGGCGTGAGGTGTTGTCTTGCACTAACCGACAATTTTACCCAAATCTGCATTCTCAATCAAGCGCACTTTGTTTAAAAACATACTTTGTTTACTCTTTGTCAGTGGTCCATTTTCAGGGTAAATGATGCTTAATTTAGGTCAAAAAGAGTAAACATTTACTTAAAATTGTAATAATATCACAAGAAAAGTATAAAAATTCTTGAAATTTCATCAAAAATATGATGGTTTAGCTCGAAAATTAGTCGTTAAATAACCACACACAAAGAGTGAACACAAGTTGAAAATTAATTTTGGTTTTTACACCAAATATGATTGATTTTGTGTTGCGCTTTGAAAAATTTGATGGGGAACTAGAAATTTGTTTGAATTTGGCAAGACTGTTTGAATTTCATTTAAATTATTGAATTGCAGCAATATCTCCAATAGACATCTACTGAATTTAAAAAAAAAAAAAAAAAAAAAAAAAAAAAAAAAAAAAAAAAAAAAAAAAAAAAAAAAAAAAAATGCTTACATATAAATACAATTATAAAAAAACGGCAAAACAACAGAACTCCTGTGGAGAAATTCCCCACTTCCTCACCGTGCGATATTTACAACCTACCTATTTACGAGGAGGAGATGAAGATTTTTTGTTTGTGCTCTGTTCCCATGCACGTTGCCTACACAACTGGAGCAGAGTGAAGGTTTGGCTCAAATTTTGAATGGTTTGGTGATAATCTAATATTGTAAATATGCCGGCCACACATATCCACAATATTAAATAATCTCCTCAGACCGAAGATCGAAACCCCAACCTTTGCATTACAAACAAAACACCCTGTCACTCGAACCACGTGACAGGGCGAGGAACGTGGCGACAATTTTATTGCATCTTGTGGCATGATATGGCCAGATGAAGCCTGTTATCATGCTCGCTGCATTGCGCCTCGCCACAAGTTCCCGGCATCTCGAGTAGATATCAGCACAGTTGTGTGATAACATGCTTCCTGCTGCAGACAGAGTTCGCTGTGGTCGGGCGCGAACGACTGTGCATATAAACTTGGTCATATTGCTACGAGACTGCACAGCAATCGCTGAGAAAAACTCGTGTCGGGACAGAGTGCACTGAAATATTGTTTTTTTCCCTGTAGTCGGTATACTGGGCGACGACCGCGAAAACAGATAAATAATTCTTGTTTACAATTCACAAAAGACAGAAAGTTAAAATATAAATTTTTTTATTTGATTTCTGTACTTTCGATTATTAATTTTTCTACTCAAATCTAATGTTAAGAAACCATAATTTTCGTCCCAGCACTTGGCACATATCTCTTTAAAATTCTCAAAACTGATGTCTCCTCCAAAAAATCGCAATATATATATATATGTCTCAAATTTGTTTCATCTTGTCATAACTGGAATATGTTTATGCACGACAAAATAACATAAATATTTTTATGTCGACCTCTTGTAAAATATTCGCAGACTACATCTTGCTCATCCAATATTACATCATCAAAAATTACGAGGTAATTATTATCACATTGATATAGTGAAACCATTTCTCCATTGCTACTTTAAATATAAGCAAATTTTTTATTACATTTTTTGGATATCACGTCAAAATCATCTTGTATTTGAATATATTTTGGTTGATTCAACATTTACAGAGCAAAAATAGAATTAAATAAAATTTAGCCATCCTGTCTTATAAATAAAATTAATTATTAAATTCGTCTTCCCGCCGCTGCTGAGCCCTACTATCAACCCGCGAATATTATCGGCAATAAATTACCTTTTTTTTATTCTTGGAAATTTCCCCAGAAATTAAAACATCAACACTCCAGTCAATTTTTTTTATTTAATTACAATAATTTTTGTAATAAAACATATAATAGTAAAGTTTTCAAGCTAACCAACAATAGTACTATTATATAGAAGTAACTTCACTATGATATAATTCACAAAAAATAATCAATCGCATTTATTAGTTTTCATGCAAAATTTTTTACTTCAAATGTAGAGAATAATAACATAAACACAATTTAAAAAACGAGTCGTGTTGTTGATATAAAAAACCGTTATAAATATTCCCACAGGCCAATGCGATGTTGAATCCTTGAAAGAAGCTACAAATTTAATTGAGCCATTTTCAACAAACAACATTTAAATAACAGCAGACAATGTGAAAAATAGAATAGCAATTAAAACCAAGTTTGATATTAAACTTGACGATCCTTTGTCTTATATTGTTGGTTTTGGAAGAAAATTATCTATTTAAAAAGATATAATTTTTGTAGGCATTAAATTACCTATTTTTAATACACATAAAATAATAATTTTTTCAGTGTAATTAGGGATATGGCATGTTTAAAAAATATGATGAATCGAACCACTTGGAGACTAATATAATTGATAGTTTTCCACCAAAACCCATGTTTCGTTTTAGAAATTATATAATTTATAAGTCCCCATATCCATTTTTTTTATCAAACTAATAATGAGCTATTTAACAATATTGTTTTAGAAATTAGAGACAAATTGGAAATTTAATTGATTTTGATGGTTCTTATATCGACACTGTTTCGGAAATTAAAGATGTTTAAAATTTTGCTATTTTATTAGAAAACATAAAGGATGCCGCATTTTAAGGCCCTCTTAGTATCTCCAAAATATAAAACTTTTCTTTGAAAATTTAAAGGGGGCAATTCCTAGTACCTCCCGTAAGAGGCTGATAAAACATGAAACATTTCTTAAGAAATAGGTGTGATAAATAATTTTTCTATAGCACCAAGTGTTGGTGATTCACAAACACCGAATTCATCATATGATTTGAAACATTTTTCTTAATCATTGTTTCTCTCATTAGAATATTATTATGAAGATTTGACTAGCAGTGTTTACCATTAGTGGAGAATGAAAAAGTTAATTATTAATTTTGATATTCATATTGTATTTTCTAGTATAATTCTCTTGTTATGACAATGACTCAATGCTAATTTATTAACCTCTGCTGTATATATTTTGTATTTCTTGCTTCTTTTCAAATTCATTGTCCTCTATTGAAGTTTCTCATCACACACACATTTCTTATAGTCATCAAAATTATTTATATTATTAACAACACATTTTTCACACCTTTTGCGCTTTCTTTTGTTTACTCTCAACTCTGTATGCATACATATTTGCTCGTAAACCAACACATTCTTTAATTACATTGCCAATACACTCTTTTTCATTTTACCTACAAAGGTTTTATTTATTTGTGACATGTTATAAATATTGTCTTTTGGATAATCACTTGTATCAAATTTGTCCAACATAAAATTCATATTTTCATATAAATATTCTGTTTCAATGTTATAATAATAAGAGTGGTATCTTGAAAACACAATTCATTTTTATCACCATATTTTGGCTTCATAATTTTATTGTGAAAGACGTTCATTAATTCTTTCGAAATATCCAAAATGGCCATGCCCACATATATTGCCTTATTGAATTTTACATCAGTTTTATTCATGTGAATAACTATAAGATTCTAATTAAATAAAGTACTTCTTTTAAAATTTGTCTTGGCCACTAATTTCTTGCAAATATTGTCACTTGAAACAATCCTTATAGCAACTCTGTTTCTTATATTTTCCATTCTTTTACCAATGACAGAATTTTTCCTCAGTTTATAAAAGTCCTTTTCAAAATCATTTTTTACGTTAGTCCTCATCATTGTGCTGAAATCTATATACTTTTTCAACCAATCAGATTGATTAAATGTCAATATTCTCTTAATTTTTGTAAGTTTTAATCCATTATTTAGTCACTGTTTCAAACTACCATAATGTAGTATATATTTTCTTTTTTTATGTAAGATTATTAATAGTTTAGGTTCATTGGTACCTAGATCTAACTTATTTTCTGCACAAAATGGAAAATTATTGTGTAAATTATGAAGTTCTTGTGGATATTCTTAATCAACTTTTAGTAAATAGCCAAACTCCGAATAGTTTTTCAAATTTTATATTATTTGAACTCCAATAATCTAAATCATTTAATGCATAGAACACCCACTCGAAACCTCCATATGGTAAATGCTGAGACATTGCCCAAACATATATATTATTCGTATCGAAATAAGCTAAATAATTTGATTCTATATTTGAGTTAAAATCTTCCAAATATTTGTAACTTGCTTTAACATATCGCTTACAACATTGTGAAATACTGCCTTGAATTCCTTTTTCAATAATTAAAATCATATCATAAGCATGTAATAATTCTAATGATTGTATAGCAATTTTTAACACTGCGTCCCACGATAAAACTCGTGCTGTAAAATACCACACAGGGTCTATACCAAAATAAATTATGCATGTGTTTCTAAATTTTCTAATATTTCTGGTAACAATAATACATCACTTTTTAAATAAAAATCATGGTATTAGCCAGGTTTTTTTAAATATTTAATTGGTTCCATATAGTTTTGCATGTTCGTATTCATCATCATATATACAATTTTCGTTTAATTTTTTTTAAATTTTTCTTTGGGGAAAGTTGAGATTCGTAAAATTTTTTGAAATTATCCATATAATCATATGAGTAAACACATATTTTAATAACCAAATCTATTTTATCTTCTGGAAAATGTTTTTGTGTGTCTTTCCTTTGTTCTTTAGTTAAATTAGACAATAATTTATGTAAACTACTAGCCATAAATTTGAATGTGTCTTTGAATCACATCTCCAAAATTTTCTGTCCCCCCCCCCCCCCAAACGTTATAAACTTTACTTCATTATTCGCAAGTAAATTTATCTTTTTTCGTCATAACCTAACTCTTTAATAAATTAATTAGTATCATAACCAGCTAAGTTATGAAAACAACTTGGTACAAAATTTGGTAATTTTAATTGTCAATTACAATTGTCGCATGTTGGCTTGATAAATTTTCCATTTATATGATCATGGTGACCCTCATTTTGTTTTCCTTAGAATATTCACACTCGCATATAGTACATATTTTTTATTTCCTATGAAATATTTTTTCTTCTTTTGTTAGTGGGTTGCATTAGCTCAATTTGTGAATAAATTTGCCAAATCTTACCCACTTATCTTTTTATTGATTGTATACATATCTTATCAGCATATAAGCCACGACATACAACTGGTGGCGTATACTCGCCATAAGCAGATATAATACAATAGCAAAAACCAAATGCTTAATTTAGCTGATATTTCATTGTGAATGATTCGTCATTCATTTATGAATCAATGTAATTTCTTTGATCATCAGTAATATTATATCTTTATTTGAGTACCACCTTGAAAAGGCCATTAACAATATCATGTTCAGTTAATATTCGATATTTTTGGTTAAGTTAAATATTTTTATTTCTCTTAGATTTGGCTTGGTGACTGATAATTACTTTAAAATTGATTAAAAATTGGCATATATTGTGAATGGGACTTTCGTGGTGTGTTTTATATTATTAAATTTTATTTGCTCTCCTTTTGGGGGTAAGATTATCTTCACCGGTTCATTTTTTGAGCAGTCTTCTGTGTGTTTATTTAATTTCTCTAGACAATAAAAAACTTGAAGACACATATCGCAAATAAAAATTTTACTTTTCTCTTTACTTTTCTGTTCTGAAAGCAACTTCGACAAATATTTTATCCAACAATAATGTGAGTTTTCACCATTTTAAAGTTATAGTAAATTTATGTTTTGTCCTTTTTTATTTCATGTAAAATTTAGTGGATAAACATTGAATGTATCATCAATAGAGTAAACATTTATAAAAACATCAATTTTGTTTTCTATTTTTGTAATATTATCAATTTTTATAGGATATTCATATTTATCTAATGCTTTGTCAATATTAAGACCCACATCTTTACATTTAGATATTCTTTGTGGGTCTTTTCGATCAGGAAACAGTGCAGATTATATTACTCAAAGAAAACATATTTGATCATCGTTCTTCACATTAATTCATGCTTTTTTATTCTTAATCACTTCTGGTAATTCAATATAGGACGAGCCATCTAATGGATTATACTTATTTATGGCTAGCTGCAACATAAATATGCTATGTAAAGCCCAATCTGAGACGCTTCTTTCAATGTTTTCTATTCGTGCAACTATTAATTTGTTATTTGTAAATTTTTTTAATCTCACCCTCATTCAATGTTGTTAATGTGTGTGAGTGAATGTCGTTAAATATTCGAATCTCGCCAGTTTTTCGGCTTAAAAAATGAGTAGCCAATTTCATGTTAAATGTTACAGTTGTAAATTTAAAAGTTGACCGTGTAAAATTTTAAATATTTGTTGCTTTACCGATGCTAAAAAAATTCTGGGCAACACTATATTAAAATTGTTTTCAATGTTGTCTGTTGATAGCCTGCACTTGAAAGCTCTCTCAACTTCGTATGTGTTATTAGTTTTTCAATTTTTGTGGTTCACATATACATTATTGAAAAAGGGGAAAATTACTCTTAGAACCTTTTTAACATTTCTATATATTATTTTGCCATTTGCAGAAGATAAATTTGCAATTTTTCTTATTGGCATAAGAGCTGTAATTAAATGACATTTTCTTAAATTTATATATAATACTAAAGCTTTTAGTTTTAGATCTTGAGTTAAGAACTGTTAAATCATTTATGTTGTAGATAAGATTTTAAAATTTATATTCCAATGTTTGAATAATATTTGCAATAAGATCCCCTTTATGTACTTTATATAATTTTCCATTTTTAATTCTCTACCTATAACTCTCAACTCGCACAATCTCGTTTCTCTCAACTCACCCACTAGGTTACGTGTCTCCATATTTATATAATAAAGTTTATTATAATAAAAATTAATGAAGTCGGTGAATGCTGAGTTTTACTTAGAATATATATTGCTGCAATGTGTGATTTACAATTTTTATGCTTTGTTATAGAATTGTTATGTAAATATTTTTCGTTTTCGCATTGCACTTTCTCATTTTTTGTTTCATAATTTCGTTTAGCATATTCGGTATAAAATTTTTTGCAGGTGTTAAAATGCTTATCTATTGTGTTTTTATGAGATGCGAAATTATCGATAGATTTATTCTCCTTGCATACTATGCAGATCTTGCTTGAAGAATCACATAGTAAATTTTGGTAAGTATTGTGCAATTAAGTAATTTTGTGCTTTTTTAAATTTGCCTTGCAAACAGATTTTCCACATTCGCAAAGTACTGCCTCTTTTTTGTTAACTCATAGCGACATCTAGAATATTCATTATAACATTTCTTACAGGCGTTAATGTGCTTATATTTTGTGTGTATGTGATGGAAAATAACCCAAGGGTTTTACTCCACCACATTTTTTATATTGATTGCAATTTTCAGTTTCACAAGACAGTGGCGATTTCAATGTTATCTATAACGAAACAAATGTTATTAAGTTAAAGAAAAATAAAACCAAATCAACTATTCTATATAAACCATAGTCATGATATATTTAGTCATTTTTGTATATTTTCAGATTGCAACATTAATTTATAGGGTGGATTAAAGCTAATGAACTGCGTGACAAAATTTTCCACATTATTAAAAGAGATAAAAAAATATGAAGTTTGGTGCAACCCAGAAAAATTCACCCAAACGAAAAGAATTATATATTCGAAGCTCTAATAAATTTTTACACTTATTCTATTTTCTCTAGATATTCACCCATTTCTCGAAGTTCATATTTGTCATCAGTGTTATTTAAGAGTGATAACTGCCAACTTTGTAAATTTAAATAAAATGTATCAACTAGATTTTTGAACTCTTCAGATGCTTTATCTAATTTACATAGCTGGTGGACTTGCACCATCGCCACTTTTTAAAATATTGGAATAACTGCAAGGAAAAATAGGCGAAGTCATGTTTATTTATGAAGAAACAAATTTGTTAAAGAGAATAAAAAATTGTTAACTAATGCTTTACAAAATGTGCATAAGAGAATTGTAGATCATGGATAGATTTTCCATTTTTCAATTTCTTTCAAACCCTTATACTTTGTAAAATCGTCTTTCTCATTTATTAGTTTCAAAGAATTTTTACTGAGTATCTTGACATAGTGCTGTGATAATGAGATTTTTAATTTGCCATCTAAAATACAATTAATTTTTTTCCCAAAATTATATTCGTAAATTTCAAAATCTGTTGCCCTAACCATTTATTATTTTCTAGATTATGTAGTCTGATGAATTCAAGTGAATTGTTTAATTTACAGAGCAGAGAATCTACTTTTTTTTGGTTTTGTAATATTTAGGAAGAATAATTGTTAAGAAGACGAAAAAAATGGTGTTGAAATTTTATTAGCATAAGCTTATTTAGCTTGCAGAACTGTCCTTAAAATAAGGACACCTTCAAATATGCAACTGCACGCACGTTTTATTAATGAATTTGGTCTATATTTTATCAAACTATTTTCTTCCATTTTTCTGTTTTATATATATAACATATTTCCTGTAGACAAGATGGCCGAATCTCTAGAAAAACAACTACACCCACAACTAGAACTTACATTATTTGATTTAAATAATTTAATTTTCAACAATACAAAAACATGTGGCATTAGATGTAAACAATGAACCTTGGCTTAGAGGAAAATATATTACTGAAGTTTTATAATATAAAGTCAATGATAAAGCTATAATAAAACATGTATATGAAGAGGACAAGCTGAAATTCGAAGATATTACTACTAACCCCGCCAAAATGGCAGGGTTAAAAGGCAATGAAAAAAAGTACAATCTATATGAATGAATCCATTCTTTATTCATTAATTGTATCATCTAAAAAAGAAACTAAAAATTTAAACCATGGGTTACAAAAACGTACTTCCATCAATCAGAAAATATGGCTGTTATGAATTACAAAAAAAAATATTGTGTTAAAAGACCAGCAGATAAAAATGATAGAACATAGATCTGAAAAACATGCTCTGGAAATAAAAACTTCAGCATTTTAACACGAATATGAAATATTTTGTAGAAAAAGTTAAACAGAAAAAAAAAAAATATTATATATATATATATATATATATATATATATATATATATATATATATATATATATATATTGCAACAGCAATGCTATATGCCTCCATTAACAATTTTAAAGTTGGTAAAACAGATACTCCAACCATCAGAAAATCAAATTTCAATTCTTCGCACATTGAACAAATATAAATTTTACATTTGTTACCATAAGAAAGCTTATGATGCAAACAAAACAGGAAAGTTGATTCGCGAATTACTCGACGATTTTCGTGATAAAAAGTACAAGGAAATATTGTTTTGCAGTACACTTATTTGCTTGAAATTCTGGAATCAGTAATTGAAGACATGAATAAATATTTTGATAATATTGATAAATTAATCCAATATCATTTAGCAGAGATAAATGCTTTGAAACCAATTATTCCAGAGCCAGTGTCTTTAAGTAAAGATGATGAATTATAATCTAATTTACAAACAAAATTATTTAAAGTATAAAATGACTTAATTGCTGAATACCAATTCAAAATATCGCACAAGAATTTATTAGAAAGATTAGAAATAGGCAACACAGGCAATGCTAAATCTTGGAATGAAACAAAAGAATTACTAAAATGGAAAGATGGTAAAACCCCAGGTAATTATAACAATCTACAAATAACCATTACATAATATTAATTTTATGTTTAATTCATTATGGTATTTCAGGGTATCTGGGCAGCTGCCCTGAAATTTTAATACGAATTTAAATTTACACTACATCTGTTTTAGTAATCAAGGAGTTGTGAGAATAATCAAATCCTAACCACTTTAAATAAATTTTATTACTTTTACTTCTTGAAACGTTTTCGACCGAATATTCATAAAGATAGTTAGTTTTTATAATTTCGTATTCATAAAAACTACCCATAATTTCTTCTCCTTTCATATCTTTTAATTTTTAAGTTGGCACATCAATATTTATAACATTACAAATAGTAAATAATTCTGTTGACCGATTGGCTGTATATATTTTTTAAAACTATTTTTCAGTTTGCTCACGCGAACCACATCACCGACTTTATATTTTGGTTTAGTAAACACCAAATATGCTTGCAATAAATTTTTTTATTATTTTTATTTACTTCAATTGGTTTCATGCCAATAGGGCTCTGCTTTGTGTTCTATTCTTTCACTTTTTTATCGAATATATTTCTCCATTAACAGATGCCATTCGAAGTAAATTTTTTTTACATTTTTTTTTTAAAGTTCGATTAAATTCAGAATATGAAGAAAAATTATTTATATTATGCTATTCCATAAGTTCTTTAAATATGTTATTATTGAATTCTGAAACATTCAAACGCATTTACTTCTTTTTTTGATGTTTTATCTTTGATTGGTAAAGCAAAAGCAAACTTTGAAAATACATCAGAAATTGTTGTAATCTATTTATAGCCTTTATTTATGCGATATATACTTTCCAATTTCCAGTACCCATTTCTACCAGATCAATTTGCCAAAAATCATCCATGCCATAAGAAATAACTTTTCTTCGTGGCTTTATAATTCATTATTTATTCCTCCTCTCACATTATGGATTTTTTTTTTAGAATGTCAAATTTTTAGAATTGCGCAATGAGCCCATACTTTTCTGTACTAATCGCCCATTTTGTATTCTCATTTTCACATGTTCACCCTTCAACTGCAGATCTACAACTGAGGAGGGGAGCTGCCATGAGTACACATGTTCACCGTTCGGCCGCTGAAAAATAGGGCTAAGTGACGTTGGAAGTGGAATGATGATGGAGTGAGGTCGTTGATTTGACATCCAAGTAGATTTCATAGTGTAATAAATAATTAGATTATTTAATCATGCAAACATTATTTATTCATGCAATGCCTAATTATGCCCTTGCATAATTACCAGAATGAAATATTATGTGCAATGATAAAAGTCTTTAAATTTACTAAGTACAAACATTACGTACACATCCTCTTTCTAGGACGGCCCATTGACCACTGAACTCTGATCGATAATATTAATGGTTTAACCCCCGATGCCACGATGGAATGCATCTCACTATTTTATGGGAGATAGGGTTTACTACAGGAAAAATCCAACAAGGCTATCCACCATATCGGGACGCGTTACTATATAAGGAGAATAAAAAATGTGTGATGAGTATGGAAGCAGTTTTCTTTGGATTATGTAGCTGCATAGTCAGTGTGGCACATATCGCAAATATATCACTAATTAAAAATATTGTATTATGCTACTTTGAAAGCGTTTCAGTGAGTGACGATTCCACACCATTCATCTAAAGGATCAAGCAAGAATCTGTAAAAGACATGAGAGCCAGTGGCAGACAGCAGGTCAAGGAGGCGGAGTGCATCAGTAGAAGAATTGAGGCAATCATCCCAGAACTCATTACTTGGACAATGGACTTTCATTTTCATTTTAAAAAAATTAATCATGCCCACAGTTGTCAAATGTGTAACGTGAAATGCTCGCGAGTATAATAGGCTAATATAGCATACGTGAAAATAACATAGCTACCTACTTTAGACATTGAGAACAAACTGACATACCTCCCTAAATAGTTTATAATATACCTTGCATCCCATGAAAATAAATTGGTTAACTAAGTTCAATTAAGAAGACTGTGCGATTAACGTGGGGCAATGAATTGTTAAGAAAATTGGGATATAAAGTAAACAGTAATAAAAAAATATTATTAATGTAGAACAGCCCATAATTTATAATGATGCTATTACCAACACCGTGATACATAAAACGAACCATTCCGAGCAGGGCCATATATGTTCCCCTCAGAATTACATACTCCTCTACATATTAATGATAGTTATACTTTGCAGTCGAAATCGCCCTTGTGGCACAGAGAGACGGTTAAAAATACAGCTGATGGTACTAACTCACTGCATACAGGAATAGTTCGAAATGGTTTAGAATATTTAAATCACAAAATGGCATACATGTTGAATAGGGTTGAAATTGACCAAATACAGGTTGTAGGAATCCCATCCAAAATAATGAATTACCTCTTGCTATGTATAAACGATATTAACGCATGCATTATGGATGGAATCATATCGACAATTATAGAATTAAGTGCTATACATTAAGCGTGGTTGGAAATACCTGCTAAGTATGGTACTTGGATTTGCTGACGATTATAAACGTGTAACAGTAAATGCCAAACGAAAACAGTTATTCTATTAAGTAATAAACACATGAACACTCGATTAAACATGCTTAACGAATATGACGGTGTAAATTTTGAACTGAGGAAGGTAGATTGGTTAATATTGCATATTGAAATTTACACTCATGAAAGCATGATGTTTCATAAATATATATTGAGAAAAGAAAGAAACTAGACCTTGTATTGAGATTGTTGAGTCTGAAGACATTTTATGTCTTAGTTATGAGACTCTGAGAAAATTGTATGAAACTTAAAATCTAGTTTCTCAAATGAAAAACCAAGATTCTAATTATAAGCATCCGAACATACTGACAAAATAACGTAAGAGACGACAGATATTTGACCATTACAATACTAAAAATATTAAACTTTATCTTCATAGTCAAGCATATTCGTACACAGATTTAACATACATTTTGCAAATGGCGAGTACTTTATATAACAGAGTATGTATAAACAGTTTCAAGAAACCTATTATTCCAAAGATAGTGAATTGATATTAGATCCTAAATCTTTTATAAAAATAGGGCTCCTTTCTTTGTGTTTGATGTCATTACCTACATAAATATTCCCCAAATTACTCAAGTTTATGCATTATTCTTTCACTATAGATTAGTATCATAAAATATCCAAAATAAGTAAGTTCAGCTGTAAACATAATTGTATTCAGTATATGTCGTAGAATCATCGAGTAAACATTTTCTGTGTTATTCAAGGTTTCCTAACGTCAAACAGGTTTGCCAATAAGGATTGGCATTTACCAATCGAAACAACACTACCACTGTATTCACATTCAAACAACATTTTGACTGGAAACATCAAAGTCACGAGTATAAGTGAACAAACACTTTTGTTACCAAATATCATCACAGCTTATTGTGGGAGAGACAATGTATGGATTACAAACGCATACTATCCATTTGCAGCACTAATTAAAAATATTGACATATTTTTGTGTGGATTTTATAAAAAATGTGTTCCAGCAAGCGTGTGAGCAGTAAAATAATTGATTTTCAGAAAGTATTCAATTGCCCTTCATATAAAAAGTTTCGTGAAATTTACAGTTGTAAATCACCATTCATCCCCACAGGTGAAAATACTAAATTCATTCTCAAATGGTTCTTACGGATAGAGTGGGGTGAGGCGGAGTGAAAAATTTATGTATAGATAAAGGGAGAAATTAAGGTATAAATAAAGTGGAAAATTGAGGTGCAAATAGAGGGGCGATTTGCAATATTATTTCAGTATATATTGCAGATCTTGATGCAGAAGTTTAACCCTCAGTTCGAGTGCATGAGTGTTCTCCTGTGATACAGAAAAGTGTGGTTCTGGGTTAATGATAATAGTCCAATAGAGATTCAAATGTGTAATGGGAGAGAACATTGGTGTTTTTCAGTAATCACTCCGGATTACACATATGAAGACGGAGACTGGTATTGAATTACGATGCTGTAGAAATGAACTAAGATTCGATGCTCTAGAGAATACGTCACGAAATGTCCATCATGTAAGCAAATTAAATATATATGTTCCAAAGAGGAGACTGTTCTGCCGATGGTATATTCTGAACTGAAAAATGTGATAATACTGCACACATTAAAGAAATTCAGAGCGAAAACCGCAGTTTAATCACTCCCTGTGGTATGTGGTTATGCAGTATGTGCGGCAGCAAGTCATCTGATTTCAGACTCATATAAAAATTTATAAATATAAATAAATAAATAAATATGTATATATATATATATATATATAAGCAAGGACTAACAGAGCTTCAGTCAGTTGTATATAAGCATGGCATCCATCTTCGCGCTTACAGAGGAGTACGACATGTTGCATTTGGGGCACAGAAGAGTTTACTTTTAAACCACGTGATGGAGTGCTGCAGGTTTGAAAATGTGCTGTACGGTATCTGAAACCATAATGTGATTTACCATGCGTGCTAAGGACTGTCCGATCACAGTCAGCTGGAAAGAAGTGTGTGACGGGGAAAAATATACCTTTATTTTTCCACACAGGAGCCTCTCATTACCATGTGTATGCAATAACTCATTGTGTGATGTTGCCAACTCTTATCCCATGTAAGTAGGAAAATGAAATTCCAACGAAATACCAAATATACTCTAAAAGAACACGGTTTGCATTCTGTGAGATATCAATTATTCTGTTCATTACAAATGTATATATAAGGATATGTTTGAAGACAATATTCATTTTCATGTATGCCTGGCCGTGGTTTCATTATATTAAGTAATACATTTTCTATAATTCAGTCTAGTGTAACTAATTGTGGCAGTGAAAATTTTTGTGTTAGTAAATGTAGAACGTACATGACTGAGATAAACCATAAAGTGAAATGTAAATGTAAACATACATTCACAACTTATGGTAATAGAAGAAAAATTTGGGAGCCATTTATTTACAGAATAGGTCACACAGAGCTTTTACAATACTTTGAAGACCCTAACAAGAGTGTACATATTTTTATGGCTGCAAATGAGTTTTAGTATTTCTTTATTAATGGGTGTATATCAGCTAAATGTATCTTGAATAGAAAAGTGAAACTAGGAAAAGTAAACCCCAAAGCGCAATTTTTTATCGTATACAGTATTGTATGGTAGAATCAAGTAGTGATCAATAAAATTTTTCGTATGTTTGTATTGATACAATTAATTGAAAATTTAATATTACCAAGTTCTTTCAATGCTTCTTACATTATAAACTGTTTTGTAGTTGTATAAGAAAAAATCGGTACTTGTGTGTCAATAGCCAGTTGGCATTCATACAGTAAGGTTAACATATTTTACTCCTTGGAATAAAATACATCTGCATATGTCCGGGGAAATCAACTGTGGACTATACTAACTGATGTAGCAGGTTACTGAGACGATTTACTGAGAATTGTGATTCCATTATTCATTTCAGAATCACACATTTTCCATTAGGAAATGGAAAGTCTCATTAATTAATTCAATGTTCAAAAGTAAGTAAATGTGATGTACATCTTATGATGCCAACTGCATCATTGCCTGCGAGTGTGGACAAAGTTTAACCACACTTTCATGAAACTTATTCCAATAGTATACAATATTGTCTTACGTGCCTTCAACTATGTGAAAGATGCATGTACGCAAACACATAATGATGCTGAAAAGTCTAAACCAGGGCGAAGGGAGCATACACATTGTGCAACTTTTCAAGATCTGAATATTCATGCAACTATAAAAAAAGTGTCAAATCAATATTAACTGAATTATTAAGTATTGTGTAAATATGTCCAATATATTCTCCAAATTACATATCAAAATTTTAATGTATCTCAATGTGTAACCAAAAATGTTTATTGTCAACTTGTATCCCAAGTGTAATGTTAACTCTAATGATAAAAGTTTATGTCAACATGTATGCAAAATGCAACATATGCATGATTCGTTTACATATTTGTATAACATAATAAATAGTTTAAAACATAATTTCGTGTTTTTTTTATTTAAATTCCCTTTCCGAAATGCATTATATTTGACTTGGTGGAAGTGTGTGTGGTGATAACATTCAAATATAGCACCACGTAACCTAAAATTGAAGAATAAAAAATTATCGCTATAAAATGGGTTTCACTTTGTGACACATAATTTTAACATTCAAAAGTATTAACAATCAGTATGTAAAACATAATTATTAATGCAACATTTATTGCAAGTTGTACATTTTATAAATTAGTAACATTATATTCCTGTCACATAATGCTAACATTTGGTTTGTAACATCAAAAACTGGTAACTTAATTTGGGCAATAATTCTTACACCTGTGTGGGCACCCATCCAAATTCCACATTCCGACCCACCCCATGCACGAATTAAGAAGTACCGCCCACCTACAAAAACAAAGAGTCCCTCGAGTCTTCTGTAAAACTATGTGCCCATGCCCACTAACATAGAATTCATCGAGTCTTCTGTAAAACGGTGTCTTTTCCCTGCAGATGTTACGGGGACCAGCATATTTTGTCCCGAACGAATGGAAGGCTTTCTGTGTCCCAAATGTACAGTGTTGGCATTTATCTCCTTAAAAAATAACTTTTGTTTGCATGAGGAAGCCGCATAATGTGTAACAGTAAATAAGTTTTAAATTTATTTTGTAATGAGTATTTTCTTTTACTTGCACCTGGTAAAATTTTAACACATTTCATTTTATAAAACTCTTTTGAAAGCAATGTTTACCGGCATATTTTATCGTCTCCCCTTTTCTAAAAAGTATTTTGAAAGTTGTGTTTACTTTTACCCTTGGCGGTGTAGTTTATCACATTTCCTTTTATAAAACTCTTTTGAAATATGTTAGTTGGGGCGCTGCAAAAAATATAAAAGGGGGGTGAATTTACCCACCCATTTGTCAGTTTATTGCCAAATTTCAACCTGTTCAGGTGGATTCCACCCTACTGTGAACAGTCCAGAGCTCACTCGATCGCCTAACTGCCGAGCTGACAACATTACCACGCTCCTTGCTCAGAGAGTTCACTGGTTGTCACGGAAGCTGGTTTACTGACAGTTATCCATTAAAGCACCTACAGAACCACTCTGTCGGTCACCGGTAATAGTGTTTCGTCGTGAACTACTGAAAGAATTAAACACTTTTAAATGTAAGTAAATATTTTTTTTTAATATTTCGTAATTCTTTTGAAAAGAACTATTTAATATGTTTCTTAAATTTAAAACATTTTTATATTATTTAAAATAATCTTGAACTATTTTGAATATTTCAATTCTTAATAACTGGTCATATCTATCTGTTGCAATTTGGGTGTACTTCAATGAAGTAATTGGTAAAGTGCTAGGATGTGAAGCAACTCTGGTAGGGATTCGAGCCCCTTCAAGGTTAAAGTGATGCATCTCTCCTTCATGTCACCATTGATTATTTAGTGTATTTTTTACAGGGATGGTGGTTAGATACATGTTAATGAAGAAATGTGAAGTGTTTATTTAATAGGTATATACATATATATTTATTTTATATCATTTAGTGTAAATAACACTTTTTTAAATGAATTTTTTAATTGTTATACGTAGAAATCATTTTAGTTTTTTTCTTTTGTTTCAAATCGAGTACTTAGCGGGTGGTGTCTAGGGAAATTAAAAAATGCCTAGATCCCCCATTAGTAAACATAATCGCATTAGTTTGGATTCAGAAAGTTATTCAAGTTCTGAGTGATCCGAATCAGATTCATATTCAGAATCTGATTAGACGACGTCTGATGTATCTATGTCCCAAGACTTGGCCTATGTCCTTTTGGATACGGCGTTTAGGCGGAGAATCGTGGATGTGTGAATATACAATGATAGGATAATTTCAGATTCAGGCATAGTTGGTTTTTTGTCAGATTTACAATGTTTCTGTTTTGACAATTTGCAATGAAGCAGACTGGCTTTTGAAAATTTATGTCTCCATATTGGAAACGTTTTTCGAAAACACTGCCGCTGAGGAAAACGCTACAGATAAATTTTATTTTTCCACTAAAGCTACATCTGTCCTTCATTCGTCTGATGACGGCAAAATTTTAGATGATCATATCGTCCCTCAACTCATTACGAATATAAGTGAGTTTCGTCGGGGTAGTGGATGGGGGATGAAACTGATATTGTAAATTGATGTTCACATTTCACAATAAAGGCTATTTACTGTAGGTGCATCTCAGAGAAACTCACCTAAATCCAGTGCCAATCTGCAACCTTGCCCTAATGTGAAATACTCGGAAGACAAATGCTTCTTGTACGCCATAGTAACAAGTTATTTCGGCCCACAACTCATCTCAACAAATTGCCTTTGCATCATAAACCTTGCCGGGTTATAAATTCTAAGGAATTGTCCACTCCTGGGGTATTACATAATATCAAACACTTCGAGGTACAGAATTATATTTTTATTAATGTCTATTCAGTTGTATACAAAGGTAGGAATGATGATGTGAATCGTTTGATAGCACCAAGGAAAGGACTGTCGGACCCATTCGAATTTCTCCTATGCGACACAAGACCCATGTTAAAATGTTAGCTATTTGCGCCAGTGGCAATACAGCCCACTTACATTTTGCAATGATCAAAATTTTGTCACGGCTGCCTAACATTCTACTGAGTAAACACTGTGAGAAAAGTTTGTTTACTATCATTGTGTCCAATATTTAAGAAGCGAAGGGAAACTCGCAAAACATACTGAATTATGCCAACAACCCGATATTTTGTTGCGTACTGCGATACTGAAGCTTATCTGAAACTTATTTCCACTTGCTTAACACACAATCACACTAGCAGCACAACAAACATGTTACATATCTTTGTAGTATTTGGCTCATGTGTGCATGTGATTTCATTATACCCCATTACCCTGACAGGATGGTTGATCAATTAGTTTAGTTGACAAAGCGGGTTGCAGGTAGCAGACATATACATCATAACTGATCCAATGAAGACATAAAATATCTGAAAAAGCAAGCCTTATGTCTCAAACAAGTTGACGGGCGCAGTCAGAGGCCGCGCACATACTAAATTCAATCTAATTTTCAGACTTAGGATAAACCAACTTGTAGCTGTACACCTTAACCTGCAGAATTACGATGTCCACTTTCTTATGAAGCCATTGGCTTCGAGACAAATCGCGCAGCCTGACAGAATCATGGTAATCGAAAATCCAGGTGAGATAAGGGTGTTTGGAACCACCACGGAGAATTACAGAACTATCGCAAATCACATCCCCCATAGGAGAAGCTCGCAGGGAGGTACACGATCTGTACAATTACGACTCATTGATTCATTAAATTTTATAACCACATCTCTGGAATTATTGGCAGGTAATTTGTCTTCTGCCCAGTTGAGAATCAGCCGCTCACAATTTCCCGATAACCCAGTTTGATTTGGCACAGAAAGAGAGTATTTCCTTATGATTTTGTTATGTCAATTGAATGTCTGAACTGTATCTCACTCCCGCCCAAGGATGCATTTCCTAATGTAATGAGAGGCGAGTGCATAAGCGATGCAGATTATGCTCATGCTTAGTCACCAAGGAATTTGTGCAATTGTCAAAATTTAGTTGAGTATGGAATTCAGTATTAAAGTGTTTGGTGGCAGATCTTTTCGAGAATTTCCGAACCATGTGTTTAACAGGATACGATCTTGACCCCACAATGTAAGTGGCAGTTCCATCTGTCTCATATAATGATTTGTTACTTAAAACACGTGTGCAGCTGGAGCAACCCATGCACATTGTTATGTACCTTTTTGTGGAACGCGGGGTTAGGGCTGGTATTACCCAGTTTTCCAAAAGGCATGCAGAAAAGCCAACAATATTTACATGAGAGAAAAGTACGATTCCAGTGTGGGAGACAAATAAATTTGTTATTTCGGTGTTTACGGCCTGTACATTGACGGCATGGATTTCAAAATGCCTATTGGTAATTTTGAGTGGGTTGAGTCAGTCATGTTTTCGATGCGGAATTTTGCCAACATGAACAATGCAGGGTATACATATTTACTGGCAGAAGTTGATTTATCATTTCCAAATGAAGGCCATGATGCTCTAGCTAATCTGCCTCTTGCCCTAATAACTGGTTTACTTCCAAATGGCCAAACTGAGAAATTGCTTTTAACTCTTGCGATATGGAAATATTACATCATTCATGGAGAAACACTGATTCACCCCTTGAAGTATGGAGCCAAACTCGACTCTGTTTTTCGTATATTGTGCTTTGAACATAAGTCATGGATGGCTCTTTATATCACACTCAGCATTGATAAACTTGCTCAGGTTATAAACTCATTCGAAATATAGTTTTTTTAATTAATTTTTTTTAAGTAATTAAGAATTCAGTAAATGGTAAATCTTTGCAGAATGTCTGCCGGAAAGGGCATCCAAGCCGTATCGCGGTATGATACCATTTACGAGTGCAGTACTGATCGAACTGGAAGAGGCATCTGTTATATTAAACAAGCCTTTTTACGTGAATTGGACATAAAAAAATTATTTTTATATGTATTTTACTTTATTTACATGTAACGGAAATGTCCTCAGCCTGCTTTGCATCTCCTCTACTGCCATACCAGTTCCCTGATCTATGAAATCCACTGGCACAATGTATACAAGACTATTTCCCCTGATTTTGCTACATGTGTTATACCTTAATCTATGCGCTAGATAACACGCAAAAATTCCTATTGTAAAAAAATAAACTAGAGTAGTTGATGAAGGTTGTATGTTCCGGTTGCATCATTACACACTTTGTAAGTTCATGCCCATATATATATATATATTGTTTTGAATGAACTGTTTGTGTATAAGGCGAAGGGCGTTAAGCCTAACATGTCGCAGTTTCTTCTGTACGAGGACAATCTAGACTGCTTAGTACAAAATTCAAGTGTTATGGGATGCCAGTTTCATTTCCATTCCTGTGTCCACGACATCTTCAGTTAATGAGAGACCATGGTTGTGTTGTCAATTAATGACGACAAATGGTATGTTGGGCTGGACAATTTGTAGACATTTCTTTGGGGGCACTATAACATCCCACACTGATTTCCCCTGCTCGCCAATATCAGCCAACAACATCTACAAGTCAGCCGCAAGAACATCTGCCACCAAGTATTCAATGTCAACCACAACTGTCACAAGAAAAGGAATGATTAAGAGAGTAAGGAAAGAAAGAGGAATTATGAAATGGAATGAGAGAAAGGGAAAATGGAAGCACTCTGAGAAAATACTCGGAATCATAGCACTTTTAAAAGTAAAGAATTTTAGAGCATGAAAAACAAACATGGAATAATAGAGCATGAAATAATAACATACTGGCTTCCATGATCACGGGTTCCTAGATGACGATGTATAGGCTACAAAGAGGGTGGCATACTGGCTACCAACATAATATAATCTTAGATGGCGAACAGAGCTCCCTTGCTTCTAGCCTCTCCCTGATCTCTTTGTGCCCGAATCGGCATATGTCTACCAGTGGGAATTTGTAATTACTTTTACTTTATTCGAAGGGATAAGTCAGATTACGGATCTGGCTGTAGCCTCTCTCTGTGGTATTCTGTTCATCACTATTCTTGCGCAAAATACTGGCACGCCCAGACAAGAGTAAAGCGGGTTTCAACATTAGCCTAGATTATTAATTTCGTATGACAATAACAGAACGCTCTTAATTTCCTTAGATATTATAATGTAATTAACCACTAAATTCCGCAGATTTTTAATTTTAGTTTAAGAAATACTCCCGAACTTTGTGCTATCAACACGAGCCATTGATAATATTCTGGATTAAAATTATTATAAATTTCAGTTTTCAAGTGCACTAACCTCACTTAAAAAAAAACGCTCAATAAGTATTGCTTATTTCAGTATAAATGCCATAAACACGATCAGAGGAGGTTTTAATCTGAGGATGAGCTGCGTATTAACGTATCGCCAACCGTGAGGTCATCAGAGACGTGTTAACTTGCTCAGAGAAGCGGAAAAAGGGAATTAATATGCCACAGCCTGTAGCAAGGAATCATACCAGCATTCGCCTGAAGTGATTTTGGCAAACCATGTTAAGCACTTTGCGGCCTTGCTTGGTAGTATTCGTAAGTACTGTCCAAAGCTAGTTAGCAACAATGTACACTAATATGTTGGGCCTTGTCTGCGGCAAATATTGTTCCACAACTTTTACAGCAATTAACTTGCAATTAAGAAAATCTAGAAGTGAGTCGCTTGTATTCGCGTCTGGATGTCAGTCATTTCGGTTAGTCTCTGTATTCCCTATAAGAAACTTGCTTTT
Organism: Dryococelus australis; assembly: GCA_029891345.1. Lineage (NCBI taxonomy): Eukaryota > Metazoa > Arthropoda > Insecta > Phasmatodea > Phasmatidae > Dryococelus > Dryococelus australis. The sequence continues at coordinate 183,283,876 of CM056995.1, read as the reverse complement.
TGTTCAAACTACACAGGACACTCTAACAAAACTACAAAACGTTTATTATTGGCACGTTCCATGTCAGTATATGTCGAACTGAAAGTGTCCCAGTTAAACGTAATTCCGGATGTGGAATAATATACAATTCGCCCTATGTTCTTCGGCCGATGTAGGTTTATAATCCAGGAACTTCGCTACTGGTTCGTAAAGAAAACTACAGGAAGTCTCAATAATATTTCACTGATTACAAAACATTAATCACCACGAAACCACTGAACGCATAGTAATGAAAACCGTACCGAATGAACGTGGTATTAAAGCAGTATCTTGTTACATTTACATGTTCAATGTGTGCAGCGAGGGTGACATTCCCACCAACACTGGCCTGTCGGTACTGCCCACCATTGCAACGATATGATCTCTTAGGTCTGCGATATTACGTCGCAACGGTGGCGTGTGTACGCTTTCTTTGATGAAACACAACAAAAATAAAGTCACATATTGTAATGTCCGGTGATCTTGATGGACCGCAGAAATCACTGTTGACTTCGTTTGTGTGAAATTTCAAAACACAAAACGATCTGTGAGCGACGTCTAGCGACAAGAATGTGAACTGCGGCATAGCACAACATACACACACGAATTGTATGGATTTCTCCTTGGCTCTGAACTGCCTTCAGTAATGTATGTTATGTGGTTAAGTTGCAATAAGTGTATGTAATTCCTCAAATGCTTATGAAACACGGTGTATGTGTATTGTGTATTCTATGTTATCTTTGTTGTGTTGGCAGGTTTGGCGTTTCGTGTCAGTGTGTGTTTGCGCTATGCTCGTTAGTTCATCTCAAGTTTTGTAAACTTTGTCTTGTCTTTGTTGCTCTTTCGTTGGCTACTTTTCCTCTTTTATTTCGTTTAGTTTTCTAAATTTTTGCACTCAATTCCATGCGGAATTATTTTCGTTATGTTTCTTATTATTTGTTGAAAACTCTTAGTCTTATAATGTTCCCATGTGTGTATTTCATGTCATTCTCTATGATTTCCCCTATGACGTAGCTCTCCAAACGTGTCTGTACGAGTAAATGTTTCGTTTAATCACAAACCATGCTGTTCAGTTAAATATTTTACATTTTGAGTGTTTCTGACGTATCTGACGTATGTAGCTGAGAACCTTATTACAACGACTGGAGAAGCAATCGTTCGTCAACGTTGTCTTCAAAGAATGCGGATGCCGTAAATTTACGATAAAATCCATTGAAATCCATTAAATTCGGGTGACGTAACAATAACCTCGGCAGCACCCTGAGTGCTAATGTGGTAGCATCCATCATATTCGCTTTTCCTTACAAATCGTCGTAAATAAAATTTGTGATAAGACATAAAAATCAAAGCTAGACATGACACAGAGGAATACTTGAATTTAAAGCGAGGTCTTGAGAGCCGATGAGGGTGATTAAGGCGAGTGTGTTTGAGGCGCCGGAATGAAAGGGCGGAGAAATTGGGAGGAACCGAGAAAACCCGCTGACCAGAGGCATCGTCTGGCACGATTTCCACATGCAGAAAACTGAGAGCGATCCCACCGGGGACCGAACATTATTCGCGTTGGTGAGAGGTGAGCAAGTTAACTGCTCTGCCACCGCGGCCCTGTTGCATTCCGAAATAACTGTTAAGACGTCACCTTGCTTTGGATAATTAGGTTTTAAAATACTGACTCCGAAAATTTAGTTATGGAAGAAAATACGTAAATCTATGATAGAAAGGTAACTTCCCCCTCAGGCAGCCTAGCTGCTGTTGTTGCTGTTGCACTTGCTGCTGTTTATAGAGAGAATAGATCGAGGAATGGGGTAGCTCAGCGATGGAGACAGGCGCCTGCGCAATAAAACTCCAATGATATATGGTCTCTCCGCGAGCTTAGCAGAGCAACCCCTTTCATATTCCCAACGTGGCATCTCCCATGCTCTCACACGTCTCCCTCGGCGCGACGAGCAGCTACATTCTACCACGGTGCCGCGCGTCATGCAAATCGGGAAGGCGGAAAGTCTTTCGCTCATTTTTGTTGTATGCGGAGGGGAGGTTCTGCCGGAAAAGGCTAGAGAAAAATTCTTGCAGTACCGGCAGCATTTATGTAATCGAATCAATGAACTGTATTTATGTATTATTGTTTGTATATTATTTATAAAAAATTGAATTGAATTTTAAACTGGCATGTAAACAATAACATAGAGGACGTGTAAGTATGAAATATTTCTCATACAATACATATTTTTATTTAGTGCGCTGAAATATGGAGGGTTACCCATTTGTTGGAAATTTCTAGACTTGCTTTAATTTTGTTTTGTTACGAAAGGCTCCGTCCATGGTGCACCTGTCTAAACAACGAGCCGGTATCGAGGCAACACCCAAGTTTACCAAACATCGAATCAAAACACACAGAGAAGTGAGGGTTGGGTCACGAGGATGAGGGAGTACACAGTCGGTGATTTGACAGCAGTCGGTGTGGCTAAGTGTCCAGGCGGCAGTTTGTCCAGGTGCGAGAGCTATTGAGTCCCAGGTAACATGGCTTAACTTAACTCTCTCTGAACTACCTTTCTTACCTTAATCCCTTCTCTTTACTTGGCCATCTTCCTTAAAATATCAGTAAATGCATTGGATTTAATATACCAGTAAACGGCACTAGCCAATTTAAAAGTAACTAATATTCTCTTTTAATATAACCGAAATTACTATCCCCATCCTTCCATCCTTCACGATCGTGATCCAAGTTGAGTTCATAACAGTTTTCTTCAGACGGGAGAGCAGCCTTTAAGTATGCCTTAGTTGGGCTTCAGAAAGCTATAAAATTACCATGGATGGATTATGTGTAACTTGTAATTACTTGTAAGCCAGCATATCTGAAATGAAACGGAAGAAAATTGAAAATAAATATAATTCTTTATGTTTTTTTTTAGTAGTACAAGATAATTTTATAAATTTCTGAGCAATGAATTTATCCACTTATATATTACTTTAGGAATTGGCTTAAAATTTGTATTTGTGCTTCTAACATTTGCCAGCGTCACTTATACAACGACTGAAATGCATGACATCAGAATCACTAATAAGCTTGTGTAGAGACATACCACTGTGCCGTTTTATGAAGTCACGTAGTAAAAGTATTTCTTGGTCAATTTATAATTTTTATTTGGGTTTTATTTTTGTGCGTAGTCGGCCTGGCAAGACGGTTGTCACAAGAGCAGCATTGGAGACGACTCCATGCGTGTTATCAGAAGTTCTGATGCTTTCGTCCGCGCTTGCCGTCAGTTCTCCGTGTGCTATTTGAGGATATCCTGAGCTCGGCAGCATTCACTCTACGGCGCGTACAATCCCACTGCCAGCATCTTGATAGCTCGCTATGCGGTAGGAAAGTTTTCTATCCACCACCTTAAAAAGCATTTTGCCCATACCTGAGACATTCAGCAGTGCGCACCGTAATTAATTAGTTTATCTTATCGCCGCTGGAGAGCTAGCGCAGCTCTGCAACCTACGATGCCACTCCGCGTCATTCCAGAGATCGCTTGAGACGAGAGATCCACGACAGCACTTTTCCCAACTTCGCATATGGGATGTAGTAAGTAAAGTTTATTTACTGACTACGATGTGGCCACTTTGCTGCAGATGTAGAATAGCGCTTTGAGTGAAGATAGATTTGTTATTTATTACCGTGTTATGGTGATGGACTCAACTGCTATCAGCACTACAATGTTCACCACTTAGCAACATTAAACCCTCCAGTGGGTTATGTTTGGCTTTGATTTTTTTTTTTTATCTTTATTCTCGTGGCTATGATGGGTTAGCTATTTTAGGTGTTTATTTTTCCTTGTTCGCAGAGGCTTCCATTCCAAGTTACGTGTTCCAAATGTACTATCTCCCAGTACTGTTTTGTCTTTCCTTTCGTCTACTTTTGGGAACCTTCACCTACGATGTTTTGTTTGGGTCCTCTAATTCCTTATTATCCCTACCCTGGGAACAGTCAGATTACATCGAGTTCCTGGAAACAAACTACGTCATCAGTCATCGCTAAGTGTGCCAGCGACTGGACGCTATGTTGGCCGTAATTCGGGGCCGGACTAATCGGACTAACCAAAAACGCAGATGTGGGTTTATAGTATTACATTTTACAATTTTACAGTTTTACGTTTCACTTTTTATTTTATGAAATTTCCGATTCTTTATCAGAGTGTTTAAATATGTTAATTTGTTACGTTAAATAATAATGATTATCATACGTTAAACCTGGTACAGATCTTTGCAGTGTATAGTAACGAAGGGACTAATTTAGTTATCACAAAATAATGTTATCGTGTTAAAATAATGAAATCATGAGCGTTGCCCCTTTTTTAAGTTATATAGCCTGCCTTTTATTTACGTGTGCATTCAGTAATAAATGTTTTATCTTTTTTTTTTTTACTATAATTAGAAAACTTAAAGAAAACTTATGTTGGTGTTCCATTATATTTTTTTATTTTGTTTAACATAATGAAAAATATATAGTGATATCACCATGTCTTTAACTGCCTGGATTAATTAATTTTATTATAGATTCTAGGAATGATGAATTATATTTATTAATTTCGGTTTTTGTCAGGCATTTACTTGTATTATGGCACTGTTCAGTATGATTGGTTTTAACCTTAATTTTGAGTTGAAACATTATAAATAATAAAGGGTAGCAAAAATATTTAGTTCTCGTAGTTGCATGGGTATACCACTTTACAACTTACTAAGTATGATGCAGTAGAGTCAGCGAATTTAATGTTTAGTACAAACTCATCCATCTCCATACCTTTACTGTAGCGATTAAACAGAGGCCCTGAAATTATTTGGAGATTGCATAACTTAAATATCTTATTATTTAAAAGAATGTTTTGTATTAGTAATTGACATTACAATACACACTGAATTTCTTAGTGTAGTAATTGCATGTTAACTTTAACCTGAAAAAAAAGTGATAAGATTTTCTATTCATAATTGTTGTCACAGAAATTAAAACTGTCTTTTTTATTTGCAAATTAATAGGTTGGATTTATACGGCCATTGATAAGATTATATATTTGCAACGCGCAATCACCGGTTACCGTTTCCGAATCTCAATATCGACGATACATAAACACAGCCCGAACTGCTTACTGTTCGTTACCCATAGAATATTTGTAGGACTATATGAAACGGCATTTTCTTTCATGTCATTGTGTTTGTAATTTGAACACAGTTTGCAACAACTCTATAGCAGGAAAAAATGTATCGTTTGTTTGGTTTGGCTGGCTGGGTATATAGACACGTTTATCCACGCAAGAGAGTGATAGGAAAGATTTTGAATATTTCATGTTTATGTACCACATGTGTACGGACAATGTTCTGGTGCAGTTATATAGTAATCGCTTTTTTTATTCCATGTGCACTTCAAAAAAATTCTTCCGGCGACACTATTTTTTTGTAGCACCAACATTTATTTCAATGAATCTATAGGATTAAATATTAAACCCAAATATTTATTTGTACACGTTAAGTACATTAAAACCTCTTCCTGGCGTAAATGTATATTTATGACTTTAAAATTAGCATGGATTATTAAATGATACTTACTAAACAACTGAGGGTTGTGGCTCTCTGTGAAGAGTGAGTATACATGAGAAATTGTTTTAAGCGTATGTATATCGAGAGGCACTATTGTTACTTGATATTCTTAGAGCAAAATGTAATTATTTTATCACTAGCTATTTAATATGTCTCATGCAAATTACATATTAAATTTCATGCGATGTAGTGAAGTGGGGACTTTTGCATGGTTCTTAACAAACGGCATCTCGAAAGCCAATGTGGGAGAAGCGAGTAATTATCGAGAAACTTAGAATGCAAGGGTGGGAAAACCGGAGATATCCGAGAAAACCCAACGGCCAGCGGTTTCGTTCAGCACGATTCCCGGGGAGCAACTCCGCCGGGAATCGAATCCTCTTCGCCTTGCTCGCAGGCGAGTTCTGTGTACAACAATGCCACTCCTCGGTAGACAGTGTTCTGTGTAAAACACTGCGACCCCCCGGTGGACAGTGTTCTGTGTACAACACTGCGACCCCTCGGTGAACATTGTTCTGTGTACAACACTGCGACCCCTCGGAGAACATTGTTCTGTGTACAACACTGCTAAGAAGCAACTGTGTCAAGTCATCTGGCATTGCCATGAGTCATTTCTTTAATATGACATAATTTTTCGGGACTATTTCATAGCCCAGAACGTTATAATGTGACTGTGAGTTGATGCCTCTAGTAACAACAACATTACAAAATAGAGCATTTCGCCATCACGCTGACACAAACACGAAATTTTCTGATGTCAAGAATGCACTCTGAGAAAACATCTTCCCCGGTTAGCCGTCACACGGAAAGCCTATATGCAAATAGACCGAAACAGTGTGTATTTTGGCTCATCATTGGGCAGAAATTATTTTCACATATTCATTCTCAAGATACGATTTTCGAAACACTACTTCCTGTTCCTATCTGTATTTCCTGCTATGTGCCACTGTGTGTCTGCAATATTATGTTCAGACAGTGTCGCAATATAAACACAGCGTACATTGTTGTTGTTAAACAGTAGTCGAATTTAGTATGTTTGGTGCCAACGGGATCTGGGATCGGATTCGGATTATGAGGAGCCGCCGTGTTGTTACGTCACCTGACCGCCATCTTGGATGTCATTGACCTTTTACCCCTAAACCTTGACCTTTGACTCGTGAACTTGACCATGAGTTCCCTTGACTCCAATTAACCACAAAAAAAAAACTTAAAAATCCCAAAAAATCGGAAAACATATATTATAAAAAATTATTTAAAAATAAAAAAAATATTAAAGGATCCTTAGAAATTACTCATATTTCCTGATGTAGGCGAGATATATGAGCGATTCCGAGCCAGAAGAGCTGGACTAAGGACCTATTACCCCTGACCGATAACCTTTGACCTAAAAAATTAAAAAATTGAAAAAAAAAAAAAAATTCCCAAATTTTTTAATCAATTACCAAAAAAATTATACGGTTTTTTAAAATAATTAAAAAGATATTTAGGAACTTACATAAAAATTTGTTTTAAAAACATCAATTTCGGACTTTCCCCAGCACCCTGCCCAGCAGACGATTGACTCCCTCACCCCCACTCCCCTCACCAATACTCACTCCGCTATCTTGGTTTTTTCGTTAATTTGTTTATACATTACTGGAGGCGCCATCTTTGTAGGCAACCGCCATCTTGGTAGCTGACGACTTTCTTGATAAGCGACCGCCATGTTGGTACCTTACGAATAACTTGGTAGGCGACCAACATCTTCGTAGGCATCACCCACACACCAATGACCATGACCATGACCCCATGACCTTATTTGAGATTGAGAACAAAACATTCGCAAAAAATACGTAAAAATTAGCAAGCATAATACATTACGAACTACCACCACCATATTAGATACAGATTACCTTCACCTGGACTCCATGACCGTGAATGACATTGAAAACCAAAGCTCGAAAATGAATTCGTAAAAGTAAGCATACTGGATGCCAAGTGAGCTGTCGGAATTTATATATAGGCATTAAAGACTTGTAAATTTCCACCCTATTTGAAACAGATTTTTCCAACCTGCATGATGCGAGACTTTGACGACATCCATAATATGTTTAATAAATATTTGTTATTAAAAATTTAAATTATTAAATTTTAATAAACGTTTTAATTTAATTTTATAATTGTACATAAAGGACATTAAAATATATAAAATACTTTTTAGTAAAATTTATTTTATTTTGCTAACTTTTTAATTTTAATTATATTCAGGCAATGTAGGAAAACTAAACACGATTTTTTCAGTTATTTTTTTTTTCAACTCATTTATTACATTCTCTAACACACTCGGAAAATTAAAATTTTCTTTAATATGTCTAAATGAATTGTTGCTACGGCTGATTAGCTTACCGCAATAGTCAAATATATATCATGCAACAGAGATATTTGCACAATTAAAACGCTCATGTCGCCAAACATTGCTCCGCTCCGTGAAGGTATTTTAACGGAAGCAGTTCTTATAATATCTGAATGGTTCAGCAGAGGTGGTTTACCATACAGATGCTACCGGAACAGAGGTAGATGGTCTACTTTGACAACGGCTGTCGTGAAATTTGGATCTTCTTGGCTTGCTTGTGCCTCTTCGCATCAAAGTCTTCCTATGCATCTGCGATATCTTCGGGCACCTCAGAGTTAATGGTATCTACAGCAGTGCCATCGACTTCTTTGGGAGTGTTATCAGCAGTGAAACCGGCTTCTTCAGGCATGGTGCCGGCCGTGACATCGACTTCGTCAGGTGGGTGACTTACAGCAGCTCCATCGGCATCGCCAACTGGACCATCGTCTCTTACTGGAGACCACCATTTCAGTTCTCGTAGTTTGTAATTTATTTATATGTTACTGGAGGCCGCCGTATGTGTTTACATTTACATGGAGGCCCGCATTTTTGTTTTATGGTTTGTCATTTTTTCCCAAATTAGTTCTGGCATTGGCCGCTAGTAGCACGGCCATCTCGATTCTGGCATTTGCCGCTAGGTGGCGCGCCAGTCGTTCGATTAGTCGATCTCGCATCTGTCGCACGCCCTCGGCCGCCATATTGTTTTGGGAGTTGGCTGCAAAGGGTGGTTTTTTAAATATTTTTATTTATTTTTTTATTTTTTATTTTTTTTTAGAAAATGTAATCTGTAATGGTGCGTAATCGAAATGCCGGACCTTAAGTCTCCAGACTAACACCTTAGAGCACTCGGCTATCGCGACATGCAATGAGACAAGGGTTTATAAGAAGTATGTAGCTTGGAGACGAATAAATAATATATTGTCTCTTATTAAAAGATATTACATTTTTATTTCTTATATAATTATCAAGTATTTGATTTACAAATCAATAATTTTAAGTATATTCTTGAAGTGATTAATGTTATTATTTATATGTACTAATTGTTAAATTCAATATTTGTTAATAATAATAATAATTGTTCTTTAATTTAAATATTTATTATTTAGATTTAACTTATGTGTATATTAAGTATTTTATTTTAAGTATAGATATTTTTTAAGTATTTATTATTATTTAGGTCTATCTTACATACATAATGCATAAGTTTTTTGAAAATAAATTTTTTTCCTAATAATTTATTTTATCGATTTATTTTTACTTTTGTACAAAAATTAAGTTGCTCGGACTTGTAACCACGCACGTATTCACACACGCACACGCCGACAGGTCCGCGTGCAAGACATACCATCTGTGACAAACCAAGAGTGCAGTTATGTATAATGGCTTTGTGCGGTGAAGAGGGGCAAGGTATAAATGAAACTGATACAAGTGCATGCGAACTTAAACGCTCACTCACACTTTTGACCGGCCTTGCCATTGACATTTCTATGAAGCGATATATTTATAAATAAGTAGAAATATTTAAACGTAATTTATTTATCATAAGAAAAAAGCCGGAAAATATTTGAAATATAGTAAAATGTATTTTGGATGCAATCCTAATGCAAATTAAATATAAAGAACTTATATTTTTTCAGATTTCACCCATTCAAATGACAGCTGGTAACATTTAAAAATAGAAATATCCTAATCCTCAGACGGGATTCAAATCCCAAACCCTTGGGTTAGAAATTGGGTATGATAGCCCCTGGACCACCGATGTCAGGCTAAATCAGTGTTAAAAATCGAGTATATACTTCCAAACGAAATTGGCGGTTTCCCTAGTGCGGATACGGAAATATTGTTAATTATTTTATGTTAATTTTTAATCAGCGCATAGATGGCTTATGAATAAACTATTTTAGAGTAATTTTGGTTTATTCAAAGCAAGCGGTGTACTGTATTAAATTATTTCGATATTTTAAATCAGGGTCTGAATCATATGTATATTAATATTTAAATTACTTTTAAAAATATGTACCAAATTGGACCCTAAGCAAGTGAATATGTACAGACATTTCGGTAGGCAAATGTAATTTGCGAGTTATGATGTGGCAGGTAGTCTCGCAAGTACTGTAACATTTCTAACCCTGGGAATTTATTAGTTTAAGACCTTTATAAGCATAGTCATAAGCTTAAAATATAAATGCTTCACAGCAAATTTTAACGAGAACTGTCTATAACAGACAGGTTACGATATAGTATAAGAATATGAGAATATATATATATAATTTATTTTATATTTTTTAAGTTGCACTGAAATGTAATGTTGATTAGTATAGCAAAAAAGGTTTCTCGACTTCATTTCAGGACATATCTCTTCAAGGCTAAATACTACACGATATTAATAATTAATTAACTCGACTATTTTTGTAGGCATGACTATACCAATTGAATTTTATTCAATGTTCGTATATGGGAATAATCCAAGCGAAATCATATTTTCTATACATCAGGCAGGATACAACACCAGCGAGAAATTGAAGATATCGTTTATTTATATCAGATGTATATTATTATTATTTCCGATTATTCCCCTTTAGGAGAGCGTGTGAACTTGAGCCAATCACTGTTTACTTCCTTTTTCTATTATCCTTTCTTCCCAAATCCTCTTCATTAATTCACTACGTTTTTCCTTCCTTTACTCTGCTCAACTTCTCCCTATCGTTTCCTTTATGTGTATATATTATATATATATATATATATATATATATATATATATATTATATATATATATATATATATATATATATATATATATATATATAGACACACACACGCCAGACTACAAATATAAAAACGGAAACCTAAAATTTTCCACACCATTCATGTATAATCTTCATTTCAGAATACACACTTTTCACATAATTGAAAAAACATGGTTACGCAGAACTCGAGACAGTCCATTCTAAAAAGCATCCAACCAGAATATATGGCCATATAATTTCTCTAGCAAGTGACGAATCAGAACCCTTGTCCAAATGTATTTCTCGACAATGTTTCACAACTGCCTTTGACAAACAGCTACATAAAATTAACCCGACTACTCGCGAAAAGGCACCTAAACATTCGAAGTTCTACCCACTGTAACTCATGCATAACACCTGCTCTACCAAGCAACACCATACTTACAGAGTCAGCAATAAGATATCTTCAAAGTTAACATTTTAATTATGTGTCTATATGTGTGTCATGGTGAAAGTTAATACACATAGGTTTGAGAACTCAGGTATATTAGGTGCTTAAGTATGCTTGAGGTTTGTTACCTGGTAGGATTTTTAAGAACAGCTATTAGTAAAAATGGCTGACATAATTAAATGGTTTGTTGTTCGATAGAGTAATTTATGGTATGCTGAGGTGTTGTCCCCAAATAAGTTTTAGTAGGTGGGGTTAACGAATGGCCTAGGAGTGGTATGCAAGGAGTAGCTTTTATGTTGCATATACAATCTTATCTGGTGGCATGACTGAAGTATGCTGTTGTTATGTTTTGTTTAGTACCCAGTCATCCTGGTTTGCAGGGTTACACATATTTTGTTTTATATGTCTGAGGTGTGGTGGTAAGTTTTTTGATTGGTATGGATGTTTGGCAGAGTGATTTGTATTAATGTCTGGTATGATATTTAGCTTGAGTCTTATGGTATGACACATATGTTGGTCTTGTGATTTTTTTGTAAGGTCAGTGTGGGTTGAGGTTTGCTTGGATTCTAGTAAATAGTGCGTATATTTCCTGTGATGATGGTTAGTGACGAGTATATTGTATGGGTAGTATGGTTGAATTGAATGTTTCATAGGTTATAGGTGATGGTATGTTGGTGGGCCTGGTAAGACTTGGGTTATAAAGGTTGGTATGTTCCTATAGTGACGAGTATATATTTGGCTGGTGTCTGATAGTAATGATGCTATGGCAGACATGTTGAAGTTACGATATTTTGTATATTTTAGTAGGTGTGGGCTAAGGTATACTTAATTCTAGAAAGAGGTATGAGTATATTTCGTCTGATGGTTAGTCGATCAGATGGTATGGATGGTAGGATCCATGGAGCTATTTAGGTATTTAGTTATGGAGTGAGTTATTTTTGGTTCATTAATGGGGGTAGTGGTGGTGGTGGTTGTAGTGTTAGTAATGGTGTTGGGGTAGATTGGTAGAGAAGATGGAATGGGTATTAGGTTGTGGGTTGGTCTCAACTGTATATAAGCTTGAAACACTTGATTTATTAATGGATAATGTAATTGATTTGTAGGGTGGTATGGTTGTATTGTGTATTACTTTGGTTATAGGGGACGAAATGTTGGTTAGCTTGGTATCAGTTAGTAATGATGGTTTGACAGATGGTAAGAATTATTATGCTCTGGGTTGGTCTGTAATATAAATATGGTTGGCACACTTGGGTTATCAAGGATGGTATGTTGGGTGATACGTTTTGCAGAACGTTTGTCTTGCGATTGTTGGTGTATGTCGAATAGTTTGGACATTATGTATGCTTGTTATGGCCTGCGTAGACGAATGTTTGAGGTATGCTATAACTATAGGGGGTGATATGATTATTGGGTATAAGCGGTGATTGTTCTTAGAACAATTAGAATGGGTGTTAGGATATGGGCTGGTCTCCTCTGTATAGTTGCTCGAGTTATGATGGATATTGTGCTTGGTGCACTGGGTTATGCAGTTAAATTAAATTTTTTCTTTGGTTATAAGAGATGGGTGTTGGGTGGTCTAGTATTACTTGGGTTATAAATTTTTGTATGAAACTGTAGTAACCAAGTGACAAGTATATATTTGGCTGGTGCCTGATGGTAATGATGCTATGACAGACATATTAAAGTTATGATTTTTTATATTTTATTGTGTGTAGGCTGAGATATGCTTGATTTCTAATGGACATTAGAACGAGAAGTAAATTATTTTGGTAAAGTCAGTGTTACTAGCAATGTTCCTACGTGTCAATAGAATATTTTTTGAAAATACATAAGTTAAATGTGAATAATAAATTAAAACATTCTGCAAAATAAGACTGGGAAAGGAAGAACATATAATATGTAAGTTAATAATATATATATATATATATATATATATATATATATATATATATATATATATATATATATACCCATAAAAATATAAACTTAAAATGTTTAAATTGAAATCAAAATTTATTCCTGGCATTTCTAAGCCTGGTGTAGGTCGGTAAAGCAGATGGTATGAATAAGTTATAGTGGGTGAAATATTGAATGTTTAGTTCCCTGCTTGCGAGTATATAAGTCGTCGGGTTCATTTAAGGGATCTGTTCGAAAGTGGCAGTCGTGTAACTCTGTCAAGAAAAATATATAGCTAAGGGTTCTGGTTGGTTGCTTGCTAGAGAAAAATTAATGACCATTTGTTCTGGTTAGATCATTGCTAGAATGGACTGTGTATTAAGGTGCGTGTAAGAAGATTATATCAGTTATGTGAAATGTGAGTATTCTGCTGTAAAGATACTACATTAATGGTGTGTAAAATGCAAGGTCTCTCTTATTATGTTTGTAGTCTTAAGTATGTATATATATATATATATGATTAAAATATTTAAAAAAAGTCTTTAAATTCTCGCTGGTGTTGTATCCTTCCTGATATAGAAAGAATATGATGGTGCTTGGTTTATTCACATATACATACACTGAATGAAATCCGAGTATGATAGTTAGGGCTACGAATAATCAGCGAAATAATATATAATTTACATCGTGTAGTATTTAGTCTTGAAGGAATAATTCCTGAAATGAAGTTGAGAGCACTCATTTGCTGTACTACTCAACATAAAATTTTAGTAAAACTAAAAAAAAAAAAAATTAAATATATTTTAAAATCGAAAAAAATACAGTTGTTTATTCTTTGTTTTAAATCCTGTATCGTAACCAGTCTGTTAAAAAAGATATCGTTAAAAAAGCACTACAATGCAATTATATTCAATCTAACCACTATGCTTATAAATATCTTAAATAAATAAGTTCCGGGTTTAGAAATGTTACTTCCAAACTAACAACTTTGCGAGACTGCCTGCCTCCTAAGATTTTGCAAATTGTATTTGTCTACCAAAATGTCTGTACATATTCACTTGTTTACAGCCCAACTTGTAACACAATTTTTTAAAATTATATATATATATACATATATATATATGTGTGTGTGTGTGTGTGTGTGTGTGTGTGTGTGTGCGTGTGTGAGAGAGGTTCAGACACTGACTGAAAAAACTAAATGGTTTTCACACAGAACATCGCTTGCATTTAATTAAACAAAAATTGTTTAAAAAATATAGCAATCATAATTCATCTATGTGCTGATTAAAAGGAATATAAAAAAATTTTCAATATTTATGTAAATGTACTTGTTAAATTGCCAATTTCGCTTGGAAGTATATACTCAAATTTGAAGCACTTTATTTGCATGAGTTCGGTGTCCTGGGGCTAGCATGCCCGATTTTTTATCCAAATGTTCTGAATTAAAATCATGTCTTACCAACAAAAATTTTTCTTTTCCTAAATGTTGCCAGCTGTCATGGGAACGTGCGAAATTTTTTTAATTTATTTTCTTTAAACTTAATTTACATAAAGATTCATTAAAAATATATTTTACTGAATTTCCAAAGATTATTTTGGTATTTATTATATGAAAAATATAATGTATTAAAATAATCCACTTATTCATAAATGTATCGCTTCATATAAATCAGAATGGCAAGGCCGGCCAGCAGAGAGCGTTATCGCTTAGGTTCGCATGCACTTGTATCAGGGTCATTTACGGGCCTGTCGGCGCGTGCGTGCATGTATGTGTACTTACAAGGCTAGGCGACTACATTTTCTTACAAAGGTAAAAACAAATTGAAAAAAGTAAATTAATAAGAAAATATGTCGAATTTTTTTTAAAATATTAAGTAAAATATATATGTAAGTCAAACCTAAATAATTTAGAAATAAATTTTTAAAAAATATCTATACATAAAATAAAATACTTCAATAGCATATCAGTTATAACTTAACAATATATATGTGCATAGAACTAAAATAATAAAATATTATATTATTTTTAAAAAAATAATATATATAAACAGTTATTATATGTTGATAATGCAAAATAAATACTTAAAAAATATACATAATAATTGTTAATATTTTAAGTAAAATAATTACAAATTATTTAAGAAATAAAAATATATTTTTAGTGAGAAACAAGATATTATTTATTTGTCTCTAAGCTATATACTTATATACTATATACTATATACATATATACTATATATATAAATATATATACTTTATACTATATATTATCTTGCAGTTTGATCCCGAGCCATTACAGATGCTATTTTGAGTTTTAAAAAAGTATTGCCCCTAACGGCCAACTCAAGAACCAATATGATAGCCAAGCGTATGCGACAGATGCGAGAACGAATAATGTAACAACTGGCCACGCCACCTAGCAGCCAATGCCAGAACCAATATGGTGGCACTTCTAGTGTCCAATGTCATAACTAATGTGGGAACCAAATGACAAACGAAAAAAACATTGATGGAGGGCTCCATATAAATGTAAATAAATATGGCGGCCTCCAGTAACATATAAACAAATGACAAACGACAACAACCAAGATGGCGGCCTCCAGTAACAGCAGATGTAAACAAATGATAAAGAGGATGAAAGGAAAGAAGGTGAGAGACGGAGATAGTAAGAGATATAAAGAGATAAGGAAAGAAATAAAGGAAGAAAGAATTCAAGAGAGAAAAAATGGGCGCACTCGTAGAAAACCTGAGGAAGGATGAGAGAAAGAGAAAGAAAGGAATGAAGGAAAAAGAAGGAAAGAAAGATAAATAATGCAATACAGAACAATATGTGGTAGCCCTCAGAGAAAAACCTTGGAATCCAAAAGCATGATACATGAGATACTGGTTACCAATATCACAGTAAAATATGGTGTCGCACTGGTTACAAATATGGTAGCGTACTGGCTACAAAGTTGGCAATATACTGGCTACAAAGATGTCGGTGTTCTAGTTACCAACATGGCGGTCGCGTGACCGGGAAGACAGAACAGCTGGTGGCCTTGGCGCCACTCCGCCATTCCCTGCCAACTAAGGAACCAAACCTATCTACTATCATATTCTGTCTGAAACTCCTGTCTGATAGAGGTTACCTGCTGCCTAAAACACCTATCTGATGAAAGCCATCTGCTGCATGATAATCCTTCTGAAGGATGCAACGTGCTTTTATAAAACTCTTTTTTTAATGAAGGCCGTTTGCTGTCTAAAATTCCTGTCGGACAGAGGCCATTTCAGGTATTAGTATTCACAATTTCACATAACAGTGTTCTACTTGATTTACCGTCCGAAGTTTGTCTCCGTCAACACGTTTCGCCATTTTAAACTTGTTGTTCTATTTTCTAACTGCGCAGGACAAATGCCACAGTTAGTAGGTGGCTGTTTATCTTTACAGTTATTATCCTGCTGGACAGTCAACAGATATGGCAGCTTACTCAAATGGCATCCGTCGGCTCTCAAGACCACGATGTAAAGAGCCGTCAAAATCCCTTAACTTTAATTCACTGAGATGGAACACCAATATAACAGCCTTTCTAAATCCGATAGCTATACACCATATGCCTAGACTATAGCACAACTACTTCACTGTAGCATCTTTAACTTAAGTTACTTTTCAGTTCTCATGAATGCTGTACAAGTCTAATTAACACGATACCGAATCTCATTGGGGCCAAGTTACTTTTTGGTACATAGTGTATAGAGAACAGTTGGAAGATGATAAAATAAAATAAATAACTATGCATTTAATACTAAAATTTTGCAAGTGACAAAACTTTCTAAGCAAACTACTCCACAATAATGAAAATTGTGCATTTTATAGTGCCAACGAAAGGGAAATATCGCAGAATATTTGTAAATAAATAGGTGTTCACACTTCACTTAACACAGACGTTATTTCAGTTCAAAACATAAACTTTTGGGTGTATAATTTATTGCGCGTTTCTAGAGTCAGATTAATTAGTTAATGCCATGGATGACATGAAAGCATAATCATAGGTAATAATTTATATATAAAATTATACTTACACGTGAAAAGCTGACTTAAATCACTGTATAAAAACGAAGGAAGAAGTGAGTCAACATCACTGACAACTTTTTAATGTATGTTGTATACTTCCGTAAGAGTATTTTTTTCTGCAATACCATTTGCACCCCACTATTCGCACGAATGAATCTATAAGCGTTGAGTAACATACAGTTCAAATAACATATAAATAAACAGCGTTTAGCTGTGTAACGTAAAATCCAACACACATTTTTCTTCACCACCTGGTTTATTCGTATTAGGGCTTTTTTATATATTTTTTTTATTTTCAACTGCCGTAGTCGTCGTGTTCACCGGCGATATTTTACTCGTATGGTGTGCTGAAAGCGGAATATATATATTATATATATATATATATATATATATATATATATATATAATATTCCCAATAGGTACACATGTGTGTCGAAACAAGAAAGCCGGCGTTTTGTTTTTAAAAACGGACACATTACTCAGCGAGCTGACATGCTTACAAGATTATGGCTTGACACAGAGGGACGCGTCTAGAATAAAACATGGGGCTGTTTTATTTATTTAGATATTTTTTTGCGGCTAAGGAATGAAGGAAGAGTTGGAGGGAGAGCTGGCGAACTATCGACAATATATGGGTCGTACATCAAACAACAGAAGAGCTGAACCGCAAGTCGGCCCTCACATCTCCTGAGGAAAGAGGAGCCTATGTTTGATGGGATTAACACACCACACCACACCTCCCCTCAGCGATGTCCCATCCCTTGAGCAATAGGGCGTTTTCGTCGGCGGAGTCCCGCGGCTCGTATTTCATATCGACAGTAACACAAAACTAATACCAGCACGCGAGCAGGAAGCGAAAATTTTTCCACCCCCTGCAGACACATCCCACCGAGCCACAAAGCCACCGTACCGTGCAAAGAGCGAAGGAGAATAAAATGTAATTTCCCTTCTAACCTCCCCCCCCCCCCTTCTGATGCTAACACTCGCGCCAGCAGAACAGTTCCAGCCTCCCGCCACGGCAAGCGCTAACTTATGGTGAGATAAGTCTTGATCAAGCACTCTTCTTGCTGGTCGAAGTCGCGTCACAACTCACGAATGTATAGTCGCCGCCGATGTGGTGTGAGAGTTTTCAGGGTCGGGACATATGTATATTCGTGTTACGGTATTAAATGGAGAAATATATTACAACTTTCATTATCCATGCGATAGTAAAATACTTAAATATTTTCTCTTTAAATTTTTGAGGCGAAGGAGGAAAATTTATTTAAGCAAATTTGCGAATGTTGTCGACTATTTCCTAGGAAAAGAATTTTTTATTTTAACATTGGTTTACTTTTGATTGGACTCTTCGGTGATATTTATTTTTATTATACTCCCAATGATAGGACGACATAAAATTAGTATTTAAAAATTGAATGAATCCTTACACGAAAATACTCTGCCGGACCAATAACTGATTCCGATAACTTACGAGGGCCTCGGGGGTGAATTGGTTAGAATTCTCGCCTCCCACCAAGGCGAACAAGGTTCGATTGCCAGCTGGTTCGAACCCAGTGTTTCGTACGGGAGAGTTGTGCCAGACGAAGCCGCTTGTCGGCGGATTTGCTTGGGGATCTCTCGTTTCCCCTAGTCCTTGCATTCCGGCGCTGCTTTATGCTCTCCTAACTTCACCCTCATCGGCTCTCAAGACAACGATGTTATGAGCGGTATATAAAAACCTCTATGCAGATCGTTGAGATCGCAAGGATGGAAATATGGCGTGGTTGGGAGGTGTACCGGGGGCGGGGACGTGGTTAACTCAGTCACGTGATGCCATAGTTCGTGGAGGGGACAGACTCGCCCTTCCCTGCCTCAAGACGTACGTCCTTCGCGGACAAATTCAGAATACCTGTCCAAATCCCATGCTTGCGGTCCGACTTTTCAACGTAATAATAAGTTTATGGTTTTAATCTGTTTGCGGTGTCTTCACAGTGATTGAATTAGACTATTAAAAAATCACCCAATGTATGACGTGATTACGGTTTCCGAAATAATGTAATCTATGGCAAACATTTTTAAAACTTTTATTTACATAAAAATACTCTCGTCTTGTAAGCAGGCAATCACGTGCGGTTGTATATTAATATGGCTTTAACAAATGAATGTTTTGTTACTATATTAATTCCAATTTAATACTCATGTGGCAACAGCACGCAACAAATACCGCTATAACTGTTCTGCATTTCAATCTAATCGTTACCTACTCCTGATCATCGATACATGTCGTATATTACAACATGTAATATTTCAAGTGAGCTAAAATACTCATCTGATCCACGGCACACATGTCTTTACTAGATTTTTTAAATATAGTTCAGGCTTCTGCAGTTGCGACGATGTAATCTGCACACTTCTTGAATGAAATGAACATAAGCGGCGAAGGAAGAAATGGCTTAACACTGCGTATAACGTACTGCAGTTGTGCCTGCTATGAATGAACTGTTACTTTGAGGGCTTAAAATACAGAAACAGTTACCGCGACATCGTTACGAAAAATTCATTTTTATGGATGGCCGATTTAATTGTTTACCTACAAAGATACTTACGTTTTAAACCATGAGGATTACACGTTGTTTTTTTGCAAGTGGTTTTTTTTACTAAAAGAATTTTTTTACAAACCTGAACAACTCCTTGGTTCAAAGAACTCTGGGCTAGACTTCATAGTGGAATGTAATTTTTTTTCATGCCACTGTAGTTACCTCATTGGTTGGCTGTCCATGATATTTATTGGTTGTCTGCAATTGGTCACTTCTCTTGTTTCAGACCTGATATAGGAACACGAGCCACTTACAGCCTGCCAAAAAATTAAATGGCTTAATCGTAACAGCAACGCATATAAAGAATAACTAGTTAGTCGCCAAATTAATATGTTAAAATTTTCAGGTCATCATAAGTTAGTTAAAAAATGGAAGCCTTATTTATGAACTGCTCGAATCCTGTTTAAGAGTTTTCCATTTACTACTAGAAGTCATTTACCAGCTTGAATTATTGCGTGCCGGCATTCAATTTGTTGGTATTATCTTTCACTGCATTAAAATAACCATGCTGGGTTGATGACAAGTAGTGAGATTCCGATATTCTGTAGATATCCCAGCCTTATACGTTAGGTGGTTCACTAGATTCTGCCTTAGTAAGTAAAAAAAAAATACTAAACGCAAATATACACTGCATAGATTCTCCTACGAATTAGTTATATTAAAACACCTAAAATTTAGCAGTTATAAAAAAAAACTTCAAGAGGTAATTAGAACAAGAAAAATTTCCATTTCTCTACTCTGCTACACGAGACGAAATTCACGAGTTATTAAGGTAAGATTACACACGATACATTTGGAGCGTGATTCTTTTCAAAAATGAAATGAAATACAATGCTAGTGTGCCTAATTCTGTAAGCAGTCCAAAAAACAGCTTGTTTTATGTAAACCAACACAAGCATGTTCCCATCACAATTTTATCAATGCAAGACAAGCAAATGCCCCAGGAAGAAGTTTTCCGAATTGTTGGCTAAAATTTTCCGTCCCAGGAGAGTCGTACTCGGACATGTGCTTACCAGGCAGAGTGTAAAAGCCATACCAACATACCCTACACAGATCAACATCGTTTTCTCTGTTGGACAGTTTCCCAATTTCATCTAATGTAATAAAACATATCAATTTTTAATATCGTGTTCGGTTTTCCCAGTTTTGCATGCAGGTCTAACAAGAAACCACTTTAAGTCATTGGATTTTTTATCTTTGAAAGAAATTTCTTTCTCATAGTTATCAGTCAGAAAAAAAGTATTCTTTTTAGTAGTGTATTTAAATGCCAAAGCTTAAATTAGGACAATTGGCCAAGCGTGTCACATAGTAGTTGGCATTATAAATGTAGGTTATATAAACTTTAAACCTATTTTTTTGTTAGTTGAAAAAAAATTTATCGTTTTAATTGCAAACTACATATATAAATGCCTATACTGAAAAATACAGCTAACCAAACCTAATTTTACAACTTAAAATGTGTAAATTCATTTCAGATTGCTACAGAAACGTCTATTTCCTTATTTAATAAATATCTCGTCAAATTCAGACGTGCAGAAAACTAACAGCCGAATAAACATTAAACTAATAACAATTGGAAAATAAAATTATACCTGTTAGTTCTATATGAATGAATAAGTTAGGTAATATTATTTATTTATTTAATGTAACGTAACAAATATTCGCATGGATACATTGTGCCAAATCTTAACGAACATGATTTTTTTGGAGTATAAGTTCCTCACTAGTATTAGTAGATATTTTATATGTACTTATGGAATCCAATATTATTCTAACAAAAAAAATATTTATAGGAATGAGACGGGCGACCCACAACCGCATGTCTGGGAATTTTTCCAACTTGCATAACAATATAAAAACACTTTCAAAATTAGGGGGTTGTGTCCCTGTAGCACAAAAAGTACTCACTGTGTCTGCCTGGTAACCTGTTTAATTGTGCAGCGTACGACCCGTTACGCATGAACTTACGCACACGTTGTTTCAAGGTATAAAACTTTCCGACGTGGTTTAAAACCCTAATAAAGTAGAACTGTGATGTTCTTGCCACCTTTGCGTCACTACAAATTACTTTTAAAATATCTGAGGTACCCGGAATAATAACTGTAAATGTCCGTGCCAAACGTTCATGTTCAGCAACATCAAGGCCTGGCAAAGAAGTGTGCAGTGGACTGGTGTTTCTGTGGTTCGTCGAGGGAGTGCAGCACAGTCGACGACCAGCTTGGTAACCAGCTAGGGAATGTGCGTGCGCCGCCGAAAACAGCGACTTTGTTTACGTTACTTCCGGCATCTTGGTCAAGAGGACGGAAATTGAGGGTGAATTAGTAGTTTGATTAGATGTTTTGAATTTCACTGTGATATGCCCCCTAAAGGAAATTGGTGTCCGCTGCATCGGTCACCATAAATTAAAATGTTTTCAGCCATTGGATGTGAATAGCTTGAACGCTCCCAGGAGTATATTAACACCCCACGACGTCTTAAGAAAACAGCTTTTTGAGGGGAAAAATTAAATTGATTAATAGCCCAAGTAGGCAGAGCGGTGTAATTAATGCCGGCACGCGCTGCTCTCGGAGTGAGTTCAGCGACCTCGAGGGGGCAAGCTTCTACCTTGAGATAAGTAGTACTTGATTTGAATGACCAATGAGGACTCCTAAAGCGAACACGTCACATACGTCACTTTGACGTTAGGCAGGGCCCATGATTGCCGTAGATAATTAATTTTTTTAAATTTTCCGAATGTTGGGCTTTTAGCCAAAAACCCAATACTGTTATTATTTTTGTAACCACGTTTTAGTGGCTATGTTGTCACCAAGACGTAAAGTGGTGGTAACCACTAGAAACAATGAGTAAACTTTTGCGACCACTTAGAACAATTTTTCGAACATTTGTAAACTATTGCAAACCTTGGTAAACATTTTGTAAATTTTTGTGAACTCTTGCCAATAATCGTTGATTATGGTCTCAGCTTCAGGGAACTAAGTAAGAGATATGCCAAATTACTTGTTTTATTATAACATTTGACATTATAACATCTTTACGAAGTTTAGGGCTTGTTCAAAAATCCAATTCACTCGCTTGAGTCAAGGCTGGGATTGCTTAGCAGTTGCTCCCATCCACTTGGGATTGTGAGTAAATATAAAACATAATTCTTGTTTGATGACCAGTAATGTGTAATCAAAATGGGATCTTTCCGAGTGTAGAAATTAAACATGATCTTATTGTGTCAATGGTAAATGTAGGTGCGGCAGAAATATAGTAGCCATTTCTAACTATGGTATAGTGGAGTCACCTGCTCAATATATTTTATGATGGCCTTTTGCAGTTTGTATTTACTTATTAACATGGCCAGTAAGGAGCATAGGTATAACCTTCATAAGTATTATCTGAATATCAGTTAAAGTATTGGTGCCTGAATTGGGTTGAATTTTATTCCAAATATGAATAAAAATAAAAATTGGATAAAAGTACTTAAAATAAAAGAACGTAGCCAAATTTCTTTGTTTCTATTACAAATCATTTAAAACTTGTAATTACCCTTACACTGTAGAGCAAAATTGTTTTTGCCTGGCTTTTGCCCTTATAAGTGTTCTGATTGGTTTTGCTAAGTTTTAATGCAAATCCTTCCTTGTCACGCCCTTGGTTTAGGACGCAGCTACGCCAGGAGAATTTGTTTTCAAGGATTGTGCAGTATCAAACTTAACGCAAATGTTTGTATGAATAAAATTAAAGTATCTCTGCGAAGATATGAACAGACATGTTTGTAATTGCGTTAATTTTTTATGTTGAACGTGTTTTATGTTCAACATGTTTTATGTTGAAATACACTTTCCATTTAAATTTTTCAGCCTAAATTTTCTCGTGGACGATAACTGTAAAATCATAATTGTCAACTTCACTTTACTCACATTGTTAGAGTAAAATTATACTTTCAATTTAAAATAACTCATTTAGTCAATGTAAGTAACTCAATTTTTTGGGATACATTTACTCATGTATAGTCATTGAAAAATAGCACGTGTGGTATATTCGTAGTAGATGTGCACCTTCAAATTTCGCTATTTGTGTAGCACGATGCATTAAATGCAGTGATACAGTAGGGATAAAAATGCGTAAATAGGTTATTTAGGTTATTTAATTCGTGATGTATTTTTACACAAATAATATAACCCATACAGAGTTATTAATATATATATTGATGTTGGTGTACCTACATTTGAATTCGTAGCAACATTATTGTATCAATTCAAATTTGCCGCTATCTTTGAAAATTACTAATACCAAATATTTCATTTACGCATACATTTCATGTGCAAATACACACATTTATTTTAAAGTGTATATAAATTCACCTTAGATTGTGTGGTATTCGGAGCTTGCTTTCTGGGAAATTCGTTATTGCATTATAGTTCTTCACAGCGAGTCTGAAAAAAATTGCGACCGATTTGCGAATGTAACTGAATTACCAGCATTCTCGAATTACAGTATGTCTTCAAATGAGTCCCACAGAATTCTCACAAGTCAGTCCATTATCAAATTTTTAGTTAAGTAAGTCGTTTAACAATTAAGGAGGTGAAGATTATTTGAAATTTATAATGGTTTTGGTTGAAAAAATTAAAGGATCTCTATTCTTATATGAAGGAAGAATTTCCTGTGTCTTATTTTTTAATGGTAATCTAATATCGTATAAAACAACTATTTTGTTTAGACGTGTTTAAAAATCTGGACACAATAAAATGTTACATAATTTCAAAGAAAAAACGTAAATTTATGTTTTATATAACTTTTACAATTAATTACAACAATATACAGCAATAATTGTGTGAGATAAAAGGAAGTAAAGAAACGTATTATTTACTACACCAAAGTAATTGCGTCAGTATTTTGTATGAGGTTACACTTTAAGTCCCACTGCTGTACCTGATGTATATAACACTAGTTGCTTATAACATCACAATTTGGATCTTTTTACCTTTTGAATAAAAACAATTTTCCTTTTAAAATCTCAGTCTGATCACTGTGTGCGTCTGTGTGTTTTTCTGCTTCTAACAAGTCATTTCTACATAAGGCTTTGCGCTGTCATAGTATCATTTTGAAATATTATTGGCCCATGTAACCAGCGGTATCAGTGCAGGAAGATGTGAGGACCAATCATATCTCAGAATGTCATCAACACAGAACAGCACTCTTCTCTATTGTGTCAATGTGACCGAACCTCAAGATTTTAAATGTTAATTCAGAATGCTTACACCTTTCCATATCATATATGACCAATTGCAATATGATCTCAATGTTAGACAGTGAGTTGGCATCAGGTACCTTCTAGCCGACTTTCTGAAGAAAAGAAAATCTAATGAGACCATTTTCCTGTCAGTGTGTGTGTATGCGTGTGAGCATGTGTAGGTGCCTGCGTTTGGGTCTGTGCATGTGTGCGCATTCCATTTCAATTTCTGAACGCGTTAACAGAATTTCACCAAACTCCATACACATGCAGTATTAAATAAGAACACCAGACTTTTAAAGTTTTCGACCACGCAGGGTACATTCTTTCAAAATGACGGCAATTTTAATATTTAAGGCGATGTCACATCTCGGAAATCATTCAACTGATTTTAAACAAATTTTGTATGCATACAGCGCAAGTTGTAAGTATAAAATGGTTAGTTGAAAATTGATATTGTTCCCTTATTTTGTAAGATAGCACCACATGAAATAATAGATTTTACGATACATCTCGAAAGCTACTCAACAAATTTTCCCCAAATTGGCACATGAATAATACCATGATATGTTAGATAAATATAAGTAGTTGAACTTTAATCCGCACTTATTTTCAAAATGACGGCAATTCAATTTTTTTTTTTGTATATTGGGAGTAACTGTTATACCGCTTGACCAATTTAATGTACATATTGTATGCTGACATTATCTGTTACAATCGTCATATAAGCCAAATAACAGCCAATTATGCAAGCAATTTTGTAGGTTAGCGCTGAATGAATAAATAAAGGTTTTGTTTAGTATCAAGGTAAACTATTGACATATTCCTACAAAATTTGGCTTACAAGTAGTAGTGCCGCAGTTGATGTGTACAAATATGTTTCAAGTATGTCATACACATATTGTCAAAATTGTGGCCATATAGTTATTTTAGCATAATATTCTATATTTTCGAAACCATTCAATCAATTCGAACTTAAATTTGTATGTTGGGAGTATATATACCAAACATAAAAGTGTCAACCAAATGTTCTTTTGTCCTCCAGTATTTAAATTAGTACCACACAAATAAATAAAATTTTAATGTCACATCCCGGGAAACAATTGACCTATTACTACCAAATTTGGCAAACACGTAGTACTATGGAAGGTTATGTCAACCTATGTGTTTTATGTATACAGACACCTATTCAATTTTTTTTTGTATATTATGTTTGTATGTTATATCGTCGAAACCATGTATTAAATTTCGATGAAACTTTGTATGCTGACTGCATATATTAGACCCATCTTAATTGTCCAGGCTAAGTATTTTTTGTTCGCCATATTGTAATATAGTATCTTATCACAAGTTAAAATTACGTAATAGCACCATAAATAAATCGATTTCTTCAAAAGTTTGCAAACTTTGAGAGTGTCAGGTACACATATTTTCTAAATAGCGGCCATATAAACATTTAAGAACAGAATTTTTTATCTAAGAAACTGCAATACAGATCTCAATTTAACTCTATTTGTTGACAGTGTGATTTATATTCCTTAAAATTGTCTATGGAATTCCTCATTTTCTTGTCATTATGTAAGATAGCGCCATAGGAAATAATATACTTTATGACATATCTTGGGCAACAAAATACCAAATTCTTTCAAATTTGGCGAAGAAATCTTATTAGCTAAGTGTAATTTATCCACGAAACTATGTAACATAATCGCATTTACTTTGTATATAATTTCTATGACAATCATCGAATGTGCAAATGAGTAGTAGGGAAATTAGGAGTCTGGTACAAGCGGGTCGGGGATACGATTATGACTCGGGGGAACAGCCATTTTGTTATGTCACCCATCCGGCATCTTATTTCCCTTTTTCTCTCAACATACACTAAAATAATCAAAAAATTTACCGTTTTTCCTGAAAATTTCCCTTTTGCCCTAAAAATTTTCCTTTGCCCTGGAGGAGGCAAGAGCGATCAGTGACTCCGGCGAAGGCGATCAGTGGCTCCGACAAGGGGAGACAACAGCTCCGAGCCAGATAGGAGACAGCGATCAGTGACCCAGGGGTCAGGAGAGCACGATATATGACCTTTGACCTCTGACACAAAAAATACAAAACATTCCGATAAAATTCCAAAAAATCCCAAGAATGTATTATTAAAATTATTAGAAATTTACTAAACATTAATTATTGAAATGTATTTAAATTATTCAGAAATAGTTAAAATCTACCAGAGGTCAGCCCTAGCCCATACCCATTGAACCATCTTAGTAGGCAACCCCCATCTTGGTATACACCAATCATTTGCCATATTGGAATTCAATGGCTATGGCCATGACCTTGAATTACCTTGAAAACCAAAACTCGAGAGAGATGCATCAAAGTCAGCTAGCATAATACACTATCGACCAAAAAGTAATTGGGCACCCCTGAAGATAGGTAATCCAGAATATCAGTTGACTTGTGTGGCCACCATATGCTGCAGGCCAGTGTAGAACCAGTTGACAAGGATATGGCACGAGGTACAGAGTTATCGGACTTCGATAAGTGCGTGATCGTGGGCTTCCATTTCAGTGGGCTGTCTAGCCGGGCGATTTCAGGAAGGTAAAGAGGCCCAATCCAACCATCGCTTTGTCCTGCATAAGTGGAAGGTCGATGGGCATTGTGACAATGCTGTACGTTCTGGGCAACATTCAATCTTGACCGACAGAAATCGCAGAACCCTGAAACATAAAATTGTTAAACATAGAGCACAACCCATGGCTACCATCCGACAGGAGTTTCATGCAGCAACAGGAGTATCGGTTTCCATTGGAACATTGTGTACAGAGGCCCACAAAACTTGGATATTTCAGACGAGTAGCTGCGCATAAGCCCCACATCACGACAACCAATGAAGCTCGGCGACTCAGGTGTTGTTTGGACCATCGCAACTTGATACTGAGGCAGTGGAAATCGATTCTGTGGTGTGATAAGTCGAGGTTTACATTATTCCGGCGCGATGGACATTTATGGTGTGGCGTCTACCCAGGGAATGGCTTCTGCCGGAGTGTACAGTGCCAACTAGGAAATTTGGTGGTGGTGAAGTGGTGGTGTGGGGTTGTTTCATGGCCTTCGGCGTAGGATGGCTAGTGTTCATCCGAGGTAGCATGAACACAGAGACCTATTGAACATTCTGGATAATGAAATACTCCTAACATTGTAGCATTTTTACGGAATGGACCCATGTTAATTCCAATATTACAATGCCAGGTGCCATGTTTCAAGAACTACTATGCAGTGGTACGCCGACAACAATGTTCGCCGATTGGACTGGCCTACCCAGAACACCGACTTCAACCGTATAGCACATCTTTGGGACGAATGAATCGCCAGGTGAGGGCTCGTCAGGCGTGTCTAAAATCCATTGCTAAACTCATGGAATTTTTGCAAGAGGAATGGCGACGAATCCCAGTGGATGTCCTGCAAACACTCGTGGAGAACTTGCCAGACAGGGTGGCTGCTGTTATAGGTGCAAGATGTGGCCTTACGAGATTCTAACGGGGTGACAACCACCGAGCAAACATTGTGGATAGGTGCCCAAATACTTTTTTGTCGATAGTATATATTACAGACTACCACCACCATATTAGATGCAGAATAATTCAACCTCTATCTCATGACCTTGAAAAAGCTTGAAATAGAAAACGAGAAAAATGCATAAAAGTAAACAAGCATAATACATTACAGGCTACCTCGACCTTGACCCCATGTCCTTGAATGATCTCGACTGACGTAGCAAACAAAAAATAAAAACCTCAAAAACTCAAATATAAAAAACCATTCGTATAATTTTTTTAATGAATATTAAAAAAACTTTCTATTTACGAAGGTGCTCCAGCACCACCATTAGTCACCGTAGTCCCATTCCCAGCAGACAACTGACATCCTCTCCTCCACTCATCCCAACTATACTCATCCTGCCATCTAGATTTTTCGTTAGTCATTTGTTTACAGCTCGACAGTTAGCACCGCATGGTCCGCCTCCACCTCCTCATACTCCAGAAGATTGCAGTGGTAACATACTGATCGCCAAGCAAGATATTACTCTACCCATAAGCATTCATGCCGAAGATGATTATATCTCCCACGAATCGCAACATGGTAGACTATTTCCGATTACTGTGCGCTGCATCATCGCGGAACCATCGGGTTGTGGCAAGACAAGCGTCCTACTGAGCCTGCTGGAAGAATAGAACGGTCTTCGGTCCGAGAATCTGTACCTATACTCCAAATCACTTCAGTAAGCAAAATACCAGCCTCTGGCACGAGTACTGCGAGCTGTGGATGGCGTGGGTTATTTCCCATGCAGCGATAGCGTGGCCGTCGTACCTCCCAGCGAAGCACTGCGAAACTCGATATTTGTCTTCGACAAAATTGCCTGCGAGAAATAACTTGCATTAAAGAATACTCTAGCATGGGTCAACATGCGAACGTTGACTGTGTGTACCTCGGCCAGACTTATTGCGCATTCCCAAACAACTGCTTCGCGACAATGCAAACATGTTTGTGCAGTTTCGCGTGGGAGATAAGAATTTACGTCACATTTACGATGATCATGTTTATACGGACATGCCTCTATGAGATTTTAAAGTTATTGAGGATGCAGCAGGAAGTGAAGCCGATCATAAAGACAGCATTGATGATGACTATGACGATAGTGATAATGTTGAAGACAATGCTTATTCCATCGATGGCCACACACATTTCCCATACGAGTTTCCTTCGACAAGTGATGTGAAGAAGGCGGAAGACACCAAGTATATTGACGATATGTGTATTGAAGATCTCAACAAACTTGTAGACAGGCTTAAACATTTACTTGATAGACAAAAACACGGGGATTACTCGGTTATGAAATAGGTGGTTTCGATCATAAGAGCACTTAAGAATGGGAGTTATATCATATGATGTGTATGCTCCTGTTTGATTTTAGGTTTTTAATAACTACAATATGTTTTTAAAATATTTTTAATAAGTTAAGCAAATAGTAAGATTCATTTTTAATAATTTTAAAATAATTTTTATACATTTTTTGCGTTTTTAAAGTTTTATAATTTTTTTGTATTTAATGTCGTTCAATGTCATGGGGTCAAGGTTGAGGTAGTCTGCATCTAATATTGTGGTGGTAGTCTGTAACATAGTATGCTTGTTGTATGTATGTATTTTTTAAAGTTTATTATTTTCAAGGCCATTCGAGGTCATAGGTCAGGTAAGTCTGCATCTAATTTGGTGGTAGTAGTCTGTAACGTATCATGCTTGCTGACTTTATGTATTTTTCCCGAGTTTTGGTTTTCAATGTCATTCAAGATCATGGGGTCAAGGTCATGGCCATTGACTTCCAATATGGCACATGGAATATGTATACAAAGATGGTGGCCGCCTACGAAGATGGCCGCCTACCAAGACTGTGCGATGGGTATTGGTTAGGGGTGACCTCTGGTAAATTTAAGTATGTTTAAAATACTTTTTAATAAATTTGAATAATTTTTGTAAAATGAAATTTTCGGCATTGTTAATAATACGTTTTTTTTGGGATTTTTTGGTATTTTTTTCGGAATTTTTGAATGTTTTGGATTTTTCGGTTTAAAGGTCAAAGGTCATAGGTCCTGCTCTTCTAACCCCTGGGTCACTAATCCCTGTCTGTTGTCTGGATCGGAGCTGCTGAATCCCTTCGCCGGAGTCTCTGATCGTTCTTGCCTGCTTTGGGAAAAAAGGAAAATTTTTAAGGAATAGGGTACATTTGTAGGGTATTTTGGTCGATTTTGAGGGAAAAAAGGGAAATTTTGTGGGTAAAAACGGGGAAGAAAGATGCCGGATAGGTGACATAACAAGATGGGTGGCTCCTCCGAATCCTAATCCTATCACCGATCACCTTGTGCTAGACTCCCCATTACCCTTCTACTCAAATGCTTAAGCTTTTTGTCCTCCATTTATGCGTATATTAACTTTATTAATGGAGGTTTGATTCCATACCTTGAGGATCGATCAACAGATTCATATCAACATTTTACGCAAGTATTGCTACAGCATAGTATGAAAGTAAAATGTTTTATGTGCGGCAGGAATGATTTAATGGGAATTATTAATATAAACAATTTATAATTATTTATCATATATCTATTAATAATTTCAACAAAATTCAACCAATTTTTATGCAATAAGTATTAAATATAAGCATCGTTTATGCTTACAGATATCTTCTTTTGTGGGATTTTTTTTTGCTAAATAATGTCATGGGAGTAAACTGAACATTTTCCTATATTTTCGGAATAATTCTACTTATTTCCACGTAATTACCTGCAAAAGATCACGTAAAGTTATATGACTTAAACGTGGTCAGACAATTATTTAAAAAATGGTGGCCATTAAAAATTTTGATATATGTTGGTTATCTATATTAACAAATATATAATTACAAATATTTTAAGCTCATAGTATCTATCAGAAACAATGTGTACAGGGTCTGTTATAAATTAATTTAGTAATATGAATCTGTTTAAGAAAATAAGGTTATTTAGCTATATCTCGGAGACCAAAAGACTTATTTTGACCAAATTTTTCATAGATGTAGCGTTAAGGTAAACAGTGTAAAGATGTGTGTTCAATAGCTACACACATATGTTTTAACCAATGTCCATGTAAATATCGCAGGGTAGTGAACCCTATAATTCAAACCATTAAACAGATTACAATCGAAGTAGATGGCCCGAATTTTACCTCCGTGCTGCAGCTGATGATTGCAAGTTATGTAGATTTTAAGAGTTATCCTGAACTCGAATCCCGGGCAAGCCACTAGTGTATTTTAATGGTCTTGGTTGTGTTTCACACGTTTCTGCGTTAATCGCTGAATATATTGCTGTCAATAAGACGAGTAGAGAGGGAAGTCAGTTCTAGATACAAATCCAAGATGGCGGTGGTGCACTTCCTGTACAGTTGCACTTCAGGTGCAGTTGCTTTTCTGGTGCAATTGTTCTTCTGGTACAATTGCACTTCCGGTGCATGTGTAATTGTAATAACAGTGGCAGTTCCTCCTCTCCACTCTCTTACTCGGTGTGCCAGAAATGTGAATGATTGACCTGGTAGATACCGTTGTGTCGTTGGGCGCCAGTCTGTGCTATTGTAGCGACCGGTTCTTGGTTCTATTCTTGTCAGGGTACTTATTTATATTTTTGCGTAATTAGTAATTATGTATTAAGAGTGGTTACAGATATTTTTAGGTCAGGAGCTGGAAGTATACTGATTTCTTAGCGGTAGGAGCAGCAGCATATATTGGCTCACCCATTCTGTGATTGGTCGGTTAGATTTTGGAACAAGAATGTCACAAGAACCAATAAAGATGTTGACCGTTCGGAGTTTGACGAGGGAATAATCTTTGTGGGGCGGTGAGAGGAAGGAGGTCGCAGGGTAAACCCATCCTGTTCGGGGTCTGGCAAGGGAATGAGCTGTGATGGTGGGTGAGGGTTGATGCGTTTGCTGAGAAGAGAGGGGGAATGCAATTGTATAGGATTTTAATTATGCATGTTGTAAATTATTACATAAATGCAATACGTAAGTATGCACACTTGCATATACCGAGAGAGTACATGTTGCATTGAATATTTATTATATGTGCAGAGAGAGAGAGAGAGAGAGAGAGTGAGTACGTGTACACTGAGGTTGGGAGCTGGAAGTAGCTGAGCTCTGACAAGGTGTAGACAGATCAGGAGCTGGAAGGGGAATACATTTTGGTGAGGGGAGGGTGATGATTCAGTTGCAGTGGTGGGGAGGGTGTGATACGTAGAGCTAATACCTGTAAATAGAATAAGAAATAACGTTAAATAAATAGTGCAATAATTAATTATGTGCTGTTGTCTTTAGAAATTTTAATAATAACGGTTACAAATGTCTGATACAATTGAAGTACCGTGCAATGAGTAACTATTTATTTCTCTCAATGAGTAACGAGCAATTGCACATTGGACAAGTGCAAATTACAATTGAAATAAAAAAGTTTTAAGATACAGTATGCACCTGCATATGCAGCAATGAATTATACAATAGTACTTATCGCAATAAGTAATTACTAAGCAAAAAAGCTAATAACATGTCCACACCTGGTCGCTCCTCACTGCAGACTGGATCGTGTCAACAGTATGAATGGTAATACTACTGGCGCCCATATTGTGAAGAGCTATTAATTTTTTTTCACACAACAATGACGGCCATATAGCTTTATGTTTTAATATATAAGGCACGGAGTTTATGTAGAAAATATAAAAACCATTTTTTTTTAAACCGCAAGAGGTCGGATCTTGGATCTGTGATAGACCCAGCATGTAGAAGTTTAGTAGATTGTGGATATTTTTTTTTAATGTAGGGGTATACAGGCGACCCCCTCGTTGTACGTCTTACTTGGTGTTGATTTTTATTAACAGCCTGGTGGTGGAGGTAGTTGAACATTCAGCGTTGTCGTTCTTAAGATTAAATTTAATCATTTTCCTTTTAACTTTTCCCCGAGTGAAAACACTTGATCACACCCTCATTTCGTCTGCCCCCCCCCCCCCCCCCATTTATCAAATCCCTTTTCAAATATACTACTTCATTACAAAGATTGGTGTCGGGTGCCGTGTAGCTTGTTGGTGTGAGGGTGTATTATGTTAGTTTTTCTCCTTCCCACCACAAGCTACGCAGTAGGTGTAGTGACTCTCTGGTGAACTGATGGGAAGTGGTACAGTGAGGCTATTGGGTTGTTTGGATAGTATTAGGTCCTTAATTTGTGGTTATGTTTGCCAGTTGTTCTTTTTCTTAGTTGATGGTGTTCTCTCTCTCTTTCTCTCACTAAACTCGACCAGATCTCGTCATGCCTCCCCCCCTTTATTTTCGTAAAACTTATAATTTTCTTTTTAAATTGAATACAATTATGGTAATTTGTTTAGGCCGTTGTTTCTGGGCAACAATTAAGATGTGTAACACAATTGGGCATGGGGGAATCATTTAATTGAGGTGATAATTTTGGTTTTGAGTTTGCAGTCACGTTCTTGGTGTAATCAGTGCCCGCAAAATAGATCCTAGAGTTGTATGTGTGTGTGTGTGTGGTGTTTTGTTTAGATTTGTTTCAGGTGAATTTAGCCGCAAAAATATCCAGGTCCTGACACAGAGAGTCCAGTTGGCTGCAGGTCTGGTTAAGTCATAGCTAAGGGGAAGACTAGAGAAGGGCGAGAGGAGCGGTTCCGCAACATCCTACTGAGGGGAGGGCTAGTTACCACTGATGAGAAAAGTGGTGAGTGGGCGGTGGAAGTGAAGATTGAGGTAGCCCTAACCGACCCTCCCTCCGGCTGGTTAGGATGTGGAAATGTGGGAGTTTAGTGAGGCACCATCCCCCACCCCCTTTTCCCACTTAACCAACTTGCTGTTTTAGGGGCGATTTTTTATTTTTTTATTTTTATTTTTATTTTTTTCATAATGTGTTGAAATGTTTTATGTATTCTTTTCTTTTTTTGTAAATGTGTGCTGCCGCTGTGAAATTTTGTTATAGGTGTACCCCCATCGAGTTGAGTGTTTACCAATCCTCCCCCCCCCCTTTCTTTTCTACTGTGCTGCACACATCTTGTTGGAAGGTTGGAGACCCTGGTGTTCAGGCCGAGTTGCAGGACATCGAGGCTGCAATCGAGTCCTGCGTGATGCTGCAGAACCTGTGCCAGTGGGAGCAGTCTTTACAGACCTCCTTCTTCCAGAGGGAAAATTAAGGTGATGGTACCCGTTTAAATATTCAGTCCCAATAAGATTTTAATAGTTAGTTTGCTTGAAAAAAAATTGAGGGTATTATGGAACTGAAAAAGAGACTAGAAACCCTAAATGAAGTGGTTGTTAAAGATGGATATCGATTAGCTATCCCTACTAACAGAGTACGGGTGTATTACCACTTAAAAAACAGCTCCTGTCAGATTTTCGAAGACACTTTGTTTGTAAAAGTAAAAGTCTCCATAATTATAAAAGTGGCAGATTGGAGACTTTTTGATTTTGTTGCAGTACCTTTTAAGTGGAGAAATTCCATTTGTGTCTTGCACCAAGAAACTACTTTTCTTGCCGTTGACGGTGATGAGGTCACAGCCATTAGGGGTAGGGCTTTACAATATTGTCGACCATTTCAGGACCAGTTGTGTTTTGTGCCGAGATTTTCAGGTGACTTGATAACAGAGGCCTTATACGCAAAAGCAGTCTTTCAGGGTTCAACGGCTGAACACTAAGCCGAAGTGTGTGCTTTTAATTGTCAATCTGGTTCAGAGCTGCTAATTACACTAGTAGGCCCAGAGCGATATATTCTAACCAATTCCAGAGGTAAATTGGAACTTCAGTGCACAATCAGTAAAAATGAAACGAGGCTACTAGATAATAGCCAGTACCCAGGTGCTATTGATGTAGCAGTGCCTTGTGATTGTAAGTTGTTTTTAAATGTAGAAATGAGAGTGAGTGAAAGCTATGCCTGTGATTATAATTCAATGACATAATTTAAATTTATTCATGTAATTCCAGCAGCTTAGTCGAAATTTTAAAAGTGGCATTTCCCTTCTTATCCTACATATAGTCTCACTGTTTTTCCTAATTTTAAGAACTGTTTGGAGGAAAATTGGCTGGCAGCAATCACACATTTAAACTTTTCTTTAGACACCAACATTAGTCTCACCCCACAAATTATCTTGGAAACCCCTGTTGGCTATGAAAAATTTTGGATCATAAATTTCCTAAGTATCTCCCTTGGATTTGTAATAGTTGTGTTATGATTATAATTTTAAGAAACCTATATTTAATAGGGTTAGGAGTAATGCGCCGTGTGGAGGCAGCAAGTTTTGATACCATTCTTGGGTTAGAAATTGGATCCACAGTGATCATTGTCTTGTTAACCTTGCTGTTTGTGCAGTGCTTTGTTGTGGAGATTTTACAGTCTAAAATAACATAAAAGAGGGAGCCCAACTACAGATGAACCAAGTGGCTCCTCCATGGGACATGTAATGGAACACCTTCGAGCCAATAGCAAGGTTACGATCACTATTCGAGATGAGAATGGACAGAAATAGTTTTGTGGCTATCCCTAGAGGAGTTGTAATTTTATATGTTGTTCCTAGAGTGCTATAACTTTGGCAATACCGATATGTTTTTCTCTTATTGTGTTTTCATTGTATTTGTAAGCCTTTGAGCCCAATTGAGTAGGAGAAGAATAAGATAGAATTAATTACCTTAGAAGTCAAAGGTGATTCGTAAGCTGAGTAAACTAAGTATAAGTTATGAGAAGCCGTTGAGTTATGTTTAAGTTATCAAAATCATCTGAGCTGTTTGAGTAAAGTTTTGAAAAGCCTTTGAGCTGTTGTTTAAGTTAAGTTGTGAAGCTGAGCAAACCAGGTAGCCGCTATTTAACCAGGTTCTGCAAATATCAAATCAGAAAGAACGAGTATGATGTGTATAAAGCATTGTTATTATTTCAGATTTGTTTGATAATAAGCAAACAAAGATACAAATCTTTCTTTGTTTGTTCTCTTGGATAAATAACTAGGTTACATAAAAAAAAAGTACGAAATCTTGTAAGTATGTAAATTTATTTGCTAGGGATTAAGGAAATGCACTTCCTGATATTTATATACATATATATATATTTTGGATTAACAGCCACATTTTTTTGTTGTTGATAACTAGTATAGAACATTACTTGGGGCCATGTTTTTTTCCTGAAAAGTTTGGACTCCTAAATCAGTAATCAACCTAATCGAGAGGAAAAGTTGGTGTGCCACTGATTGAGATTAGCTATAGCTTTAGTTCTAGATATTTGATAGCACTTCTATTTTGAGGATAAAAATTACACTCTAATATTTATTTGGGGTTAACTTTCCTGTACTTGCTTGCGGGGAGGGGAAATTTAAGGCAATAAACTTTTTCTTCTACCTCAAGCAGTACCTTATGTGAAGCAATGGACACGTTTTCAGAAACCTCAATTTTTGGCAGTGTGCGTGTGGAACTAGTCTACAGTGATAAATTGTGATAGTAGTGAGAACCTTAAAAGACTTCCAGTTTAACACAGTGTTCCAGTCGAACGAATGTGGTAAGAAGGGAGCTAAATTGGGCGAACTGTTCCTTCTTTTCTTCCCGGTGGTCGAACTGAACTGTGTCGCAAGTGAGAATAAAAAAGAATGAAGATTGCCCATCATTCACACTGCAAAGTTGTTCGGAGGGTCAGTTGTCCTGCTAATAGGCCGAGGCAGCTACTCGATGACAGTGGTGATATCATCTGAGGAGAGTTTAGTTCTCTCTTGATGAGCATCTAGGGTAGATGCTCCACCTATTGCCCTAGGGTTTCCAAGCTCTCAACAAGCCGAAGACACCTCGTCCAAGAATGAAGAGAGCACCAGACGACCCCTCGTTGGCTCGAGCCCATGACCCGGGATTACTGTGTTGCAGAAATGGGTTTTCGGGTGGGGCAGCCGTCCAGCAGTGGTAGTGGTCCCATTCCTGGTGGACTTGGTCAGCTCCCGCCCTTTCGTGCTCAACTTAGTGGAACTTGGAAGAGGCCAACCATGGACGCTACTATCACGAAGCCAAAAGGACTCACTAGGCTTACTCAGTGTGATGAATGAAAAAGGACTTCTACGAGATGTGATCATCCCTAGGCCGGCTAGTGGATTGACTAGACCCGAAGACAGTCGTGCGAGTGTGTGCGTGTGTTGCCTGAACTGTTGTTAGGGATTGCCCATTTTAGTTTTTTTTTAGCCAGTTAGGTAAGATAGTGAAGTGTTGGGTGGGTATTCACCAAATTGATACAATTATTTTAGGCATGTTGTACATCTATTTTTTATATATAAGATTAGATAGCAGCTTGCTCCTCCTTAGGATTACATGATTTTTTTTGGAAGTTGACCCAAAGAAATGAGGATTAAAACTGGCTGTGCCAGACGTAATATTGCTATGCCTAATGCTAGTAAGCTGTTTTTACTGTTTTAAGAAAAAAAAAACAAGATGTGTGGCTCGATGTGGGGCAGCTGACCACGTAGGACACAGGCAAAGAGAACCCAAGATCCGCATTTTGCTTACACAACACATGACTTTTGGTTACTTCTGGACGGTACTCCCACTGCTGCAGCATCGGTCGACTGAATTTCACGAAAGCAGTTCAAGTTTTTCAAAACCATTATGTACTTGACAGAAAAAAGGCTTAATTTGTCAAAATTTAGGGGACAAGAGCCAAATTAAATTTTCTTAAACCAGTAAAAAAAAAAAAAATCCTAAAAAGGTTTGGCTGATATATATAGAAGAAATTAACTGATATTTGTAGGCTGCCACAACATTGAAAAGAAAATAGAAAACAATTTTGTTGTTGTCAAAACACATTAAATTGTAAGATTAATTTGATGAGGTCCACAAATTACTACGAGTGGAAAAATGTCGCGATTGAAAAAAAATCTCCTTAGGTGAAAATAGTAAGAAATTGGTTTCTTTTGTATTTTTTGTAAGATACTTTTATTTTAATAGCAGTTCTCCCCATCACACTTTTTCATTTGTTTTTCTTTTTTATTAGCAAACTTAAGGTTCGGTTGTGTTTTAAGTCATTTCTATTTTCATAAATTTTAATTTTTATTAATTTGTTTTAAAAAGCAGGTTAGGATATTTGAGTATTCGATCGAGATATTTTTTTTCCCCTTTGATTCTCGCAGTTAGCACGTTAGAGAGAGCTCCAGACAGTGTGTGCTGGTAGTTGCAACTTTCTTTTTGCGCCACTTAGGATTAGAGTTTTCCAGACAGCCTGGAAAAATTCATAATACTGTAAAACCCAGCAAATTCCTGTACAGCAATACTTGTTCATTTAGGGGGGCGCCTGTCCCGAAGTTAACAGACACCTCAATCCAGATGTTTACGAGGCCAAGACATCAGCTGACTCAGGTGGGCTTTAACCTTGAACAAGCAGCCGTGAAATTTCACGGCTGTGTGAGGGGACGGCGGTAGGTGATCCACTGTCTCTGTCAGTTGGGACCCTTAGGCAAATAAGGGAGAAGGATGAAGTACGGCAGTGTGTCCCTGGTAGCACGTGGTAGCCAGGTGATGTCTCGGCGCGAGCTGATTGGCCGAAGCCAAGGACGCGCCGGGACAACAAATAGAGGGGAGGAAGAGAGAAGGAGGGAGAGTGTTTTGTTGTGGTGCAGCAGTATACAAGATGACGAGGAAGCGAAGCGTCGGCCTGCTGAGGAAGGCTGTTAATACTCCAGAAAGATGATCTATGTTCCACAAAATTTTTCTTTTGTTTGGTCGGGGCGTTCCTACGGAAAATTCTTGAAGAATGTCCCCTATAAAGCTAAAGATAGTTAGTCAAGTTTAGGATAT
Source organism: Dryococelus australis (assembly GCA_029891345.1). Lineage (NCBI taxonomy): Eukaryota > Metazoa > Arthropoda > Insecta > Phasmatodea > Phasmatidae > Dryococelus > Dryococelus australis. Next base: position 183,244,625 of record CM056995.1, on the reverse strand, counting down.
ATATATGTTTAGGTTTAGTGTGAGAGAGAGTTAATAGCCTGTCAGTCGGGTTGGTCATGCAGAGGTAGTGAGAGAGAATCGTCATTTTAGTCCTCAGATAAGATGGTCTCTTTTATGATTTAGTCATTATTGATAAATATAGATTTTTTTCTTTGTGTGTGTGTGGTACAAAACCCTGAACTAGCGGATAAATATATCTCGTAGGAGTAAACTTAGGTCTTACTAGGTGTTACTATTTGATTCCAGAGATTTTTTTTTGTTTCATTTGTTGTTGTCGTTGTTGTGGGTCAACCCAGTAATAATCATTTTGTCCATCGAGTATTCTAACTTACAGCAGTAAGCTCTAGGTCGAGTTGTTTTGCCGATTAGTTAAGCCGATTGTTGTCGCTTGTTGGCCAAACCTTTCAGTATCGTAGGTTTAAGGTGGATGTAAAATTTTGTTATGAGTATTGGTGTTAGTAAGTGCGAGTAAGGTTAAGGTTATATATATATCTAACCAATCTATTGCTATTTTTTGTTAGTCAATGTAAAATAAGTAAGCAATATCGCTTGTAATTTTTTTTCGTTACTCTTAGCTTAGAAGACTATTTACAATTTTTGTCGTGTGTTACAATCTTTGGATCAGACTTTTGTTATGAGCTTTTTTGACATATAGACTTAAAATGATTCATTTTCATTTATTATTCAAAAGCATAACTGTATGTTTTATTTTATTTCTTTCTTGTTTTCAAACTTTGCATGTCATAATCCTTTTGAAGATAAAACATATTTATGTGTGTGTGTGTGTATATATATATATGTTTTGTCTTATATATATTAAATTTTAACCAAATTAATACACTTTTTGTCTTTTGGACTCGGTGAGTGTTATCTGCATTTTTTTGTATGATTCTACTTTCCCTTGGTTTCGATGGCTGTAAGGTCATTTCAAGCTATTATTAGAAGTTTAAAATAAAATAAATACTTTTGAACCATTATTTTAACATACTGAATTATATAATTGATTTTTTTTTTTTTCATTCATGGAATAGTTTTTTTTTTCTCTCTCTCTCTCTCTCTCTCTCTCTCTCTCTCTCTCTCTCTCTCTCTCTCTCTCTCTCTCTCTCTCTCTCTCTCTCTCTGTCTCAGACATACTGGAAAAACACAAACGTTCGAAACATTTTCAATTTTAGTAATAACTACCAACTTAGTTGTTAATTTATATTTTTTGGGGATTTGTTAATGTGAGTGGATTTTGTTAGTGCCATTACCTAGGCCGTCTGTCCCGAAGAGTCATGAAAAGGTCCCCTATCCTTCTTCTTGTGCCCCTCTGAGCTTTTATCACCCCCCTCCCCCCTTATTAATACCCCTTAGTCAACACCACCTCTTTTTTTCCTTTTATTGAGAATCTTTCTTGTGCAATACTTTGGTACAGAGAGAGACTGCGAAATGAATAGAACAAGAGATTGTGGATCTTTTTTTTTTATCTACGGGTATCCGGGTGACCCCCTCGTTGTATGTCGTACTTGGTGTTGGTATTTATGAACATCCTGGTGGTGGAGGTATTTGAACATTCAGCGTTGTTGTTCTTAAGACAAATTAAATTATTTCCCTTTTAACTTTTCCCCGAGTGAAAACTCTTCCTCTCACACTCTTCTCACCTCTCCCCCTCCCAAATACCTTTTCTAATCTCCTACTTCGTAACAGTATTATTCATAAGCATGTCTACAGGGTCGATCCAGCAATTGCGTAAGCCAGCAGTCGCACAGATGCTTTGTGGGGCTGGAGAGAACGTTGCTGAAGGCAACGGCATTGATGATTTCAGGAAAAGACATGTGCACTCGTGAAACGTGAGGAGCCAGTTGCTAGGGTCGCGGGAATTGGCACGAGTGAGCTCCATCTACTTGTAAAATCTTTGAGGCATTTACCTCAGAGCTCTCATCTCGTATTCCACAATTAGTAAATACTAATTTAGCCTCGTTTGTGCAATTCTTTCTTGCTTTAAATTCTATCTTGGCTCTGAATTTTTGCCCTAGACAAGTGTTATATGCTGCTGTCACATTTAGGGTACCCGAGGTATTACAGCTTATCATTTGTAAGGCTAGGGAGTGGAACTGGGAAGCCACACAGTTGACCAAGGTTTGTATAAATTAACACCAAGTGGTTAGTGAGGTGGGATTTGCAAATCTCATACTCAAGTTATTATAAAAGAAACAATCTCCTAATCAGACCATTGAAGAGTTTGTACAAGAGGTGGTAGGATCAGTTGGTGTTTTGGGGTATCATTTTTATGAGGATTATTTTACCAAGATTATGTTTCACAATTTGCTTCCGTAGAATAGTCGTTTTTTCGCTTTTGCCAGCAAGCCAACATCTATGCCACCACTATTGTCACTAGTAATTGATGTTGAACGTACCGTAAGGTATTGTTCCTTAGAACACCCCAGGCATGAATCAAAGACTGTAGGAAAGGAAGTAAGAAAGGTAGGAACATCTAAAAAATTCATAATTTGTGGTAAAAATAACCATTACGCATTCGGTATTTTAAGTGACCCCAACTGATAAAAGGATAAGGGAAGTGTTGAAACCCATTCCTGGTAACCTAAAAAAAAAATAAGAATTTGGGAAAATACCGGAAGAGAGGATCGTTCGAAGGAAATAATATATTTTGTTTGTAAACAAAAGGGGCATATACAGGCGAAATGTCCCTTGAAGGAAAAAAAAAACTGTAGGATATCATTCGGTGAATAGTTGAAAGTATGAGAGGAGATACGGATTATTGTATGTGCCATTGGTTATTGCTGACCAGGTTGTATTATCTGCCCTTCGGGACTCGGGTGATTCTTGCTCATTAATTAATCATGAATTTTGTCATTTCTCGTTGGATAAATTCACCTAAAGGGCTTATACAAGTGCAGAAAAGTGTAGAAGTGGGGTTTTCTCTGGCTAATGGGAATGTCATTAGTTCCCATGGTGTTGCTGTTTTCAAAATTAAGGTTGACCACTTTACGTGGAATTTTGAGTTTCGAATTTTACTGGGGTTAAGTCATGTTTTATTGCTTGGAGTGAATTTTCTGGGAAAAACACAAGCTAGCATCAGTGTATTTAAGAGAGAGTTGCTTTTTGCAGTTAGTCCCACCCACCCAGTTAGTATTTCTTCTACGCATTTTTCTTTTCATTTACAGACAGTACAATCTAAAGATAAGGAACAGGAATAGCAGTTGATATTTCTGCAAAGAGAATTTTCAAATTTAGTAACTTTTAAACTAGGACATTACAGCAAGCACCCCATCGTTCTAAAATTAAGAGATCAGGATCCTGTATCCTCAGTGCCGTACCGAGTTGCTCCTCAAATGCTGAAGGGTTTTCGAGAAATAGTTGAAAAGTTACAGCAGGAAGATATTGTGGAACTTTCTGATAGGAATTTTTCGAGTCATTCTGTCCTCGTTCCTTAAAAGGAGCCAGGAAAATATAGGGTATCCTGTGATTACAGAAAGGTGAACCAGATGATCTATGTTGACCAGTACCTCTACCAACCTTTGAGTCAGTATTTCAGCATATGGGAAGGCCAGTTAATTTTGGTCCTTGATTTAAACTCAGATTTCTTTCAGTGCGACCTTCACCCTGGTCCCGTGGTGTTTTGGTTTTTGTTACCTGTAGGGGCACTTCCAATGGAAAAGGCTTCCCTTGTATGTAAATTGCGGACCGCAGGCTATGTCTCGAGTTCTTTTCAAGTTCATGGGTTAATACCAATATAAGTTCCTGTTCACCTACATTGTTATGTATGTGTATACAGAGATACCTTTACTGAACATGTACACTTCCTGTGAGAACAAATTAGAGACGGCAAAAGTTAAAGTCCATTTCGGCGATCTTCGGCTCTAGACAATATGTGTAGCCTTAGCTCTTAGGCAACCAGAAACACAGAATTCTCCGGCCAATCGTTGAGTATTTTAACTGTGCCAAGAATCTCTATAGCTTCTATTGGAACAGCGTTCTGACATCGCCTCCGAATGAATATCATGCATTTAATTCGATGAAGCAACTCGTCCTGCGATTTATTAAGTTAATGCAAAAACCAAATATCTCACATTAACTCCACACTGGAAGTCCGAGTCTCACACGCAAACAGGAAACACTTAGTGAAATAAACAACCAATGAAAAGAGCGAGCTAAGCTACAGTGTTGTGCAATACTGCATGACCGAAATATTTGCGCGGAATTTACTCACATGAGCTCTACACTGAACGTTCGTGAGTCGTGCAAGCTGATGGCAGAAATAAAACAAGTCGTAAAGGCTTTCTAAGCGACAGAGTTGTGCAACATAAATTGTCTGGAAATATTTTAGCGGAATTACCTCACATGAGATCCACGCTGAATGTTCGTGAGTCGTGCAAGCAGATAGTGGAAAGTAAACCAGTCGCAAAGGTGTGCTAAGCTACAGTGTTGTGCAACATAACTTGTCCCATAATATTTTAGCAGAATTACCTCACATGAGTTCCACATTGAACGTTCGCGAGTCGTCCAACCAGGTAACACTTAGCGGAAAGAAATACAATAATAAAGGCGAGCTGAGCTACAGTGTTGTGCATTAGAGCTTGTATTGAGGTATTTTCGACATTCAATGCTTCAAACAATGAAACAGTAAATGTATGTGAAATGTCTATAATTACAAATAACTCTAAAAAAGACAAATGCAAATTTGCTCGGATGATAATTAAAATAAACCCTATTGTATGTGAGATATTAAGTAGTTATAATATTCTTCTTATATTTTTATCGATACACAAAAGTGGATTTCATGCTGTAGTACGCATTTGCATAAACTGAATATCACACTTTAGCAGTATATATGCCTGTAACTTAATTATCAGTTAATAAAGCCACTGAACATTAATAAAACAATCGGCGAATGCTGCACATGAATTGCTTCATGCGCACATCAAGAGTGTTTCTCTTGAAACTAGCTGCGGTCTGCATGAAAAGCCTCATCCTATTTAACCGGGCCAGTTTCTACGCTGCGAAGCAAATGCTTACATAGGTATCGTATTAACTAGAAAAGTCCATATTGGTAGTAGTAAGACACCATTACCTCAAATATCATGCTTTATAGCATTTATCAGAAATTGTTTAAACCAATTTGGGGTCAGTGAAACTAATGGGAATTTCAAAAAGATTTATGTATTTGTATTTCTAATGCAACACCATTTTAATGCATGTCTTCAAGTAAAGATTCGAATGATACAATGACTTAATAGTAAAAAAGGCTTTCTAGGAGGGGCTCGGGTCTGGGAACAAGGGGACTTGCCAACAACCACCTCTGTTGAAGTCATGCTGGAAATGTTTCCCGTTTAAACAGTTTTCCCCCACAAAATGGCCCATTTTCCGTCATGCCAAAGGTGGCGATCTTGTATCCCAAACTCCCGCTCTGTGAATTATATGTAAAGGCGTTGAGACCCTTTCATGTAGAATCCTGGCAGATGCCGAGTATCATGATCTGTCATTCCTTTCGGTATCCAGCGACCTATCGTTGTAATGTGGTGCCATATACAGGCATCGACCTACATGCTCAACAGACCTAAGCACACATATACACATAATTGACTGTTTTTTCCTAGCTGTTTAATTTATAGTTGCCAAATTCACAACATAGGCATAAATCTCCTACGACGAGAAGGAATATAGGGCAAAATATAACCTACGACTGTGTATAAGCATAGTTTGCTCTAATTTTCGAAATGGCTAACATTTAGTTGCCAAATACATAAAATAGCCATCATCCACTAAAAAGAGAAAGCTAGCAGTGCCAAGGATACGTTATGTCTACTTATAAGTATATTTTGCTGTAATTTCCGAAGTGTGTGTTACATAGTTTCCAAAATTCATACCATAGGCATTACCCACAATGACGAGAAGGGTCGCTGGGTCAAGTATACTTTACATCTACTTACAAGCATATATGATTGTAATTTCCAAACTGTGCAAGTTATAGTTGTCCAATTCATATCACAGGCACCACCCCAATGTTAAGAAGGGTCGGAGGGCCAAGTATGCCTCATATCGACTTTTAAATATAGTTGGCTGTAATTTCCGAAGTGTGTATGATATAGTTGTAAAACTCATAATATAGACATTACCGAAGAGGAAAAGAGAAGGGTTACAGGGTAAAGTATACACTACATCTACTTATAAGCATACATGGCTTTAATTTCTGAACTGTGTATGATAGTGGTCAAATTCATAACACAGGAATCACCCCTATCTATGACAAATGTCGCATGACCAATTATACGCTGTCTCTACTTATAGGTGTAGTTGACTGTAATTTCCGAAATGTGTAAGACAGAGTTGTCAAATTCATAACATAAGCATTACCACAGATAACGAAAAGGGTCGCAGGGTCAAGTATACCCTACATGTCACCCTCATCGACTCTCTAGACCTCTATGTTAAGAGCCGCCAACATCTCTCAACTCAATTACAACGGCCGTTTAAAATATTCTTAACCTTAAAAGGTAGCCGTGGTCGTGACTCAACGATTATTTTTGCAAGCCGGCGACCATATTTATTTTATAAGCACTGAGTTCACAAAATCGAAAATCTATGTTAACTAGCCGATTTAAATGTTCCTATTTATTCGGCAGCATTATTACATGTAGAACATATGTGATGTAGACGTGCTATATATGCTTATTGATAATATATAATAGATTTATCATTGCAAGTTTTTAGTATCAATGGAACTAATTAGTTTTCATTTATAAATGTGCTTACATGTACAGCAAATGCGATGTGAACATTATGCTAACAATGCTTATTGAATTATAATATTAATTAATTTTTTTTTGGTTTTGAATAGAGAAAAAATGGACAGGTTAACTCACTGATATATTCTGCTACCTAAAGCTGCATAAGGCACTTTACACGTGTTGTATGGTGTAACTAGTTTGCTACAGAACAATGAAAGGTCACAAAGGAAAAGAAACTACTGGGAAAACGAAACAAAACATTTTTTCATTATATTGCGAAAACGAATAATACCCAGAAATAGCAAACATTGTTGTACAAAGTTGTGTAACCCAGTTATTTAGAGAAACGAAAGCTTTAATAAACCACCTAAGATTAGGCCGCCCACTAAATCTGGCTGAAAAGGCAACACAGCAAGTGGATTTATTCACTTTCAATTTATTCATTATGTAATTAAAACACTCATATCTTGCATATCATGAATCCTATTTTAATGATCAATAGTTCGTTGGATTCCCCTTAAAATTCTCTAAGAAATTAATTGAATGGATAAGATTTAGTGAGCAGTTATCTAAGCATTTGACTAAAATTCTCAAAAATGTTGCAATACCAAGCTTATTTCACATACATATTACATAGACACTGGAAACACCTTTAAACAGAAAGAGAACCTCCGAAATCTATAGTAATATAAAATATTAATTGCACCTAGTGACGAAATAGAGACAAGAGATAAACGTAAATGAAATTATGGATGTCTGGACCGAAACCGCTATGATGATGATCAAGAATGATCAAGAAAGCTGCAAAAGTTAACTCCTCTGCATTATCTGCGAATGTGCAAGAACAGTTTGGAAACTAAGTAAGACCATAACAATATAACCACTTCTCAAACTTGAAGGGTACAGAGCCAGGGTACCAAGAGTGAAGCCCAATACAAGTAAGACAAATCGAAAGACGAGGTTAGCATTGGCAAAATGTTATGTAGGGATGTATAAGAACTTCTTGGACAATTGTTTTGTTCTTGAATGAGAGTAAGTTTAACATTTTTCACAATGATGGTCACATTTTGATATATAGTAAAGGAAACTCAAGACCTAATTAGGCATCTATGATATTTAAACCACTGTTAAGCATGGCATGAGTTGAGTTATAGTCTGGGGTTTTATGGCTGTGTCTGATGTTTAGGATCTAGTTTTAATATAAATAGATTTAGTAAGATAGTATTATATGGAAATACTTAAATATAACTTAATGAAGAGCACTGAGAAACTGTGTTTCAGAACCGAGTATTATGGCCGAATTCCGAATGTTATACTTATGACGGTAACAAATTAACATGTTTGTATGAACCACTACATTTATATCTGTGAAGTGCAATAATAATTGTTTGTTCCTATAGTATATAAAATATTCCCCCATACACATTTGCTTGCAGTGGCATAAAACTGAAACGAAAATTGAATAGGATGATGTGACCTTGATTACATATTTTTGTCAAGCCTTCATTTGGGTTACAAATATGGAATAGTGAATATAGTATTACATAATGTGCGGTCTATTTTGTTACACTATCGACAAAACACTGTACATATTTACTACTGTGCACATTGATTTGAAATTTCTCTATTTACAAGCTAGGCATATATTTTGTTTACAACAAACATATACTTTACATTCATAGCTGGTGCACTCGGAATGACACTAAAGCAGTTAAATGGCATACTGTGTCCACGTTTCACCTTGTGTATCCTCTGAAGACTTTGTTTCACAGAAGATACACACTGCATCATCATTATCCGGAGTTGTTCCATTGTGTTCCATTTCAATGTCACTGGAATCGTCGTGAAAAACTAATTCATCAGCAGAAAACTAGATTATTTTGTCAAAGTTCCCCTGACATTGAGTGCCAAGATATTTGAATCACCTACCACTAATAACTGTAGACTTCCTTTGGCACCATCCTCTTCTCACATCTTCCTTCTTTTGTAATAACAGACTTTTGGCTGACTCTTTCTGTATTCGTTCTTTGTATGGTGATGAAGAGATAATTGCATATGTCCCACGCTTTCTGCCACGCCCGGAAGTGGAAGACGTTTGTTGTTTTCTAGACCTTATGTCAGAAATGGGAGAAATTTGTGCTGGGACAATGATCCTGGATGTAGGTGAAGCTGGATTCCATAATTTACTATTTGAGTTCCTCTCAGCACTCATATGTTGAATGTTAGATGTACCTGGAATTGATTGAACTGGTATAGAAATATCTTCTGTTAAAGTGTCTTGTTGGCTAGTTTCATTACTGCAAAAAGAGCATGGCAAAGAGGTACACATTCCTTCAGATTAGATCTACTAGATGGTAGATAATTTTCAATGGCAGACTGTATAACTGCTGTGCCATCAGTTTGACTTTTCTCTGGAGTGGCAATACCATGCTTATTTCGTTCATTACTTACAAGAAAATTATGGTCACTGAATATATTCCTGTATACAGGATAAAGCTTGTTTGCCTTAAAACTATTCTCTGTAATAGCTCCAGTTTGAACCTTCAAATATATGCACCCAAACAATTCAACAACATCGAAATGAGTCAGAGGTCTGCCAGAATGTCGAAACCAGGTACACTCTTCTTCACTAATGTAGTTCTTAAGAGCAACCATTAATGTCTTGTCTAGTGGTTGCATCTTATAGGTGGTGTGAGGAGGTTAAACATAATATTGTAACATTGTTTCCTCTTGCCAGATATATGACCTCTATATTGCTGGTGTGGGTATTGTGTCCATCTAGTATTAAAAGAACTGGAGACTCTTTGGTGGGTCTTATATCCTGAAGAAAGTGCCTAAACCACAATGTGAACAAGTGCTGAAATGGACCCTGGAGGTGCACACTTCATTAGAAGTGGACTCATCAGTTTGCGTGGGAATATGAGAGGTGGAAAAAATTATCCTCCAGCACTCATACACAAAATTACAATTATCAAGGACCAATTCTCTGCCGAAGTAATCATGCCAACTTGACAATTTCCTTTCCGAGAAAGAACATGCGGAACGTTGCTTTTTACAACATACAACCCTCTCAGATCGACATTGTATATTCTATTTGGGGGATACTTCTTCCTGTCCATTTTACACTCCAGCATTGTGAAGAAGTTATCAATTGACTCTTTGTTGAATCCCAAAATCCTTGAAATGTGTACTTTACATGGAACCCAAGTACTCTGCCAAGTTATGGGAGATTATATAAATATAAATTTATTCAAACTTACCTGGTGACTTCTCAAGATTTCGAATTTCACAAATGCTTGAAAATAACATGCCTCTTCTTTTCGCTTTTACGCCGTTGCCTTACCATCTACGCTATCAGGTAAAGTTAACAATGTCTAATACTTCTTATCAAAATCAACAAGTTTTGAATTGTATGCTCTTACTTTTCGTATATAGTTTATTTAATTGGTACCATTAGGATTGTTAAAACGAATAGTATATATGAATGCACTCTCTACACCCTATTATATACAGTTTAGACCTTCAAACAGAGCACTGTGAGGATTACATGAAAACGAAGTGAAAGATGTTATAATAGAAAGAAAGACTGAATGTCCATTTTACTCCGTAAAACGGTGTTTTGAAAGAGGAAACACATATAATATACTATTTTGAACTGGTTTTATTAGTTTATTCGTTGTTATTTCACTTGATACACATTGTTTAACGGCCATTTTTAAACAATGTTTTACGGCCATTTTTACATGCTGTTTAACTGATCCATCAATCAAAAATAAACCACTGAATAAAAAGTGATAACAATTACTGATGAATCAGTAGAAAATATCACTGATTCAATAAGTGAAGGAAATCTGGGATTTTTTCCACTAATTCATCAGTTAAATTCACTGACGTACTGGTTGATTCAGTAAGATACTGCTGACTGATTATAACAGTGAAACTGTCCCTAATTCAGATTTATAGTGTATTGTAACATTTTGGTGGAAACATTAATAGAGCCCAAATAACAACACTATGGCTTCAGCGCCAGTTAAATACGTCCAGGCGGCGTGAGTGTAGTGAATCTGCCGACCGCAGCAGCAGACACGGCTGTGAAGTGCTAGTAGTGCGACGTTACCGCGTTGACTGCAGTTCAGGAAGGGTGGATTGGGCTAGAACCTTGAATATCGTCCTCTGCTCTTGTTGCTCTAGTACTCAAGACATTCTTCGGATACGAGAATCCGAAGAATGTCTCTGCCATAGAATTATTTTTATCTCAGCTCGGAGTGCAATAAAAATTAAGGACTGTGAGAAGATATAAAAAAAAAATGACGACGCTCTATATTAAAATTAATACTTTTTGCTGTGAGTAATCATGGTCTCCATTTTTAACCCTGCGCTTTAAAATTTAACAGCTATAATCACACGTTACAGTTACTACAGAAACTCATCAAATTATAGATACATATAAACATGATGATTGTCTTTTGGGGTGTGAGTAAATGCGGTGCCTTAAAAAATAGTATATTTTTATTTCACGCAAAAGCCAACTTATAAGATATGGCATTGGAACAATAAAAATAATGGTTAGTGAAATTGTGATACAACGAAACTAAACTTTGTTTAGAATTAAACGGATGACATGAAGCTTTATCTGTGAACAACAAGTGAAGCACGTAAAGAAAAACTGATATGATATTATTTTGGAGAAACATTTATGCCTGTAAAACTACATCCGCCATTAACAATATCCACCACAGTTCTCTTATGCCAGTATTCAAACCTTGTTCATGCGTGCTCGAGATTCAGATGCAATGCCGTGGGACTGGCTGGTGCACTAACATCAATGTTTTTTTTTTTATAAAAGGAAATTTATTAGAGCATTTTAATTTCGATTGCAATTTCTGCTATAAATATACATTTTCCAATAGACGTACAACAAATTTAAGTCCCAGCAATAAGCACAAATACTGTTCTGCGGTTTCATATTAACTGCACTAGTAGTCAAAAGTAATGAAACTATTATTTTTATAGACCATGACATAATGCATGCAAAACTGAGAACTACATTTAACATCTGAAACAATGTGTCACATAATACCACGAATTGTCAATCTAATATATTTATCACCACTAAAATGCTCACTGTTTTACGTATTGTAAACACAAAGTTTTTGAGGTGAACGTACATGAAGTGAACGTGCGTATTGAGTCATCGACTATTACAAATTCATGCCGGTGACAAACCGGAAACACTTTCACAAAATTTTACTGCGTATAAACTCCCTAAATATGTTTTATATGTATTTCGATCCAAAGTGATAGCTGCTTACCAAATGTAGGTTAAAAGCGAACTATTCACCTATCTGAACTTACAGTTATATGCAGCTCTACTGATACTTTACATTCGTGTCTATACCGTCTGAAATGAAATGAATATCTTTATCCATAATCATGGAGGGATCTTACCATCTACAATTTCTGGCAATATACTGTTTATTCGTAGTAAAATTTACGCATTAGTATATGTTATATTTAATCCTATTATTTCTTGTCATCTTCTATACCTTCCACAAATAGGCCTGCATTCGAGAATACAATAAAATCGTAGCAATTCCTGCCTACAGTTCGAAGGTAATCCTGGGTCTGGAAGTCAGCCTAATGGGCTTTTTTCTTGCTCAATTTAAGATTCCGTTGTTTTGCCATTGAAAATCAAATGTTATCAACCAATTCTCTAGGGACAAATTAGAAAATTTATTTACCGATTATTTTTAAAACACTTGATTACCCAAAGTCCGTCGTATTCTACAATTCCACAAGAATTTGTTGCTGCTAAATTGGTTTTGAATAAAGAGACAGTCTTAGAGGGTATGTTTCTTTCATTTCATTACATTCCTGAAAATTGACGCTGTTAGCCTGTACAACCGCGTTGTTGTACAGAAATCATTGCCTACAAGGTTTATTTATAACTGAGCACGATTGCGTCGAGGAATGACTTGGCCTTGAAGCTTTGTAATATTTTCCCTACATAAATTTTTCATACAATTAACAGTTATCGCAATCAAATGGCGTACACTGTCGTGCAAAGTTTGCATCTCGTTGTTGTTGCATCTGAATGTCTTCTTTTAGTTGGAAAATATCATTTCGCTTAATACGTCATATCACTGAATCAGCTGAAATGTATGAGAATCATAAGTTTCATTTCAAGCCCCTACATAATGCCAAATCGCAACGCAGATTTCAGTACAGAAGACGTATTAAAATAATGCAAAGAATATTTGTTTTATTTATTTGAAGAAACTTAAAATACAATCTACATTGGTGTTCGTTGTAGTACGGTTTATTTTACTCCAAATTAACCTACTCTGATCTAAAAATCGGCACTGTTGTTCATTTTCGTATGCAGGCAGTGCACTTACGCACTTTCTATCCAAGTAATGCTTTTAAAACATTGAAATTAATGGCAAAAACACAAATTTATATAGGAAAATTTCCAAGTTAAACCAGAAGTATCATTATAATGTCATAAAAATATTTATCTTAATTTACTCTTGTCATGCTTAAAACTCTAGAAGTGCTGTGTGAAAGCCCGTATGAACGCTAAGGCAAGCTTGCATCGCTTATAAAAGTAATACACGGATCTCCATGCATAAAAGCTGCTTCTTAATGACACTTTATTAATCTTCTGCTGCTGACTTCATCTGCAAGATATTTCTCCAAGTTCTCCATACTTTGTCAACATTAAGTAAAATCGCTCGCCAAAAACACGTTATGCATTGGAATAAAATAGTACTGTTTAAAATGTATTGAAATCGTTAGAAAAGTAAATATTGTTTCCAAAACTTAAAATGGAAGTCTTAACATACATTATATTTTTTAACAAAATGTGATAACAGTATTCTGTATTGTCCGTCGTGCTTGGTGAAATTATTTATGTGTCAAAATAATTTCTTTATAGAATATGCAAATTTAACAAATGTTTTGAAATAAAACATTGAATAATGCTTAGGCTATAATGTTTAAAAAATCTGGCAACATACGTATAGGTACACTCTAATTTCGTATCAGTGGTAAACCACTGTCTCGCAGTGAAATTAAACTAGGTACTAGAATAAGTGAAAATGTATCCACTTAACAACGGGGGAAAACCACGTATTGTTTCAGTGAAACAATTTCACTTATTGAATAAGTTAGAGCTAACTGCGTGCAGTGAATTAAATATTGTTTACATTGAATTTAAGGACATCATTGTGAACAATAAACGTATTTAGCGATTTGACATAATTTCAATACCGAAGTAACAAATATTTTGTGGTGTCCGGGATTTGGACATAAAGCACCCAGCTTATAGACCATTATCTTACCAACAGCGCTACCAAGTGAACGTTGACGTCAGGAGGGAAAATATTCTACGCATAATAATTAAGGATGTACCTTTGAATTGTATACCATTTATTTTCGTTTTAGTTTAATTGGTAACATTAGAACTGACCGCTATAATGATTACGTGAAAACGAAATGAAAGACGTAAATATTTAATGAATTACGGAATGTTTTGCTGCCTCGTAAAATGGTAGCATGAAAGACGGAATGCTTATTTTAAAAATTAGGTTTATGAGTTTTATTAGTTAATATATTATATAATTTCAGCATGTTATTTAACAGATCCATCAGTCAAAAAATAAATCACTGGAAAACAGGCAATGAAATGGTTTATGAAGTAGTGGGCATTTCACTAAATCAATGACTGAAAGAAAACTGGCTCTTTTTCATTTATCTACAAGTTAAATTTATTGAAGTGACGGTTTAATAAGTCAAGCGATTTTCATTGATTTAAATTGTGAAAATCTCAGTGATTCATATTTATAATGTACATTTCAAGAAATTATGAAATTGTAAATGTGTGTTACATTCGTTAAAATTACTGGGAATTACTCGGGTAATATGCTCATCGACAGCAGTATGTTACGTTTTTCATACAGCACTCTAAACATCACATTTGCTAACAAGACAATATGCAGTGATGTACAGATATATTCACACATGAGAGTTTCAATTTCCGAATATATGTTTAAACTTCACCGCACACACAATTATGGAAGAATTCATTGGCAAAACATTTGCGTCCTTACATTGTATAATACAGCTTCATGTGACTTGCATCTAAGGTACACGAAGAAATAACGTTGGAAAAGTTTGATAGATATTCATTGTTATGAGACATAAATATAAATAAGGGATACTCTCCGATTGAAATATAAGTTAGTATTGGTTTTAATGTTGTAGTTCGCCTGCTTACAGGTTCATAAACAATGCATGCATTGGTGATTCAAGAAAAGAGATGCACTCGGAACAAGACACCTCATCAGCGATCTACAATGTCTTCAGACGGAAATGCCATAACTTCTTCGGGAGTGGTACCAGAACTTCTTCGAGCAGCATTACTATAGTATGATCGCCATCAACCTCTTGGGCTAGTCTGCCTACAGTATCGCTGTGCTGGCATCTGCTGTGGGCATTGTGCCAATGCAACCATCGACTTCGGGAATATTTGACATGACTCCTGCAGAAATACCAACTAGTTCTTCGGCTGTGACACCTGCATCATCAACAGGATCGTCGACCTCTGTTCCAACAACGACTGTATGATCAACCACCTCTTCTGAACCATTCCGAAGTGACGCTTCTGTGAAACGATCTTCACCAGCAGCAGCAGTGTTCGTCGGCATGAGAGGCATGACTGTACAAAGAGCCCCAACCAAATAAGGTACACATGTTCGAAGTGTGGTATGTCGATTTCACGGATGGGTGGTCTAAGAGTGCATATGAATATGTGCAAGGGGTTTCTTCCAAGTAACATAGTGGATGAGCTTTCAGATCTAACGTCATACGTCATTCTTCCCGACTTTTTTCATACACAAACATGCTGTAATCAATCCTTAAAACTATGACGTCCAATGTTTCAAGTGGTAAATTTTGGCTGGATTTGTTACGTCATCGAGGCCTCATCGGATGGGAAAATATTTTTCTGAGCTGAAATGATTGTTTAATTTTATCGGACTGGATTTTTCGACTCCTCTACGGCAAACAAGGGTCTTTGAGAACAACAACCCTAGAGTGTATGTAAATGTGTAGTCTCTGAATAAAAGGGGAAAAGCGGTACCGATTCATGTGACAAAGAATGAGAAACCTGAGAATATTGATATTCTGATGGTGATGCCGGAAACTACTCAAATTCCCCATTATTGTTTCATATGCAACTTTATGCGTCTGATAATATCTCATATAACTTAGTGTAGGTATAAAGTTCATATCTGAAAACATTGTTTTAAGCATTATACCGATTACACTCGAAAATCATGACTCACTGCAATTCACGAAACAAAGTGTAAGAGTGTTTGAGAATAACAAAAACAACCCTGGAGTGTATGTAAATAGATACAAAGTTTATGTCTGGAAACAGCATCAATATCGTGATTATCCAAAGGAAAGCAAAGCAGGACTCACTGGGAACCGTACCTTGGAACACAAAAAAAGAGGGTAAAAAGATTACTTGTAAATGTATATATATATATATATATATATATATATATATATATATATATATATAAATGTGTGTGTTTTTCTTGTGTTGTACTTTTCTCAATACATTTTGTTTAAAAGACTATGTTGAATTTTTGTTAAATAAACATCTGCTTGATATAAAAAGTATTTTACTATGTCGGCTGATTTCGATAGGATGGTACACAATCTCCAGAGCACTCGTCAAGCTACATGAGTTATTTCCTATAATTTACAATAGTATATGTACATTTTTACAAAGGTTATATATAATTACAGCACTTGTAAATGTCAATAGCTTATGTAAAAAAGTTAGTAAGTACATTTTTTCGTCAAGGGTAGCCTTCTTGCAAGTGACGAGTTGCTTTCTGGTTGGTCGGTAATGGATACCGTGTACGGATAGACAGGTTGATCATTGTGGTCTGTGTATTCGTTGAGTTCGCACTGGTAGCTGCACTCATGGTTTTCAGGTTTTTCTCAAACAGCTACACCAGGTAAACCTCTCCTTTTTCATGTTTTGCATCTTCTTAAAGTAGAATACATGCATAGTGGAAATGTGTGTGTAATTGTTGTGTGGATAATTTAGAATATGCGTAATTAGCTTTACATGTGATTTTTCTGACTGTTTATGAACTGAAATATAGTGCATTTATGTAGTATTAAACAATTTTGTAAGTAAAGGTAACGCGCAGGGGCCTGAGCTCGAGACATGAAACTATATAACAAATATTATTCTCTTTCAGGCTCGGACAAAATGCGATAATATTTCCTTGTGATGTGGACGTGTTTCAGGTTTGTATGATGGAGGTGAAACTTATATCAGCGCAGGCTAAATTACAAAAGTAATTTATACATGCTCTTTAGTAGAATATTTTATGGCTGTGAGCATACAAAGTGCTAGTTATTCGCATATGCTGCACTACAGTTAACATATTGGCAGGTCTTGTAGGTGATTGCAAATTGTCAGGTACTATATTCAGAACATTTTGCACTGGTGACGTAAGTGAATATCTTATATGCACTCGCTTCCTGGTGAATGACAAACATTGGCTTTTGCAAAGGCAACTTTAGTGATAGCATACATTACCACAATAGTATCATTGTTACCATAATGCTAGTAGCGATTCTTTGGGGTTTCTTGCTGTCGACGACGACGTCGATGGTAAGTCTTCAACCAATGTTTCCGTCTTCATATTCCAGCAGAATACATGCTCATAGTAGATTAATGTGTTCGTAACTATCTGTTTTCAGACACCATGCTCGTCAACGAACTGACGCGCATATTTTTTTTACACGATTACTGCATCTTCTAAAAGCAGAGTACATACATAGTTGTCTGTATGTGTGAGTTTGTTACGATGCATCCTTACTTGTCATTAGCAATTCATGGGTAATTAGTTTCGCAACGAACTTTTAGCATTATAAATGTCATCTCTCTCTCTCTCTCTCTCTCTCTCTCTCTCTCTTCTCTCTCTCGCACGACTCATGTATGCGTTGTTGTTTTGTATGTGCGTACAGTTCTGGAACTAGGTACTGTATAACTAAATTCCTCTCCCAAAGGGACATGCAGTCGACTGGTCTGCCACCCTGACATCTCTCTCTCGTCCAGTGTTATGTAAGATCCCTTCGACTTGTCGATACCTGCACGACACATGTACTGTTGGCCGATTTATTTTCACTCGATTCGTTGGGAAGTTGTTCTATCCAGGTCAGTCCGGTCATGTCGATCATCATCTAAAAGCGGCATACAGAACAGCTCGCATGTGATTGCGATGGCTGGTACACGCTCATAATTATTTTTATATCAGTTATCAATTGTGTGTAGCAGTATTGTCATTATCGTTCCCACACTTCCCAATGGAACATTTTTTGTCACCTAACATAACATACAATTCTCGTTGCTTGCGCACATGTTGTTAAATACTTATAACCAATGGTTTAAATATGTATGTTGTTTCGTATGTGACCATACTTGTAGCATATCTACAAGTGGCGATGGTTGCTATAATTTCATGGGCAAGCTACTGTGTGCAGTGGGCAGTAGTGGCGTTGACCTCCCCAATAAAAGGGGAGGGGGATATGGGGTCCTCCCTCTGGAAAATTTGGATTTCAAGGTGCAAAATGGTGCCATTTTTACATTTTTTCATGCCGAAATATATACAATACAATGCTTGTAAAAATATTAATATTTTTTAACGTAAAATTTGCCCGAGGGAAAAATATTACAAACTTACCTTCATCAAACACGGTACCTTATCCAATTAATGCAAATAAAGCGAGAAACTCAACATAATTTCCATGGTTTTCTGGTTCTTTTGTCTCGTCATGAACACGGAAAGGAAGTTCCTTTACACCCAAGAAACAAACAACATATATTAAACGCTTCAACATTTCTCTGTTTCTTTTAAACTTTTCGTTATGTCGTTGTGTGCTTAATTGTTTGCATCTATCCAGCCAAATATAAATTTATTTATTTTTACCAAATTCTTTAAGAAACAAAAACTAATTTATGTGATCTTCAGAATGCTCGTGTGTTAGAACAGCATTGCACACATTGTTAAGGTCACAATACCCAGTTGCAGTCCACGTGTTAACATCCTTTGAAAACAATAAACATGGGCAGCAAATCGTTTGATTAGGCTGTGATATCCAGCTACCTACGAGTTTTTCTTATAAACATTTTTTTTTGGAAATGGCGTACAAAATTACCTTTCTACGTGTTGTCGTGAACGTAAGTTCAGGTGTCGGCCTATCCTCTTTTATGATGTCACATGTATCCTGAAAAGTGAAAGCACTGCTGGAAAAATTCTTCACTCGTAATCCACACACACCACACATATATCCACATATTTCTGCTGCACTCTTTCTATCTACTTGGTTCTCAGTCTCACACGGTAAAGTTATAATTTTTATGTAGGGTATTCATCGCACACGAATATGTATAACATTCTCAGCACCAAAACTAAATTAAATAAAAACAATACGATTAAGGTTTTGCACACGATCTATTTACTGTAAATGACACCACACCAACTTCTTGCAGATAGGCAATCTTCGGCTATGCCCGCTTCAGTTCAGCGAAGAAATTACATATATCGCCTTGATTGATATTACGATTATACATATGAATATGGCAGTTGTAAATTCACCGTACTGAAAATTGCAGGCAACTGTGCCTACCAGAAAACATAAGGCTCAATAGCCAAATAGCCTTGTTCGAGGTCGCAAGTTGAACCTAATACATAGAATTGTCAGATATAACTTCAGTGGGATGAAAATAGCATTCAACTATTCATACAATAATTCTAAGGAATGTTGGGCCATATTGCCTGGATAGAGGTCAAAAGTAGTATATATGATATGTATTAAGTAGTTAAACTATCAATCAATCTAAAATGGCAGTTAACAATGCTTACAATGCTTATCAGAGGGCTTAGGATATAATATATATGTTATTATTGAACAGGTTTTTATCTACCCCTGCTAAATTGTAAATGGCGTTGAACATCTCAGAATAATTTAAGTTTTGATTGTCATGTTAACTTTAGACTTAAAAACATGAGTATGAAAATATATAACACTTGATATTTATTATAAGTACATTTGTGCTTACACAATCCTATGTCATATTCGATTCTGCCTTAAAAAATAAGAGCCCGCAGACATGTTGCTCGATATACTTACATCATGTCTTTAAATTTTAAAAGGTAAATAAAACTCCAAATTTTTCATATAACGTATTTGTTCATAATCGATGGTTGTGACATAACTATTGAATCCGCCTTTAAAATATGAGTTCGGAGACATGTTGCTCGATGTACTTAAGTCTTCAATTTTTAAAATTTGAATAAGTAGTTACATGAATACAGAAATGTGTAGTTTTATTTATACCACCGTCGATATACTGAGGAATGAGTGCCATCTAGTGGACGAGACGAGAAACTAACATTGCAGCCACAAGTGACACACTCCGGTAGACGATGAGAGGAAGAAACGTGGAGGATATCACTGGCACATACTGGCAGTTAAAAGAAGATGAACGACATCGGCACACTCTAGAAGACGTAAACACAGGTGGTGAATCATACGAGTACAGCACCATCATTAATGCTCATGTAAACATGACAATAGGCATAAACAAAATGACAAACTGGAGATATGAAACAAAATTGCTACAGAAAACAGGATGGAGACAGAAAACAAGATGGCGAACGAAAACAAGATGGCCGAAAATCCAACATCAAGGACATGTACAATGGTCGCCACATTACGGCCACTATGACATCATCGAATGTGGCGGACACAGCATCAAACCACATTCCCCTGCCCCTTTGCATCATCACCATTTCTTTGACATAAAACAGTACGAAGTGATTTTGAGCACGAAATGTTTATCGAAAGAACAGTTGTAAAACAGGAGGTGTGGCTAATTTTTCTTTAAAAATGCAAAAGGCGTGTTTTTCGTCCTCACCCAAGAGCAAAGATTTTCGGCATTTGGAAAAGAAGGGTTGGCCACCCTATATTGGATGGTTTAGCGATTACCTTGAAAGTGGAGAATTCGAACTGTTTACAGATAATCAGGCACTGAGTTGGTTTTTAAAAACCAACAAACCAACTGGGAGGTTAGCGAGGTGGTTGGTTCGCTTCACATGTTTTCAATTCACTCTCCAGCATATGAAGGGTTCAGAAGTTGGAGCGGCTGATGCCCTCTCTCGCATGTTTGATATGGAGGAGTTTTAAGTGGATACCCCTAATTTGGTAACAGAGGAAGAGGCTGAGGGACTTTCATTAGGAGATAGTCAAACCAATCTTGTAAAATCTGGAGAAGTCATTGTTCTGCAGAAAATAAAACTACTAATGATTTGGTACAAACTTTGGAATTAATATACGTTCTAGGTAGTACTACTAGTGACATTTCTGTAGAAAAGGGTAGTTTGGTATCCATAGAGAATAAAACAAATACTTACTCAGTGAACTCAGGTACTCCAAGAATTTACACAGGCATATTTAAAACTTCAGTATTATCAAAAAATAGACCCTGAGTGTATCAGCATTAAGGCTGTTATTGATGCAGGGAATGGAGGACACTATGAAATTCGTAAAGGTCTCATCGAGTTTGTGGATCCTTAATCTCAAAAATTAAGTTTTCTTTTTACCCAAGACTTTGCGGGGTTCCATTTTTCAGTATTTGTGTAACTCCTATTTCGGCGGACATTTGGGCCAAGACAAAACCGTTTCGCGCATTCGGGAGATGTTCTTTTGGCCGGGATTTATCAAGGAAGTCGAACATATAGTTAAAGAATTTGAGGATTGTCAATGTGCCATACCCCGTAATTCAAAAATAGTAAGTCCATACAGTGCTAATGTAGCCAAGTTTCCTTGGGAAAGGTTTTATTTAGATATATTTAGTCCCTTGCCCCCCACGAAATACTGTTTTACTTCAATCTTAGTGGCCTTTGATAGTTTCAGCAAATTTGTTTTCTTTTTACCTCAGTTCTAAACTTGCCCCTACATTTTCTGGTATGTTTGTAATAAAGTGGTTTATCTTCTTAGTTACTGTATTAATGGAGCATCTGAATCATCCTGGTAGTTATAATAAAGCTCATGTGAGCCAGCTAAAATTGAGTATGTCTCAATAAGGGTTTGTCTGCACTTGTCGCTGGAAGAAAGAGTCTTTTGATAATGTTTAGGTTTAAGAGGGTTTATTTGTGTAATGTAATGATATTCATCCTTTTCATCTTGTGACTTTTGTAATTTGATAATTTTGTGTTATTTTGGACTGATTGCTTTAAATGTTGAAGATCCCAGGTTGTCCGTCATCTCATTTCATGCTCATCTTCATCATGGCACTCACACCCATTTATATTTCAGATGTGTTCATGCTCACAATATTCCCAGTGTTGCTCATGCCCATACAGTTAGTAAGATGTATTTAAAAAATGTATTTTCATATCTGGATTTATATACTTGGGTGCAGGTGTAATATTGGTATTTAGATATAATAGGGAAATCATAAATTTACATTTATTTTACACTTAATAGGGGACCTTTAGGTTTGTCTTGAGCATACATTTTTTTCAAATCCCTAAATAACGAGGATTGAGATAGGGATAGCGGTTCTGCATACTGGCATAGTTTTCTTTGGTTTGTCCATGTGGAGTTGGTGATCTGGACTGCAAGTACCACACTGTGGATGTCTTCCTGGAGACGCTCTGGGCCTCCACCAAGCATGGCCAATTTGATGAAGATTCGGGCTTCTCTTCTGGTTGACCCTCTGGACGCTTTGGTGGGGAGGATTGAGACAGTTGTCTAAATTTTCTAATAATTTGCCCCCTTCCCCTCCCCAATATCTCGTACCTGTTTAACCAAGAAACCTCCATAAAGACCGTTAGAAGATTTACCGTTTGTGAACTTTAAAACACATGTGTGAGAAAACATTTATGTATAATATCAGATACGAAAATTTTGTACCTGAAGTTATAATACAACTAACATTTGTTTTTTCGTGACCATCTCCAACTCTGCGTAAAAATGTTTCTTGTTAACTGGAGAAAAACAACATGGGTTACCACAGATAAAACACATCCTTCTTTCATAGTAGACTGCCCGATTCAGGAAAACGAGAAATCTGGTGTTTAACACAGGTGTCGCCGTGTGGCACTGCCATCACTGAGGGTAGTTGGCAAGCACAGAGCATGAGCCACGCGATGCCATTTCCGCTATGTGTCAGTTGTGTTTAAAAAATTTAAAGCTGTTGGAACCTTCCCCGGTCCCTGATTGGACAAGCATTTTAATATGCCCCGATAGGGGTTATCGTAAACTTTATTCTATAAATAGTTCCGAGACGGCCTCGGCAGACCAGACATGGACAGCCGAGGGTCTTCGACTAGATGCTAAGTATTAGAACAAGTTAATGTTGTAATTATATAGAATCCTTGACCATCCGGCATGATAAATAAAATATACTTGATGTCATAAATGTAGGCACCTTAGATCATGGCGCACTTTAGATGAAATTAATGCATTGTCTTCAAATCGGCAATTTTTAAATTTGTGAATCTTAGTTTTTACCGAAAATAATATGAGAAATGATATCATGCAAAGGAGAAAAGGTTTTTCACTCATGTTGTTTTAGATTGGGACTATGTTTGACCTTTTTTTATGATTCATTTGTGTCCATTATGAACTTTATGCTAATATACAATGTAACGCTATTTAGGTGAAAATTATATTTTAAAGTTTTCTATCTCTACCCAAGTTAATTTTGTCAAAATGTATTTGTATATAGGTTGGACAGCATATTTAAAGAATTTAAAAGTTACCATATGCACTGGCATATATATATATATATATATAAATATATAATATTAGTAACTTTAAAAATAGTGTATGTTAAAATATTATGCTATTAAAATTAGCCACATGTTGTGTGCATATATATTGAAAGGTATTATTCATTCTCGCTTTTGTCCATGTGGGACACCTTAAAAAATTTAATTAAATAAATTTAAAGGTGTGCACATGCGTAAGCTGAACCTGAGACTCCAGTGTTTTTAAAAATAGTCCAAGTTTGAAGACTGATGGTATGAAATTCTACCAAGTGTTGTGGTCGATCTATATTGGAAGTTGTTCTAGTAATATAAGAAATTTAAGTAAAAAAATATTATGCATATTGTTAGTATTTTGTATTATGGGAATGTGAATAATGTTTGCCGTACATTTTGGAATAAGTGAAATAATATTCCATGTTTAGTGTTCTTCTTTTTAGTAATTGTAGATTGTTTTGGACAAGATTGCAGGTTTACGCTTCTTTGAAGTTTGAACTGAGAAAGGTTCCAAAATACATAGTTGTTCTTGCTTGAGTTTTGGGAAGTGTTATGCTCGTTTGACACATCTGTGAGATTAGGGCTTCGGAAGTTGATCTTATTCACCATTTTTGACAGTTGCAATAGGCCCTCGCAGCAGATGTCAGGTCCGGTGGATGTCGCTTGCGGTAGATTAGGAGGGTGTTAGACTGATGTTGGGCTTGCAGACAGTGCCGTTGGCTGATATTGGTAAATAGAGTTTGTAAATTCATTCAGGAATGGCGTAGTGCCCCCATGGCAATGTCAACATGTTGTCTTTTCCTATATAACATTTGTCATCATTACTTGACAAGAAATAATTTGTTTCTTCTTCAATGTAGACATCGCAACCACGCGAACGGAAATGACATTGGGTCCGCATTACACTTGAATTTTGGTTGAGGCAATCCATATAATCCCAGTACTGGAAATACTGCAACACAGTAGGCTTTATCCCTTTCTTTACACACATACTGTTAATTCAAAACAATGTTTCAGTACAGATTAGGGCATAGGCATACAAAATCATTGATTATGCGAACGGCACATTCATTCTCCATAACTCTAGTAAATCCTTTGTCCACGATTTTAAATCATTACATATTATCTGGTCCATAGTAGGAAGAATCAAATTGTGCATACATATCTGAGGAAATACTCTTGTACACATCATGGGAGTGAATTTCGTAAATGAGACTATCGGTATCGTAATAAAAAATATGCAAATCCTGCTGAGGAAACAGTTCCGACATGTATTTGTAATGCAAATTATAGAAGAACAATTTGGAAAAATCAAGAATGGCAACCCCAGTGTACAAAGGTTTGTTGAAAGTAACAAAAACCTCTTTCAATTCGATTAGGACTAGATTTTCATTGAAGAATTTTACCTTGCATTGAATATACATCACACAATTAGTTCTGTTGCCCTGTATATAGTGCTGTATATCGATACGACTCTACGGGGTTTTGTCCGGAGGAGATTCAGCAAATTCTTTCCATCAAATGAATTGTTCAGCTATTAAAAAAACTACTTCTCGAAATCATTTGCCACCTGAGCAAATTTCTCTATATTAAAGTTGATGTACAGAGCCATCCAAGCCTTCTGCTTAATGCGCAGTACGCGATGTTCAGAGTCCAGTTTGGCTATGTATCTCAAGTAGTTTTTTCAGTGTTTTGCCATCTAAAATATTATTCTTCAGGGGTGCGGCAGTTAACAGCAATTTCTCAGTTTTGCTGTTAGGAGGATGGCAGATACTGGGGCAAGCGGCAGATCAGCTGGACACCATGGCATACTTCCGGAAAAGACAAATCCACTTCCGTGAAAAACAGATGTGTCCTCATCATTGTCGGTGTCGGCAAAATTCCACATTGAAAAAACATCTGGACCAACCCACTCATGCTTTCCAATAGGTAGCTTGCAATTCATTGTGAGACTGTACAGCCCATTTAAATCGAAATAAAAATTGTACTTCTCTGTCACATTAGGATTAATCTGTTTGCCCATGTAAAAGTTGTGGTTATACATAAGCAATTGGAAACTTAAGAAATGCCACCCCTGACCCATCCTTCAATAAAAAGGCACATTCCTTTGTATGGGATTAGCTCCAGCCACACACCTGTTATAAGCAAAGAGCATCCCATGAGAGAGAGGGAGTCATCACATACATAGCGGGGTCAAGACCATATTCTGCCAAACATGTGGTTCTGAAATTCTCAAATACATCTGCCTACAGTCATGTGTCCACATGTAAATTCTGAATTGTGTACTCTAGCAAATTCTGACAATGAAATGCATTCCATACAGATTGAATATGAACATAGTCTTTAGTTTCCCAAGGTGGTTCCAATCACCTTGATATCACCTTAATTTTCGATTACCGTGGTTCCATCAGGTTGCATGATAATGTCAGGATTTTCGATTACCACTGTTCTGACAGGCTCTGTGATGTGAATGGGAGCCAATTGCTTCATATGAAATCTGGCACAATAATTATGAAAATTACTATAGACAGCATCAAGTTGGTTCTTTTTCAGTGTGAACAACAAATTGCATGTAATATATGAACGACCTGTGCAATCTTCACCCACAAACACATGGTACTGCGACAAACTTGGATCGTAAGAGGACATGAGCAGAATGCTAAAAAATATGGTAGATGTTGGCTGATGGTTGTTAGGTTGCTACTCTTATTGTGTGGAAAGCAAGAAAACCATTGTCTCAAATAATTTTTGGCATCACAGTATGCAATAAAACCCATTCTTTGCTGTTTGGCAATATTCATGAATTTTATGTAATTTGTATCCTCAGTTGGGAAATTACATCTCACAGTATCATGTTGGCACAAATCGTTATGGTTTGCAAGCTTCTCCTCAGTTCCGAAATACTGGCGACCGTGATCACAAACAAAGTTATTAGGTTTATGCTTACTCATATAATTATTAAGCGGTCGTGACATATTCTTGATCTTTGCAAAATGCAACTAGGTGGTACTACCACTAGCATGAATAGCTAACATATTCACATGGCAATCGCATCGCACAAGATAAATGCAGAGGGGTTTGATTAACTCCACATTATCATTGTCAAATGATTCGTCAATAATAACACCAAATTTAACTGTTACAGATTAGACATTAATGGATATATAATTGTGCCCGCGAATAGTTTGATCTCATATAACCCTAGAGGAGATGACAATCCCTTGGTTTTCAAAATCTGGTGGGCTTTTGGATACAAAGAGGAATGACTAACATTAACTGTGGCAGGAAATTAATTTCATAGAATGGCGTACAGGAAAAACTTATCTCCCAAGCACTGCACATTAATGCAAGTTTTCTATCAGCAATGAATATAGGCAGCTTAGTATGAGAAGCACCTACAGTGAATCGTCTATATTGCAGAATGTGAACATATATTTGCTATATCAGTTTTATTCCCCAGGTGTTACCTGTCGCACAAAACTCATTTATAATCTAAGTGTGGGAAGGGACGATGTTTCCCTCGTAAATTGTGTACATTGGACTAATGTACGATGGGAGTGGTTTACTCGAAGAATGGAATG
Organism: Dryococelus australis; assembly: GCA_029891345.1. Lineage (NCBI taxonomy): Eukaryota > Metazoa > Arthropoda > Insecta > Phasmatodea > Phasmatidae > Dryococelus > Dryococelus australis. The sequence goes on along the minus strand of CM056995.1, from coordinate 183,217,451 downwards.
TCTCTCCAGCATGTTCCTCAGTGGGATTGTTCTTAAAAAACTTGACCACTACAGTGACACACATTTTTATAAAGTTCGGGGTGCCATAGAAGTTACACTCAAAATGTATCCTTGCTCACTTTCCATATCTGTCTCTAATTTAACATTTTGTAATTTCACATCCTTAATGCTATGTCTAATGCTGTATCCAAAAGAAAATATGTCAAGTCTATGACTAAATGTATGTTGGGCGATGAGGAATCAATATCTGTATAATTTACCATTCCTCTCATAAAAGAATAACTTTCTGAATCAGACAAATTCAAATCAGAAGAACTTTCTGTTCCCAAACTAATGCACCTATGTTCGCAGTGAGGGACCCTGACATCCTAAATGTGGTTTTACTAACCAATGCCAGCAACCAATCTGCTGTTTAATTTCAGAATCTGTAACAACAGAAGAAAATAATAGTAGCTAAATTAAACAACATAATGCTAATGAGGAAAAAAGACAAAACACAAATATGTATTATATGTAATGTTAACCCAATTCACTATTAACCAAGTTTATCGAATTAACACAGATCCAATTAAACAAATCAATCCAATTAATTCAAACCCCCACTAATTTAACCCTATTTATAACACATTTTCCCACAATAAGCCAAGCGAACACATATCGAATTAACAACCCTTGAAACAGTATACATTTTTAACCTGTATAAGATAAATTTTAGACCCTAAAGAGGTTCGAAACACTACCAGCGGCGCTTCACAACTTATGCCCTAATCAGCTACACTAACAAAGTGTCCCCAGATCCTGAATGTTTAACACATGTAGATAAAAAAATGTAAGAACAAGTTAAAACCACTATTTTCTATATTTTTAAAATCCTTTGTGTGGTTATCTAATGTATGATTCTGTAGAATGAAGTGCTGGTAAACTTGCATTGCCAGAAGCAGTACTGTTGCGAATAGGTATTGCAGACTGAGCTTAAACTAAGTACATCCAATCTCAGAACCCAACCATCCAGCTCAAGGTTGGAGACCGACCACTAGCTCTGCACAATCGCTATTTTTAGCATCAACACTACTTTAAAGCCTTTATGTCCTTGTTTGCTACCCAAGTAGCCTGAAATTGTGGAATCCTTTTTCATTGGGCAATACACTTATGCTTCCAATAAGTAATAATTTTATCAACCAAGTTCATATCTGGCGAATGTATTCATAAACAAACCATTTAAAACAGCAACATATTGCCGATAATACTGGGTGACAAAGAAGCAAGTATTAGGAAGATTTCAACTGCCTCAACAAGTGAAAAGTTAGGGGCTTGGAATGTTGACAATGAGATATGTGCAAATGTTAAGAGGTACAGGAATTGGCAGGCCAAAACTTACACCAAAACACTAAGGCAAGAAAGGTGGTGTATTGCCGCCACTACTATTTCCTACTGTAATCGCTCTTGGTTCATTATTAACCAGGGCATCTGCAATTAGTACAGGAGTTATAACAAGAGGTAAGGAAATGTTCCTTAAATCATACAAGTTGGAAAAGGATGAAAAACTGCAAGGGAGAGAATACCCATAGAAAGTCTTAAATAAAATTCCCGAAACATGCCCTCACAGACAGAGACATTATTGTATTTCTAAAGAACAACCGATACACATTTTGCATATTCTAAAACACGAAACACTTTTTGTTGATTTGTTGCCAATTTGTGAAATGAGCTATTGTGGTCACCTGGTGTGATGAAATGGAAGTTAAGACTCATGAAAAAGTTTGTGGGTTTGTTTTTTGGTGGCTAGCACAAGCCTTTAACATGAAAGTTTAAGAATTACAGATTTTTAAAATCTGAAGAATCATTTGAAATAACCCTGTCCTTATTAAAAATAGAACATTCAAAATGTAGCAATTTCTTAGAATCTATATAAATTTAAAGAAAACTGTGTAATATTCAAAGTGATAAAGGGTCCGAATTTTTTATACTATATTTAATGAACTTATGCAAAACTGTAATATCAATAATTCTTCTTCTTTTCGAGATTTGACAGCAAGTGTTGTTAAAAGATTTTATTGCACAATGAATAATCTGTGGAAGAGATTTGCTTTGAATGGAAATTATATGTTGGTCAATATATTACATGAATAAGTGAAATAATACAATACAAAACATAACACTATCAGCATGAATTCAATAGAAGTTAATAAAAACAATGAAAAACTTTAATATCGTCATATTTGTTTACTGAACCAAAACTGCAAGCTAAACACAAAGTTGGAGATGTCGTTCGTGTGAGCAAACCAAAGAAAAATTTTCGAGAAGTGTTATACTGCTAATTGGTCAAAAAAATTGTTTACTGTTTGTAATGGTCAAAATTATAATATGCCTACTTAAAATTTAAATATACTAAAGGATAAGAAATAATGGGTACTTTTTATGAACATGAAATTAGGAAAAAAGATGATCCTAATTAATATTTGGTCGAAAAAGTTTTGAAACTAAAGGTGATAAAACTTATGTAAAATGGCTAAATTTTTGACAACACACATAACTGCTTTTTCATGATATTTTTGAATTTTCCAATTTAAAAATGCAATGCTCATCATTTTAACATTTGTTTAACGTCCCTTTTAACATTCCTTTCAACATAAATATGTTTTTCAAAAATATAATATAGTTAATGATGTTTTTAATTTTATTTCTGTACTTCCTGTCATTAAAATTTCTACACAAGTCTAACTTAAGAAAGTCATAATCTCTGTACCGGCATTTAGAGCTTATATCTATAAAATTATCGTATGGCATTTCCCCACCAACCAAATTGTTTTAGATACGCATTAAGTGTGTTTTGTCCTGTCTAGAAATACACTGGAACTTAGTATTATTTCTTACCAATTGTTTTCGTATTTTTGAATAAGTTTGAGCTAAATAAAATATATCCATATTGTTATGCCTTCCTCTAGTAAAATAATAGTGAATAATGTCTTGATTTACTAAAATAACATAGTTAAATATATCAAGGGAGCCATCTTCGCACTTCCATAGTATTATTAAAGCAGTATGCCATTTTTATTATATTTGTAATATTTTGGATGCCTCATCGATATCACTTTGTAATTGAATATATGTGGGCTGGCTTAAATGTTTTGAGCATAGATACAGTATACTAAAATTTATCTATCCTAGCTAAATTATAAAATTAATTATCAAAAAATTTTTTAAACAATTGCTGGGCCAAACTATTATTGCTCTAATGTAATCAGGTAATAGTTCTCCATTCTTTTTAATTTCAGTTAGTTCATTAGAAATTAAGATGTCAATAACCCAATCAAATTTAGGTTTCTTTATCTCTGGCTTTGCCATTTAAAATAGACAATTTTTATATAAATGGATAATAAAGTATTCAAGTTAACTGAAAACAGCTCTGTTCTAAAGAGAAAACTTTATTTTAGTATCGTTCATCCTGAAAAGTCGATTGCTTTGGTCGGTTTTCATACGAAATATTTAGCACCTAATATAAATAATAACACTATAACAACAATTGCAAAATTGAGTCCTGTTGTTGATAAGAATGAGGTTATAGTAATTATATCAGTTTCTAAAGGGTTAGACTCATCATACGTTATAAATATTCCATATGCTAAATTACAGTGAACATTTATTGTTTTGAATGGTTTAAAATTAGGCATTGTAGTCCCTACAGCAATTGTGTCCTTCCACTAGTTAATTTTCTTTCAAAATCAATAATATCAGATAATCAGTCATCAAGTTTAATATCAAACTTAGATTATATATATACTATTTTTCACACTATGTGTTTTTAATTCAATTTTGTTTGTTGAGAATGGCTCAATCGAATTTATTGTTTTTCTTCAAATAGTCAACATTCTACTGATATTAGGAAATGGCTAATTTTCCACCAAACACTTTGTTTGGTTTTGGAAATTATATAGTTTATGAACCTGCATATCCTATTTTCCATCAAATTAACAATGAACGATTAAATCACATTGTTTTAGAAATTAGAGATGGGAATGATAAACTGATTGATTTCGATTGTGCTGTTATCGATATTCATTTACAAACTAAATATGATTAAGGTTCTCTGTTTCGATAATCATATAGTACTCTATATATTTTATAGTATAATTATCTTGTCATCATTATGAGCTGAAGCTATTTTATTAACTTGGATTGTTGATCTTATTAAATTCATTGTTTATACTGTATTTTTTCATTAAACAAGCAATTCTGATAGTCATCAAATGATATTCACTTGTTACCTACACATTTCTTTACTACTTTAGATTTTTTGTTTTCTTTATCGTCAACTCTATATGTATATGCAATTTTGCTCGTAAAACAACAAATTCTTTAATTATTTTGGCATTACATGCGTCTTTTATTTTTCCTAAAACTTTTTTATTTATTTGAGGAATGTTATATATATATATATAAATTTATATGTGTGTATTGTCATTTGGCTAACCACTTGTATTAAATTTGTCTAACTTTGTTTTCATGTCATCATAAAAATCATCTGTTTTTGTGTTATAAATGTACGAATTGGTATCTTCATAAGTAAATTCAATTTAACTGTCATATTTTGGTTTATAATGAAAATTGTACATCAATTCTTCCTATATGTCCAAAATTGACATGCCAACATAAATTGGCTTATTAAATTTCACGTATGTTTTATTCATATGTATAGCTACAACGTCGTCATTAAATCTAGTATGTTTCATATAATTTGGTTTTGCTATTAATTTTACACATTTTTCTTCATTTGCTATTAATTTTATATACAATCTGATTCTTATACATTCAATTGTTTTACCAAACTCAGAATTATTCATGAGCTTATAAAAATCAATTTCGAAGTCATTTTTAGCATTAGTTCACATCTCTGTAATCAGATCTATTTTTTTTCCAGCTAATCATATTGATTAATCATTAATACTCTATGTATTTTAGTAAGTTTTAATCCATTCTTTAGGCATTGTTTTAAATTATGATAATGAATTCCATACTTTTGGTTTATATGAAAAGTTCTTAGCATTTTGGATTGCTTTGTTATGCATAATATTTGTAATTTACGTATGTTTCACATATGTTTGATTTTTTGTAATTTTCGTTATTTTTATTTTTGCATTTTTCATATGATTAGAAAATTTAACTTAGATGTAAGAATGGCAAAAATTAATGTTTAATTGATATATGGGTAGATTTTCTTTTGTTTGAAGTTTTAATTAATAATGTAGTATTTTCATTATTTTTGGTCTCATATTTATTGTTAATGTTTCAGATCATTTCTTGTATATTTTTTTATTAACTTCTACGAGACCTGTTATTCTACGGAATAGAGATTTAGGCCGTTTGCAGTGACATTTTAGATCTTCAGTCAGGAAGCCTTGTGATTGGCTAACAGGTATAAATCCTGTACTCCAACTGGCTGGAGAGCGCAGCATAGAGTTAGGACGTGCAGGCCGTTTGAAAGTCCACTCTCTCTGCCATCAACCTTGGATGCAGTATAAGAATTTTAATTAGATTTAGGGTGTTATAGTTTCTTACAGCTTCAATGGTTATTGATGTGTGTTTTGCGTCGAGTTTAATACAATAAGTACACCACAGAATTTTATTTTAAGCAGCTGTTTTGGAATATAGGTAGAAAGCTAGACCTGTAGCACATGTGAGCCATTGAGCCACATAAAGCACTATCGCACCTAGAACAACATTTTTATTCCTACCTCCATTTCTTCTACGAGTAACACTGTTCTGCCTTCAACCTCAATCTGGTATTTAAGTACAGAACTGTTTTTCGTCAAGTTTTAAATTCAATTTCATATTGGACATTGTTTTGTTACACCTGGTCGAAAATATTATGTTACATACTCCAAACTTTTCGAAATATGTGAGTACCCAAACAACTTTTGAAAAGAATTGAACCAGTTAAATGGAGAAAACGCACTCATTTTGAAGTTTTACAGTACCAGGATTTCGTGGGGATTGTCAAAAATCAATGAAGTCAATAATGAATGAATTTATTAACTCTCTGAAAGGAATTGTCTCAAAATTACTATGAATGTATTTTGCAAAATGTTTGTGTAATGGTTCTCAAATAGCTGTCGCCAATAAAACATTTTTGTTGTCTGCCATCCCCGACTTGTGGTTCGCATTCAGACATGACAAGGCTTGCAGTGTCTTTCAACTAACATAAATGCCTTGTATTAGAAGAGGTAAACATCTAGATTAAATGTATACCTCAACACCTGTAAAAAAGCAATATTGCAAGTGTGTATTTATTATTTAACTTGTATGAATAAATTAATATTTTTTTCAAAATAAGTAAATGGACAAAATAGTATATTAAATATTTCATTGCTGGATACATAGTCTCTCGCTAATAATGTAAGTGCACAATTATATGAATCATCTATTTACATGAGTTCATAACTCACTTGATGTGAAATGATGTACCCAACTTTTGTAACACACGCACTCTACATAGTCCTGACACGATACTGAAAAAAAAAAAAAAAGTTAGTTTCAGTAATTAATAACCCAAAGTGATATATATATATATATATATATATATATATATATATATATATATATATATATATATATATATATATATATATATATATGAATGTGTCACACTGTGAATGCCTGTCGCAAACGCGAAGAGATGTTGACGGCTTCCTATAGTATACTGAGAATTTTCTAAAATAAATTCTTGGCTTTTATATATATATATAATATTTAACTATATGTTTGCCAGAGAATACTGCTGTGTGTGAAAGAAATATGCTCTTCCCAATATGGTTGGGGGTCTGTAGAGGAATTTGTATTACACATAACTGAAAATGTGGTCAGTTGAGAGAGAGCTGAGATATGGGGACGGATGTGTACAGAGGTTTTGTAGCTAGTAATTGTTCATTTAGTGTTGTGGTAATTTAATACTTTATTGGTGTAAACGCAAGGGCACGAATATATTTAAATATTCGATTTATTTATTCATTTTGCGATTAAATATATAATTCATATGCAACAGGGTATTGGAAACCATAGTTGTGTAATTAAAATTTGCAATTACTCTTTGCAATCTCTCGGCGCATAAAAGATTTTGATTAAATAATCAATGCAATTAGCAATACATGATTATATATTTTAATTAAATAAACATATTATTTATTCAATGCGATGTGTGGTCTTGGAATTTGTAATTAGTACTTTAGTGGTTGGAGGGCATGGGGAGTGGGGAGGGTGAAAGCACACAGATAAGTCGCTGGAGGGTCTGGCGACACAATTGCTACAATGGATGTAGGTCTCAGGCGGGGTGGGGGCGTTGATGAGGATGAAGTAAGCAGTTACACAACATCAGCATCATTAAAGTGGTTGGGGACCCGAGTTCAGATATGAGCAAGTGCACATAATAAGTTATTTCAGGTGAAAACTAGGTCACAGGTGGAATGGAGAGACGGTTAAGCAAATTTTTCGTGACCTGACAGACTGCTTTGGTACACATCCCTGGGAAGGGAGTGGTGAAAGCGAACATGCAATGTGAATCCACAAGGAACACCGACCTCCTACATGCATTCACCTTTCAGCTCCCGAACAGCCAACACCTCGTCAGAGCTCAGTCTAGTTCCAGCTCAGGACCTGACTGAACATTTACTTGCTCTCCCTTTGCACATGAAATAAATATTTAATGGAACATGTACTCCCTCGGTATATGCAAGTGTGCTTAATTTCTTACAGCATTTGTGGAATTATTTGTAACATGCACAATTAAAATCCTATGCACCCGTATTTCTGCCCTCCCCACTACAGCCACCCCCCTCGCTTAAGTTACCATAACAGCTCTTTCCCTTGACAGACACCGACCAGGACGGACCAACCCTGCTCCTTGCTTCCTCTCACCAAGACAAAGAGCTCATTCCCTCATCGGACTTCGAACAGGACGGACCTACCCTGCTCGCACTTCGCCTCACCCAGCCACAGAGTTCATTCCCATGTCTGATTCCAAACTGTCAACATTTAAAATGGTTCTTGTGGCATTCTTGCTTCAATACCAAATTAACCATTCACAGAAGGGGTAAGCCCACATATGCAGCTGCTCCCAACCCTTAGAGCTCATCTACTTCCAGCCCCCGCCCTGACAACACTTATACTTTCTAACTTAATGTAAATGCAAATTACACTAAATAAAATATAAATACTCCCGACAATCATCAAACGAAGTTCTGGGGGCTGCACCACCCCATGCTGGCGGCCAATTAATCGACGGTGCCCGCCATATCACTCCTTCACATCTCCGGCACACCACAGTGGGAACTGCAACTGCAATTAAAATTACTATTACGCATGCACCGAAAGTGCACTTGAATCGGAAGTGAAACTGTCAACGTTTTCCTTCCTTATAAGCTGTTATAAACATTATTAACATATATTTTCATATTTGTAGAGGGAAGTAGGCAAATAATTTATGAGCAATTTTTTTTTCTACGAGAACTGCAAACTTAGAAAAAGTAATAAGGCCTAATTACAATACAATCAAAACTTTACTCTGACGCCGCAACAGATACTACTGTAGGTATTTTATTGTGACCAACACTTTAGCATGTCTCAAAGAAAACTTTTTACTATGACAAAATAATAAACCTCCTATGGAATATAATAAAAATTGAACTTGCTGTCAGCATGCCTTTTTCGCTTCACTCCTAATCTAAAAAGGTTTAATTACAGAAGTCAGGATCATACATTACATTAACATTAAGCTTATAAAATTGATAACAATTTTTGTACGTAAGAATTTTTACAGGTGTAGAACTAAAACATTAAAGAATTATTTTCATTTTTTATTATGTATAGTGACTAATTTACTGACAAGCGTAGCTAAGGAAAACAAAAATTAAAATTAAGATGGTTTCTACATTCAACACTACTTCTCTAAATTCTTAGTCGAATAAATCCAATGTTGATTATTTAGGCAAGTGTTACGCTGAACTTGCTTAAACCAGCTGTTCAGCAATACCCTTTTTTCATGGTGACTCAGTTATTAAATCTTGTATCGATTGTAATCGACGTGAAACATTTCGATTGTAATAAAATTGGACGTGTTTGTTATTAAAATATGTCATAATATGTTGATAGTTGTTACCGCACTAAATAAAACCATTTTCAATTATATTACATTTAGTACTGCAAAATTGTTAATAATTTAAGGGGAATTGTGAATATTAATTAGGTCTAGTTTTATTCATTCTTAAATTACGTAATAACTAACTTATAGAGTTAATAAAATTTCACTAACCACCCTTAATAATTTTTTATAACAAAGTTTGACAATTAAAAGAAGATGCACTTTTCCATGATACATAACGTTTTAATAGCATGATAAATTTCATTTTAAAAAAGTCGCAATCATTTAGATTTTGAGACTTCCCCTTATCATATTAGTTGTAGATACACCAACAAATATTTACGAAACATAATCCAATTTCATATAATTGTTTTCTTTCATGCTTTATAAAGATGAACTTTTTTATAAGTTTAAATTTGAAATTTTTTTCATACATAGTGATGAACGAGAACTACAAATATGGACATTGCACCTGGAAAAATTAATTTTATCTAGGATGTTAAACACATGCTGTTATTTCATATATGATATACATTATTTGCCAAATGATTTTATGTTGTCAACATTCCGGCAACGCTAATACATGCTTGTTATCACCAACACCGACAGTTCAATCATTTGGTATTCGTAATGTGCACTTTCGCTGTAATATGCTGACTTTGTAAAATTTATCATTGGTTGTACAAAAAGGCAAAAAGTAATATAAATTAGGCAAGATATTTTCAGATGGAGACGTGTATACTTTTGTCTCGACGTTTGTTCCCTCGGTACCTTATCTAGCAGCACGTATCTAGTTCGGTGTGTATAATTTGTTTGGGTTTGTTCCCCGGATATTGAGTGTAGTAGAGAAGATATTTTTTTCGTCGTTCTGTGTTATTTTTTTTTTACCAATATTGTTCTATTTTTTCTTTCGTTCATGTACAGTGTCTAAGCTTCTCTCACTTAGTAATATATGTATATATATATATATATATATATATATATATATATGTTATTATCTATAAGATAGGTATATATACATAATCATCTCTAAGATAGGAATATACATATAATGTGTTTCTCCTGGGTGAATGTGTCTTTGGGTTTTCTTAGAGTGCTTCCAATCGCGAAGTTCTTATGATTTTCTCTGCGAAATTAAAATTTGGTAGAAATTATATTTCTGCCGTTATGTACAGTATATTTTTTAAATAAGATTAAATTCCTATGATGTCAACCAAGGAAAAGGGTAACACTTTTCATTATGATAAAAAATATTATGCAATTTTCAGGTTGGTTGAGTGGTTTAAGACACTAGAATTACGCTGTGGTTCCTGGGATGGGTACGTGGGTTCAAGTCCCACACCAACCAAATAATTGTTAAGGAATTATTGAGATTGTTAAGATGGAGTTATTAGCCTTTCATATGTTTTTCGTCTAACAACTCTCTTTCTCTGAGTGAGTTCGAGTGATACTTAAACTAATTTTTCTGCCGTGAAAACAGTATTTAAGCACGCGTTCTGTATGAATGTTTTCCCTTCTTCGATAGTTGTGATGGAAGTTAGATCGTCACAAGTGGAATCACCTAATGATAGTGCAATCTTTTGTAATAGGAAGACGATAACAATGTGTGACGACTTATCATCAGTAACACCTTCAGCGATGGTTCCTGAAGATTTTCTAGAAGCATTACAGAAATAATGTTGATATTGTGGAAAAACATTTAGTCAATGTTGTAATATACATTGTCATGAACATATTTATTGCTTGTTCAAATCAACATATAAGGCGTTCCACTGTGATAATTGAGGTGCTATGTATGTGAATAATCATACCTTCACTGCTCACAATACGATTTGTATTTTACATTTCAAGTAAAGCATAAACAGTTTTCCTGACCGGAGAATATGTTTGAGTGTATGTAAGTAATACTCTGTAATTCATTTTTCATAAATGTGTGAAAGAAAAATAAAGTGTATGAAAGACTTTTTTAAATTCATTTTATCCTTTCCAACTTTTAAGTGTTGCTATGAACATTCGTTTATGAAAGTAAGGAGAATGATAATAAAGACACCAATATAAAAATTTCTGGATAAATGAATGCATACACAAACAATCATTCTATTGTACACAATTTTTGGAGACAGTAGGTGAATCGTTTTCCTTATTTGTCTGGATAGAGAGAGTATACAAACCCTTCGATTAGTTAATATTGCTAAAGATCTATGGAAAGAATGAATAGGATTGGTAAGGATTGATGGAAAGTTTGTTAAAGATTGGTAAAGATTGGAAGAAATTGATAAGGATTGTTAATGATTGATGGAAAGATTGTTATGTGTGGATTGGTGATATGGTGAGCTCTCTGTTTCTGTTAATGAATCTTTGTTAAAACGAGGTGCGGGAAATAAGAGAAACTATTATAAATATAATGTTTGAGAAATAAATTAATGTATTAAACTATTACAATGTAATGCGAATTTTAAAGTCAAGTTTATAAGTGAATATTTTATAGTAGATGAGATGAGTCTAGCATAAGTATTTATTATAGAAAACGTTCTCTACAAAATGGAATATCATGTGTTTATTGGTAAGGGTTGGCAGAATGTTAGAACTATTGTCCTTCCTAATACCAGTATTTGTCTTCGCAGGATATCCGACCAAGATATTAACATTGTTATTTCTTGTATGTGAGCTGTATGTGGATATGGTTTTTAAAGAGTTATGCATAAATATTTTTAAAAGTAATTAACTATAACTCTGATTTAATTAATTAACCTGATATGGTATATAAATATGATATTTTCTTCCTTGTATATTACTATATTCACGAAAAGTATAAATGGATGTAGCGTTTAACGAAACCCTTGTGGTGTCAAGTCATGAAGGTTTTAGGCATTTACTTCATTCTGCGTGTGTGTGTGTGTGTGCATGGGATAGTATGTGGATTGGAGTACATTTAGGGTATTTTGGTTTAATTCTGGTTTAGTTTGGGTTATTTTAGAAAAATTTGGGTTAATTTTGGGCCAATTTGGTTCATTAGGAGCAAGTCTTGGGTACAGTGGGTTTTAGCAATTGTAATATTTTAGGTTCTTTGTGTGCGAGTTTGTGTTATTCTGTGTGTGTGTTTAAATATATATATATATATATATATATATATATATATATATATATATATATATGTTTTGATGTATTGCGATAGCTTGTTAGATATGTTCTTTAAAGAATAAGGAGAATTTAAATTTTTTTTTAGAAATAAGAAACTATTTTTGAGGACTGAGGAGTGATAACTGAGGAATGATTTTAGCGAAAAGGGAACAATTTTTAAGTGTTGAGAAATGAGGATTCACGATAGAAAAATAATTTTTGAGAAATATGGAATTATTTTTGAATATTAATGATTGAGGGTTGATGATTGAGGAGTGATTTTTTAGTAATAAGGAACAATTTTTGAGGAAGTTGGAATGGTCTTTGAGGATTGAGAATTGAGGAATGATCTTTAAGGAATAAGGAACGATTTTTGAGGAATAAGGAACAATTTTAGAGGAATAACTAATGAGTGTTGAGGATTGAGGATTGATGATTGAGGATTAACTTTTGAGAAATAAGGAACGATTTTTGAGTAATATCGAACTATTTTTGAGGAATGAGGATTGAGGAATGGTTTTTGAGAAATAAGGAACAATTTATGAGGAATAAGGAATAGTTTTTGAGGATTAAGGATTGATGACTAATTTTTGAGGCATAAGGAATGATTTTTGAGAAATAAGAAACCATTTTTGAGTATAAGGAATTATTTTTTGGGATTGATGATACAGGGTTGAGAATTGTTATGTGAATTTAAAAAAACCATTTTAATAACAGTATACTTTAATTACACACACATACATATATATATATATATATATATAATGAAGGTTGTCATTGCTTAGCCTTCCTAAATATAGCATTCACTTGCATCTTTTCCGTGAGAGTTGTTCTCCTTCCAGAGATGATGTTGGATTGATGGAGACCTGTGTGGGTGAGTATGTGGGGTTCTTTGTTGTCGATGAGCTGTGATAGATTGGTATAGAGAGATATTGAATACTGAATGAGAGTTGAATATATAGTGAAAAAGTTAATGGAAAGGTATATTGTTTAGGTGTTTGTTGCGTAGTGTGTTGCAAGCTGTCATGTGTAAGTTATGCATAATATCAAACATATGTTAGTCGGATGTTAGTTTTGGTTATGGTAAGTTAAACATTTATTATTATTCAATCTGCAAATACTTGTGCTAAAAAGTGGGTTTGACTTACAATGAAGCAATGAGAATTTTCTCAAACATATATTTAAATTCCTTTCTTATTTGTTGTTTTTCATCTGTCGATGGGTATTTGGTTTAATCTCTTTACATACTTACAGCTTGCAGTTGTATATCCATTACTCAAATACTTTTGTTTATTTACTTGATATGTGATTAATAGAAATATCTACTTACCTTGTATAATTCTTAAATCGCTATGCATATACTACTTATATGTTAATATTCTCGCAAAATACGTATTCTTGTTATACGAATATACATATTTTACTCTTGATAATTGATCATGTGAGTGCTCAATTCTCCCGATGTAAGACTAACCTATAATGATTGATTGATACAATATCTTATAGTTTCTCAAATGCTAGATAAAAAATTATCATGTTGTTCTTCGGAAGTCTGCGAGAATTTGTTAGCCATTCGCAAAACAGTCTTCCTACAATAATTAAACAATATTAAAATATTTTTGGTTATGATAGGATATGTTAGTTAATGCATTGACTTGCATTATGTAAAGTTGCTTTTTGTTGTGTAATGAGTACTTAGAATGTGTATTATTACAATATATTATATTAGTATTTCTTTAACTTAATAATATAAAAAAACAGTTATTTTGAAGAATAATTTATTATTTAATATTTATGATAGTGGGTTTTTAAATAAATATAGCATGTAGTAATTCATATAGGCGTATTTACCTCGTTGGGATTTGAAACAAAGAATATGTTAGCATAACTATTCATGCCTGCATTTAGGTTGAAGTATTGATTAAATCAGTATGTATGCTTGATTCTTATGCTTTTCTCAGTAGATAACTATAGTTACATGTAAACAAAACTTAAGTTTCTTGTGAGATGAAAGAAGGTTTAATTGTGTAAATACTTGCTACGCAGATAAGATCAAAGAATTCTAGAAGGATCGAATCAAATGTTAAAAAACATATCTTCTTAACAAACATTCTTTGATTATGAAGTTTTTACATAATAAACATGTTTTGATTGCTCTATGTGTAGTATGTGATAGTACGATTTGAGTGCGATGAGTGTTTTATTTAGATCTTAATTTTGTTTTAATTTATGTTTTAAGTAAATTAGATAAATGGAATCTTGGTCAAGCTTTTTTCTTTTTGTATAACATTATGCTTAAAATTATATATGTGTATAATGTGTATTGGAAGATAGATGATGGAGATTTGTTCATTTGTGTAGTATGATGGATTTTCATTTCGTTGTTAAGTATTTAGTATTGCGTGTGATGATTGATGTTAGGGGTTTTGGAAGTTGGGTGTTATGTTGATAGAAATATAACTTAATATGGTTCCATATTATGATTGTGACTGTTTATTGTATGTTTTGATCATTTGTATGATTTAATAATAAATTTTTCAAGTATTTAGTTTTGCTTGTTAAGTTTGATTGTTTGGGGTATTGCAATTGCTTGGAATGGTATGTGCAAATGAGTTGTGTGAGTATGTGTATGTGTGTGTTATGAATTTGATGGCTGTAGGTTTGGTATATGGGAAATTATGTGTTATTATGCTTATAAAAGGACTTGTGTGTGTGTTTCACCTGTAGTATTATTTGTTGTTGGGCTTGATGTGTATGTTCTGAATTTGATGATTGAAGCTTTTGTACGTGGGAAATTATAAATTTATATGCTAATAAAATATCTTTACATACTTGACCTTGCAGTCTTGTTTGTTTTTGGAGTTGATATGTGTGTATTTTGCTATTACGTGATGAAGTGCTTTACCAGAGAAATTCATTCCACTATTCGGTCTGTGGTTGTTGGTATAGGTTGTAACCACAAACACAATTGTTTTTTCCTGTTAGGGTTCGTTGACCTGATAGGAATAAAGCAGAGACTGTTTTCGCTTGAAAATATATTTATGGAAAATATGATTACAGTAAGGTTTTATTCTTGGGCTGTAGTTCTTCGGGAGTGGAAATATATGTATTTCTATGAATATTGTGCATATTTGATAAGTGAGTATAGTGAATGCTAGCACAGTGTAAGTGTAATACCTTCCACTCCTAGTAATAATAAAAAATGATGCTAATAGTAAATTCTGAAACAAATGAAAAGGTATATGAGAGTTGAAGTTTGGCTGTTTTTCTGAGAGGGTATATTATTTGGTAAATTATTATTTGTTAATTATTCATGTGTACGTGCATACCTAGTAAATATTCATTGCATGTTTACACAGTATGGATTTTCACAATTTTGTGAATTACACGATTACATCATACAACTGCATTCTCTACCATTCTCGACCTTCGACAGTTGACATCGACCATATAACACGTGAGTTGAGCAGTATACACTGATCAGTTAATATTATAGAGTGCGATCGTAAGTAAATGAGTAAAAATGCATTTCCCAGAATTTTTTTGAGAAACTATTATGTGCGTCCCTTGGAATTGATATCGGTAATCCAAAAATAAAATATATTAATAATTGTAAATATCAATACAAAATTAAACTAAATCTTGGTTAAATTTGGATATAATATAATATTAGTTGTTCTAACCGAGACTCGAACTCGATAATCTGAAATTACCATAACATTAAGTAAGCCTAGCACCTATTAAAGTCGCAAATAATATTGGTTGAAATCAGAAATGAAATAACATTACATGGCCTGACCAAAGACTCGAACTACAAAATCCGAAATTAACATTATATTAATTACCCTTACCACCTACCCAAATAACAAATTAAATTTGGTTAAATTGGAAATGATATAATATAATAAGCCCTGCCCATGGATCGAACTCCAAAATCCGAAGTTAACATTACATTAATTACACTTACCACCTACCCTATTCACAAATAAAATTTGGTTAAAATCGGAAATGAAATAATATTACATGTCCTGACCAAAGATCAAACTTCAAAATCCGAAATTAACATTACATTAATAACCCCTACCTCATACACAACTAGCAAATACAATTTGAATAAAATCGGAAATTAAATAATATAATCTGCCCTGACTGAAGATCCAACTCCGAATTCCGAATTTAACATTTCATTAATTACCGCTAGCATCTATCCAAGTCACAAGTAGAATTTTGTTAGAATCGGAATTGAAATAATATTATGTTGGTAAAGATGTCCTTGATGAGTACGTAATTGGTGAGTTTATGACTAACTATGTTCATAAAAGTGCTTAAACGCATAATCGACCTCGCCAGAAAGGGTTTAGAGCCTAATACCCTTACCATTATCGGGTATGATATCTATGTTATGAATTTGATGAGTGTATCTTCGTTGTTTTGGAAACCATGACTATATTTACAAAAAGGCTTCATTCATATTAAACTTTGGCCAGAAAGGATTTAGGGACTTTTTGACCTTAACATTATTTTGTATGTCGGGTACGATGTCTAATTTATGAATTTGATGAGCATAGCGTCAATGGTTCGGAAATTATGAGTACGCTTATAATTAGGGCTTAGCTCAAAACTGACCTTGTCAGAAAGACCTTAGGGCTTAAATGCTCTTACCACTGGATGGATATCAGATACGGTGTCTATGTGATGAGATTGATATTTAGAACATCAACGGTTCGGAAATTACGAGTAGATTTATAAAAAGGGCTTAACTCAACTTAAACTAATGTCAGGAAATGTTAAGGGCCTAAATGACCTTACCATCATGTTGTATGTCGGGTATGGTGTCTATGTTATCATTTTTATGAGCATACCATTAATAGTTAAAAAATTATGACTGCATATATAAAAAGGCCTTAACTCAAAACTGACCTGGTCAGAAAGGCCTAAGGGCTTAAATGCTCCTACCACCATGATTCATATCAGATATGGTGCCTGTTTAATGAAATTGATCCTTATAGTAGCAATGGTTCGAAAATTATGAGTATATTTTCAAAAGGGCTTAAATTCATAATTGACCTTGTCAGAAAGGTTATAAGTCCAAAAAATGTCCTGTTGTAATGTAGGCAATGCGTTGTATTTGATGTTCGGAGTGGTTAATAATTAATTTTTAAAATAAAATAAATATTGCCTTTATGTTTACTCAGTTTCATGATGGCTATGGTTATGTTCTGTAAAAAATTATAAATACATTTTTTATTTAAACCTATAACTTTTCTTAAACATTATGATAATCGTAATCCCAAAATGACCGAACCTAACCTCACTTCTTAGGTGATGGTCGATAAGGGCGAACAAGGTTAATTCCCTATACCAACCTCGCTTCCGACACTTTCTCCCCTGGTAAAACCTCATGGCACTAAGCTTGCCGATGTCGTTAATTCGGAGAAAACACTTGGAATGAGAAATAGGTAAGAGAGAATGATAGCGCGTGAAAAATCGCGACGGAATTGTGGTATGAAATCATGATCGTATGCGCCTTGAAAATTCAAGTCTGGTGATATATAAAACTTAATACTTACGTCTTTAAATTTTTTAATGATAAAAATAAATTTAATTATATAAAATAATTATTAAATAAATAATTTTTTGTCAACTCCTCAATGGCGTTGAGATACCCCGTCTCAGCCGCATTGAGGAGTTACATCAGCGACAACGCGGAAAAGGCCTTTATAACAATTTTTTGGAAAATCGGGGAATTTTTGGGTAAAACGGGAAATTTTGAGGGAAAAACAGGACACGTTGAGGTAAAAAAGAAAATTATGAAGAAAAAAGGGAAATTCTGAGGGGGAAAAGGTAAATCCAAGATGGTGATCGTGAATCCGAGATCCGAAGCACCAACCCCTGTCCCAGAACTCTCATTTTATATCTACTAGAATGTTATCCTCTCAATTCATCAGGCGGTGAGGGCAAGTAACTCAGGCGGCTAAGATGCTTCCACTATGCTGGGAGCACGTGAGTTATCTTTACGTGACTGCGTACCGTATATGACCTCCAACATGAGATGGGAACTTCAGAGAGGCTTGACACAAACCACCAAGCGGACAGGCTGGCTGGACAAGTGCATACAGTATTGAATTAACAGACGGATCTTGTTTAATCAAACGTTTATACAGAAGTGCCTAGATAAATTCTGAATGACCGGAAGTACGTTAAGTTTACAAAATCCCTGGAAAAGAACGGTTTGCTTGAAGGAGGGAGTTATATATATATATATATATATATATATATATATATATATATATATATATATATATATATATATATGTAGAGAGAGAGAGAGCGAGAGAGAGGGAGAGAGAGCTTGCCTGGCTCTCTGGATTTTAAATTATTTACAAGAAAATTCACACTTGCTGTGCAATATATTCCCGAGTCTCGGTTGTAAAAATGTCCGTAAAATAAACGGAAAAGTGCTGGTAAAACAATATTGAGATCTCTTTGAAAACTACACATAAAAGTTCTTTTTTAATCGCGTTCTTTCAGTAAAACTGACAAAACTTCTGTGAATTCACGTAAATTTGCCACTAGATGTTTGCCACAAGATGTTTTGGACTTCCACGTTATAATGACTGATAACAAAAATAATTGTATTTTATTTTCTTTATGCAGTATGCATAGAACCAATTTAAAAAAAATTATCATAACATATTTTGTTATTGAGAGAATTTTATAACGAGTCGAAAATCCATCTGTTCGCGACTCTTGTTGGTCAGCTACCTTATGGGAGTGCAAGTGGAGAATATATTAATAATTTTATACAAGTTAAGTGAATAATGATACATTTACAGTATCTTGTAATTGCGGAGTGTTTATTGTATTTCTTACTGATACAAATGGCTTACTACATTGTCCTAGTCACAGAGGCCAAGACTCATTTGTGTAACATAGGTACTTTTCGTTCCTGAAGACCGTAACCGTTGAAACTGCAGAGAGGTTCCGTAATATGTTTACATATGGAGCTCAGAACCGATTTATGCCATTATGCGGCTCGTTAGGGCATAGCATCAACTAAAAAGTTTCGTAAAAATGTTCGTGAAAATGCGAAAATATTGACCACTGCATGTGAAAATTATTACACTCACTAAGCGAAACCACTTCGAGTTCTCTTCTTCAGACTCTAAGGAAAATCTACAGATAGAAGCTCTATTTTATGATATTGTCAGCGCTATGCTTGTTCTCCCCAGGGCTAATGAAAGAGCTGACAAGTGGAAACTTTGATGACTAGAGGATGGATGATCATGAAACAATTGATTATTAGTTTCTACGTCACGATCTTTGCAAAATGTATAATCAAGACAGGACAACGCAGATATCAGAGGGCTATGAACTAACAGGATACCAACTCTTCGCATCATTAATTATAAGTTTTGTTGATAGCAGGACTCGAAAGATAAGAGTTTGGCCTGCGTGCCGTAGGAGATCAGTACCTATGCAATTTCACACATCAAGTTCCCTACACAATTTTAACAGAGGCCTGATGCGTAGAATTTTTTTTGTACCAATACTTATTTCTGTTAAGACAAAATAGCATTTTACAAAACTTCATGTGACGCGTTCAACTCGTGCTTATGGGGAGGATGTACACTAATCTTTCAAGTAAATCCTGCACATATGCATATTCCTGCAGCTGAATTAATATAAAAAAGATGTGAAGTTAGCACAATGAAAAATACACAATCCAATTAAATACTTTTACTTATCTGAGAGACAAGTATCAGCTTCAAACAGCCTTTGAAATGTTGTGCATTTAGGCCTAAATTCAGAGTTTTCAAATACACATAAACTTTATCTCCAAAAGATTTTTTAAAATCCAAATTAAATAAGGTTATGATTTCGGATTGTACTGAGTGGTATATTTAATTAAATCATCAAAAAATGGCCGTGGACCTTCCTAACGGTCAGAAAGATAAATTAGTTGCTTACGGGATGCAACGAAAATAAAAACCAAACATCTAGGTGTGTTATAAAACACCAAAATTGGTATAATTTCATTAGAAAATAATAGTATGATAATCGTGCATTAACTTTAATTTGGAAGAGATTGGGAACGAGAACTAATCGATTAAATTTAATCTCTTTTGTTACATTCTGCCAAAAAGATTTTAATAAGTCATTCTACTTCAGTGAAATCTCTGCAACAACACCTCATCATCTGTCATACATGTTTACAAGACTCAAAGCCGCGGTAGCTCAGCGATTACAGCGTTCGCCTCCGATCATGGCGAAACGTCTTCGACTCCCGGAGACGTTCCTCCTGTATTTTCGCAAATAGTAATCGTGCCAAACGATGTCCCTAGGACTTGGGTTTTGCTCAAGTATATCCCGTTACTCCCTCCTGTGCAATCCGGTGCTCCTCAATATTCATTTCGTTGTTCTCTCATTTGTTCTCAAGACTTTGATGTAAGGAAACGCCCAGTCTCTTTCCTGTACTCAAAACAAAGACCCCAGGCATGTGATACAGAGAGTAAGCATCTGCAAGCACACAAGTAACAAGCTCTTTCTCTGATTACATTAGAGTTTTATATTTGGCTATTCAAGTGCACGCACACATCAGTCAAGTTGGGTTAGATTGGGAGAACGACCAGACCGCGGGTTCACCGCGGACAATCGATTGCTCACAGAATCTGCGGTTTAAATGCTATCGGACGTCAGGAAAGAAATACCGAATTGCACCGTCGTGATGAAACCTTAAACTATCTTCGAATTTCTAAGAGGAACGTGTTCTATGATCTCAGACAATGTGTTCTCTAGGAACCGCCACTACAGTTAGCATTTGAAACGTACTGGCAGTATTAACAGCTCTATCAAATGATCCCTAACACTACCTCTCCACGTGTAGAAAGTAAATGTTTGTACATGCGAACGTATGAAGCTGAAGGCCGTATTCTTCAACAATTCTTTGCAAAGTATTACAATCCAATTGAATTCGTGAGATAAAGTAGGGAATTATTCTATGAAGAGGTACTGTTGGGAAACACGAAATTTATTCATCTTTTAACAATTGTTCAAAATCAAAATCATAAAATTAACAAGAAAATGTTTAGAAACAAAATAATTATGATAACACTGTGTGATTTAAAAATGCTAATTATTGTGTATATTACAGTAAGCGAAAGGTGTTGGAATCGTTCCCTTCTTTAACTCAAGTGAAATTATATGCTGGGGAAAAGCATCATTACAGAATCTGCGATACTAGCCAATAGAGATAGTTTCTTCCTGAAAAGGGGCTGGTGAATGCGAACTTCCAGACGGGCAGAGGTCATCTTGAATGATTTCATAGACAACAACCTGCTCTGTCATTTCGCCTGCGCAGGTCATTTAGGGAGCTAGATCATCGGTGGTCATCTTGAGAGATAGCATGCATTCCGGCTCGAAACTTTATGCTCGTTCATTCCGATGTCGTTCAGGATGTATCAAATTCATGCTCTAGCATTCTGGGTGTTTCCTCGGAGCTCTCCTAATTTTTCTTTCCCATTCAATCCTGTATTTTCTTTTCAAACTCACGCGCTCTTTCTCTCTCTCTCTCTCTCTCTCTTGCATTACTCTCGTCCATCCTACCCCTCGGGAAGTTTTTCTCATATTCCTCCTGGGTCTCCTTTTCTCTTGTCCTTTCTTCTTACGTCCATTCCCCTCTCGTAATTTCACCCTCCATCTTGTTTGTTATCGTCTGCTGGAGTCAGCTATCTTGAATTCCCGTCACCGTCTTTAATTCCCGCACTCGCAGCCAGAGTGTGTTTGAAGTTCGACAGGTGGCGGCTAGTTGTGCTGGTATCAGCATGGCCATCTTGTGTGTTGATTGGTTCACTCCTCGCCCGTAGATGTGCACTAGCAATGAGGCTTCCAGTTCGGTAGGTGGGCTCCAGGATCGTTGACAATTAATTTTAGGTGTGCCTGGAAACTCAAAATATTCAGGAGGAGTGCGGGATCGTTCCGACGACACCTCGTTCGTCAGGGTGATGCCTTGACCATACGATGGCCATTGCATGTGAAGTAACTGGAGATGAATTTCAAAGGGACACACACGCGCAAAGGCTGACACACAGACACACACGCATAAACACTTTCTTTCGAAAATTAGGCTAAAAATAAAGTTCTCAGGTTATTAAGTGTTTAGGAAACTCGGTACTCTAGGAAAGAATTTTGAAAGCAAGTTAGAGAAAAACAAGAATAAAAATAGTTTATTCGAGGTTTCTTCAAACTTTTTGTGTCAAATCTTTGAAGAAAAAAGTATTATGTGTTTGGTTGTTTCATAGATTTGTTATGAATAACAGACCTTTCATACTTTTGTTAACATAAAATATACTAATTTTTAATAATATATGACACTTTTAATTTTTATTAAATTATTATAATATTGCCTTGTTATCATATAAACCACAAAAAGTCACTGGTAACTAATATCCCTACTCTCTCTTACATGAGTGCAAATCAATTATTATAAATTTCTCGAAAGCTTAGATTGTAGCTAGGTACTGACTAGGCATTGACAGCAATATCATTAGAGATGAAACAAAAAACATGCGATACAGTACAAAGACTCATAAAACACATGAATTACTTATATGAGATTCTTAATCAGAAAAACTCGTAAAATGAAGCTAGTTTGCAATCAAATGCATCACGGAGGTACGATTCGGAGAATCGATTTGGTATGAAATCTATGTAATGATATGAATAATAGCGTTCATTAACCTAAAATATTCACTGGGCCATTAATTCGAAAAAAGAGTCTATGCAGTTAAACACATAAGTTTACATGCCCTACCATGACGCCACTTGTGTGAATAATTTGATGGATATTAGTTGATTGGTCTTCATGATATGGCATAAAAACATAATTTTCTTAAATGGCGATATTTTTCAAAACTGTTTTTAAAGAGGCTATGCACGATATCCCTGAAAGAGCGCCGACTTAAAAGATTGATTGAAATGTTTAAATTTTTAAATAAATATGCTTAATATATTAAAATATTTATGGAGCTGCCATATTTAAAAATCATTGCCTGATCTCATTTAAATCATGGAACCATACTTGACCATCCGTAGGTGTGCAAAACTTTGTGAAAATTCGTCGAATTATCCCACAAATATAAAAAATTATTCATTTACTCACCTGACACTATTTTGCAAAAACCATCCGGCAAAGGAGGATTTCTGTATGCACATTAGTAGATTCCCAACAAACCCGAAAAGTATGGGCCGGAATCGGGCCGTTAAATGATAGCTGACAAACTCCGGACAGATGATGTCGGCCTGCACTCTTATGCCGGAAGCGGCCCGATGGAAATATGGACTCGTTGCTGAATGTTTGCTGACAGCGTCAAAAATACAACATACCGCTAACGGCATGATACAAAATGTATTCTGGTCCGACACACACAAAAAGTACGGGTCAGAAACGGGCCGGTAAAAGATAGGCGACAAATTCCGGCCAGATTATGCCGGCCCGCTCTCTTATGCCGGAAGCGCCCCAATGGATGGGGTAAAGACGCCGGGCCTACGGCAGCTGGATGTAATTACGATGCCGGACCTGTAGTGGCATGATGTCCAGATATAAGCAGTATAACCACGAAAAAACCTTAGCTTTTCGGTTAAAAATTTATTTGTTGTTATTTCTTCTTTACATATATTCATTTCATTTACTTCTGAACATAACATACGATATGAAAATCTTTCGCTACCGAGTGCGGGATACTAACCTGACACCCTTGAGTTGACAGTCCAGCTTACCGAAATAATAACGATACTATATCGCAATCGGGTCAGAATATTATTTTTGCTATTGGCGACATGTTGGCTGTGAGATATCACGCCGAAATAAAATAGGTGACATCCATCGGTTGTACAAAAAAAAGATAAATAAATCAGCAGGCTATTGTTTTTTTCTAACGGCAAACATACTGTCTGAAAAAAGACAGTCGGATGGCTATCTTCTGGCATTGAACCGACAATTGCCAACAGTACAGGTATCGGGCCGACAAATTGCGGACACTTTGCTGATAAGTTGTGTTTTTTGGGTTGGTCCTCGAGATATGGCATGAAACCTCCATTGATCATATTTATATATTAGCACATTCTATTATTGTTACAGATGAAATATACAACGTTAAATTGAAATATTTTACATAGTTTCGCAGATACACTACACTAAGATAAATAGCTTTTGTACTTTTTTTTTTATAAAATAAAATACCTAATACTTAAAACATATAAATTAATATCGTTTACCAAAGTACAACTTCCTCACTATATTTAAGAAGAAATCTGTTGTTCGTTTCCCGAGTTATCGCATAATAACTGTATTATTTAGTGTAGAGCTATCTTACAAAACGGGGGAGAAATTACGCTTTCAATATATCATTTTCATGATACATAGAAACTGTCAGCAAACAATTTAAGATGATGTTCGTTTTGTAGTTTCATAGATAAAAGGTGTAAGCTAAGAATATTATATGGCCACCATTGTATATATATATATATATATATATATATATATATATATATATATATATATATATATATATATATATATATATCTGACACACTCCAAAATTTATTAAATGACATAGCCAGCCATTTGGCAAATTGGGTAGAAATCGGTTGTTATTTAGGAAATCATATAATTTCAATTTGCTAAGTGATACTATTTTTTTATGTAGGACAGAAGGGGTTTTATGAGTACACATTTCATTGTTGAAATATGTACAGCCATCATACAGCGTTTCGTTAGAATTAATTACATTGTTTCGACGATATAACGTACGAAACCTAAAATAGTTCTATTGCCGCCACTTCGAAGATAAGAGTATGACATACGTAAAACATATATGTTAACATAATCTACCACAGTGCTACTTGTTTGCCTTATTTGTAAGGAATAGGAAACTAGGTTACTGATATATGACAATAACTTTAAGTGGTACTATCTTAAACAATGGAGAAGAAAATAGGCTACATGTAGACATATTTTATGTTTGTTATATATTATACTTCCAGCACACAAAGTTAAGTTGGGATTTGTTAAATGTTTTTGAAGACATAGAACACTATGTCAAAATATCTAAACGACCGTGATTTTGAAAATAAGTGTGTGACCTACTTGAAACATGTTTGTACATACTAACTGCGCCAGCAGTACTAAATAACCAAATTTGGTAAGAATTTGTCTATTGTTTCCCCAGAAATTACACGAAATCTATATTAAGTCATGTAGCGCTATCTTACAAGATAACGGCAAATGTTATGTAATTTTCACTTATTTGTTACGTGTAATAGATACTGCCAGCGTGCATAATTTGGTTGAAATTTGTCAAATGGCATTTTCGCTGTACCAAATAAACCTAAAATATTCATATGGCCACCATTTCGAAAATAAATGCCTAATAAAAATAATCATTTCTATTTAACTGGCATATCATTGTATATCTCACGTGCTAAATATGGCGGAAATTCGTTTAGTAGTCTTTTAAATATAATGTAAAAGATTTTTTTTCATACGGCGCTATCTTCCTAATGGCCGACGAAAGTGGTTGATGTTAAGCTCGCCATATATGTAATTCATAGCGTCAGTGAAAGAAATTTGATTGAAATTAGAAAAATTCTATGCTAGTTATACCAAAATAAAACAAAATTATTTGTAGGGCTACCATTTCGAAAGTGAGTGCCTTATCATTATAATATATTTGCATTTACTTGGACTATCAAAGTTTTACTTACTTGCTAAATTTAAAGAGAATGGTTTTAGTAGTTTTCGAGATATAATATAAAGCTTTATTTTTTCATGTAGTACTATCTTACAAAATGGCAAACAAAAGTAGTTTTTGTTTGGCTCATGTAGTGATTGTAGTAAGTTCTATCAGTGTAATAATTGATTGAAATTGGTCAAACGGTATGGTAACAATGCCATATAAGCCTAAAAATTTTGAATGACTGCTGTTTTGAAAATAAGTGTTTAATTAAGTTCAATTACAGACATTTACCTGGCCCATCATGGTATTACCTACTTGCGTGCAAAATTTGGCGGAAATTAGTTGAGTAATTTTTGAGATATAAAATATATCCTTTTTTTTTGTTCATGTGGTGACATCTTCCCAAATGGCTGAACAACCATAGGCACCTGTTAAATTAGTGGATACAATTTTCGCTGTCAGCATACGAGATTAGGTTTAATTCTTTTAAATGTTTTTAGATATATGACGTCACCCAAATTATTTAAATGGCCACCATTTTGAAAGTAATTTCTCGGCGCGAACGAAAATTATAAAAGTCATGTGTCATTACTTAGTACTATATGTGTACCGACTTTGGTGAAATTCAGTTTACGCGTTCAAAAATCATTGTGCCTCTTGTGGGGGGGGGGGGGTGAGGTCACACACGCAGAGACATACACCCACACACACACCTATATACACACACATTCACACACTGACACACAGACAGGAAAGTGATCTCATAAGCCCTTCTTTTCAACAGAAAGTAGACTAAAAACAGGAAGAATATAGGTGAGATGGTAATGCCTAGCAAATAGTATGTAGTTCTTAAGCATATTTTTTTTTTTAACTTATTACGCACGAATACGGTGTGTTGCTCCTGTGGCGTAATTTTCTTGACATGGTTCGTCTTTGTTTGCATGAAGGGGAGAACTAGCACGGAAGTCGAACATAAGCAGAGCTTCAGGAATGTTGCAAGTTGCCGAGAATGGACGACAAGCAAATACATTTCCCTGGTTCTTTAAATTTGTTTGGTGGGGACAATTACATTTCGATTGCAAATTCAAGAGGAACCTAGTTTATTACGCGACCTCTCCTAGCGAAATGAAAAACAAAGAAAGTGAATATATATCTGCGCTGAAACTGACGTGATATATTTTTCCCCGTCGGCAGGAATTTCTCAGCGCGTGTTTCTGCTTCGTCGCTATCGTCCGTCGGGTTTGATCATCCGTCAGCGATGTCAAAAATAAAAATCTCATCTGCGGCGCGAGACGTCAGTTGAGCGGACGCCGCCGATATTTGTATTTTTCAATCCCGGCTTGTCGCGCCGCGTTTGTCAACACTCGTGCGAGCTCGGGCGACGCACGATGGGATATTCCGTCGACGTTTTGTCAGTTCGGCAAGAAGCACGCTTCTTCGTCTCTGTCAGCACAATTATTGCTTATGAGCACACTTCTGCTCTTACTTCTGCTGGAATAAGAACAAAGAAGGGGATACGTAGTGGTCTTATACAAATTTAACGCCAGAGATAAACTTTTAATGAAAGTTTAATTGAAGTAGTTATTGTAATAAATCTAACCGAACTAATAACTAATACATGAGTTCAAGCTATAAGGCCAACGGAACACTGAAAATAATCAGTAGAGAGAAATTTAGAGAACAGTTCTGTAATGACATTTTGTGGTAGCGAAAACTAAACATTAGTATCAGCAAAAGAAAGTCCGGTAATACACTAATCTACCAAGAAGTACTTGGGAACTCGTGAAGATAGGTAATTCAGTATGTCATTTGACTTGTGTATCACGGTCTTCGGCGTAGGACCGCTGGTGTTTGTCCGTAGTAGCATGAACACGGAGGCCTATTGTAACATTCTGGATAATGAAATGCTCCCAACATTGTGGCGTTTTTACGGAATCGACCCGTGTTACTTCCAGGATGACAATGCCAGGTGCCATGTTTCAAGGGCTACTATGCAATGGTACGCCGACAACAATGTCCACCGATTGGACTGGCCTGCCCCGAGCACCGACCTCAACCCTATAAAACATCTTTGGGAACGAATTGGATCGCCGGGTGAGGGCTCGTCAGGTGCAGCCATTGCTCAACTCATGGAATGGTTGTAAGAGGAATGGCGATGAATCACGTGGATGTCCTGCAGACACTCGTTAAGAGCATGCTAGACAGGGGGGCTGCTGTTATAGCCGCAGGAGGTGGCCATACGAGATTCTAACGGGGTGACAACCACCGAACAAACATTGTGGACAATTGGCCAATTACTTTTTGGTAGATAGTGTATTTTACATAGTACAGTGAAATTAGATTTTTCCCCAAATATTAAAAAAAGACAAAACCTTCGCAGATGTGTATGGTTACAA
The DNA here is from genome assembly GCA_029891345.1 of Dryococelus australis. Lineage (NCBI taxonomy): Eukaryota > Metazoa > Arthropoda > Insecta > Phasmatodea > Phasmatidae > Dryococelus > Dryococelus australis. The sequence goes on along the minus strand of CM056995.1, from coordinate 183,189,069 downwards.
CTCCTGAGTGTCCCAAAAAAAGTTACAAAAATCCCGCATCGGGTTTATCGCCATTTTGAAAAATAAAGCGGCCATGTGGAATTTTCGCAAAAATTTTTTGGAAAAAATTCATTGAAATAAAACTACTTTACATTTTCAGTAAGTGATTTTTTCAACATGTTTGTTATAGAATTGTCTTGCACCCTGAGTATCTAGATTACAATTTAATTCACTTATTCAATTTGCGTGACTTTGAAAAAATAATTAGTTGCAATATTTTAGCGATTTAAATTAATATTCCTCACAATATTTAAAAATGTTTCAAATAAAAGTTTTAGAACGTTTGAAAACCTATCGGAATCATATATTATAGTAGTACTTTTCCATGTGTTGGGTTTAGAGTACAGCTTGTTTGTAGGTGTGGCATGTCGGGTCGGTTGGCAGTGGCAGTAAAAAACATTAATATACGATACAACAGTTCAATTTTGATTTTAAAATGAAAAAATTCACGCAATAATTTTAGGAGACATAGCTGTAAAATAATATCATAAGGCAAAATTCAATTATATGTAAGCTTATCTCATAAATATCTTCGGATGTGGAGTTGCAATAACATATCAGCAGCCCACTGGCTGGAAGATGAAGCACCTCTCCTGATAGGAAGTGGTGTTCTAAGATCTTTACATACATAATTTGCCCCTTCGTCTTCCACCACATCACTATTGTTGCAACCATTTGAAATACACTACGACTTAAAAAAATTATTGTAAGTTATTTCAGTTTAAAATTTTTTGGTAACTTAAGTTCTAGGTAAAAACAATAATCCTCCAAAAATAAGGTGGGAAAAGTAAAGAGTGTTTTATTTTACTGTATCGCACTTAAGACAATACACTAACATTAAAAAGTAATATCTCTTATGCAAAGCAGTCATGCTTTACACTAGTCGGGGATGCTGAGCGACTTGTTCGTATGTCAATGTCGATGTCAGCTATATCTTCCTACTGAGAGAAATGCAAATCTCCATCAACGTCCTCGTCAGCTTCTATGTCCGTGTTGCTGCAACCATATACCGCACAATACATGCATATTGTAGAGCATTTTATAGAACTTCTGCGAAACCACAACTCATTTCGCAGTTGTTTGTGCAGCTAGAGAAGACAAGATGCAATAGGCGTTCTGGGGCAGCTTTCTTCGAAATTGTCACGAGACGGAGACAACGGTTCACTCTTTTCCATCTCCAGTATAGTGGATACATATTAAAGCTACGCCATTCCTGGACCTGAAGAAATTAACGCAGCGAGTGCTCATGAGCAGCTGCTGACGTTAAAAGATAACTAGCCAAGATTAACTCTACATGAATATGCTGCTTAGCTATTGTCATTACATATAGCTGGTGACATAATCTGACTGGATTTTCACTCCCTTTTGACCCAAATGGTGAGAAAAAGAAAGCTTCACCAGCATCAATTAGCCATAGGAACAGCTGATACTTGAGGATAGTTGAAAATGAGAAAAATTTCTCTGAGCTGCTTATCGGCGAGAACTTTCTTGAAAGGTGCGATATTGCTTTTTCAGTAAGTTGGTGAAACTGAATCCTATCCTGTGAAGGATTCCCCCAAGCGTTTCTTGAATATCTCATTTATAGTGTACCTTATAATGATAAGTCATCATTTCTGTAATAATTATCTTCAAAAAGATATTCAGTGAAGCCAAAGCAAAGAACAGGCAAATCTGCATCTTCACCGATTAAGACTGCTTCAAGCCCTTTTTCGGCATCTGTAATAGTTGTGACACAATTAGCATATCATCATCTGCATGTCCCTTATAAAATTTGCACCTTATATTCTGCAGTTGATGGCTTAACAGCGAGATTAGTCACATTTTGTTGCTATAGTTTGAGAGGAATTCTGTCAATCCAAGGGTGATATACACAAAATCATCCACCGCAACTTCTGTGGGGCGAGCCTTCCCTGAACCACGCAAATGTTGCTTTCCTTTTGTGCTCGATCATACACCAAACCATTTCATTACAATTGTTTGACGGAAATAATCAGCAACTTGCTGTGTACTGCTGGAATATTTCTTTAAATGTCGCTGCATACTGCCCTACAACAAATAGATGTAAAATGCCGATAAAAGCACGCTCCACATTTTCATCGAAAAATCAAGTAATTTTAGACCAAAATCCAGGTTTTTTGCTCCAAAACCATGAGTTGAAATTTAAGATCTTATGCACTCTAAAAAAAAACAAGCAAATTTCCCCCCCCCCCCCCCAAAAGTAAATTTACCACTTTTCCAAAAATGTCCGAGCAGGATTTGTGTCACTTTACAAAAACCAGCAAATTTTCCCCAAAATCAAGCTAATTCCTTATTTTTCAAGCAAGTTTTGAAGTTTCCTAGAAATAGCAATTTGGCAAGCCAGGAAGCAAGTTTAAGACAAAATATAGCAAAATAATCGAACATGAAATGAAAATATAAAAAAATACAAATGATAGAATTTATATATTTTATTCAACAAAAGTAAAACACCAATAAGATTTTTAAAGTCTAAAAATAAATAAAAATATGAACCATAAACATTACTAATTCCGCAATCCCAACTATCACAACAATCCAAACCATAAACATCTTCTTTAAAATCCGAAAATTAATTTGGTTTTAAATAAATTTTATCAATTTTTAAACAATTTTGAGATGAACAAGATACAATTCTTTATCAATAAAAGTTTATGTTTCAAAATTTCAGATCCAATATCCCAAAGTTCTAAAATATCTATAATTTCATCAATTTATAATATTTAATATATATATATATGTCTTATAAAGTGTGATACTATGAGACAATTTTAATTAGAATAATAAGTAAAAATTTTTATAATGTCCCTCAACTATGAGTCTAAAAAATTATATTAAAATATCAAAACGATTTCTTGTTTCCGTAAAATCGTTTCGTATTCTCCATTTAATAAAATTAATAATGTATATATCTTCAGTGATATTTTATTTCAAATAATCATAAGTGAAATTTCGTTGACTAATTAACATATTACAATCTGTACCTGGGACAACTTCTTTATTAAATTCAACACAAATTTTTTATTAGTTTTATCTTTAACTACTGCTGTTAATCCATATAGGTAGTCAATAACATACAATGGCCTTCTTCCCCAAAATTAATAATAATTGATATCGCCATGATAGTTTGTAGTTGGCTTATAATAAAGTTCATTATCTATATATATAGTATCTAATTTTGTTCTGGAATTTCTAAAACTGTTCAAAGCGAGAAACATACCATGACAAAGATCATTTTCAATATCTAAGATTCCAATTGAAGGAAGCACATATTTCTCAGCACATTTTTCTATTAGTTTTGGAGCCCACAATTACAACATCACGCATGTCAAATTGCAAATTGTTAAACTAATCTTTTATATCAAATTTAAAAATAGTTGACCCAGAATTCTTACCAAAATCACCAATGGGTGTTACTCCATTAAAAAATTTGCCACCCATAGCAGGTGTTTCTTCCATAAATGTAGGAAAATATATTTCTAAAAATATTAATGTTATTAATGATAAACTTGGTTTACGAGGAGGTAGGTGCGGTTTTAAAATTGACATACAAATATAAAAGTAGATGACGATTTTTGTCTGTGAAAGATAAAAAATATGAATTAACAATAGGCCATACTAATTATTTAATGAAAAGTAAAAAATATAATTCTGTAGATATATCCACTGAGGACTATAAATTTATGCCGAAATTGTTTTATTAACAATTGCAGCATATCAAAATTATGATCCAACTATGAGTTTAGCTTCGAGTTTCGGTTGGAAGTTTAATGACATAATTAAACCAATTTATCACGAATATATAAAATATTCTCCAAAATCTGGCGAAGGCATAAAAAATTCAATAGTTTGCCAAAAGAACATATTTGGATTGACGATGTTAGATAATGAATCGATAGATTGTTCATTATTGATGGGGAAGATGTTGGAAATAATTATTACAATGAAAAAGTAAATATAATGAATATGTTAAACAATACATTTTCTGATTTTGTTGTTAATAATCCGAAAAGAAATTCTATATCTAATACGAGTTTTAAATGTATTTCCACACACATTTTGGAATTCTGAACACCGTGGAAAAGATGTGATAAATTGGGCATTAAACAAATTTCATTTCCCTGAAGTGCATTTGCCGGGTTATAATTATTGTGGACAATTTACAAAATTAAATAAAAGATTAGAAAAAGGAGACTCAGGAATAAATAAATCAGATGAAGATTGCAAAATTAACAACATTAATTATAGAGACCACAAAGATTTAGAATCTAGGCATGAAGAAGATAAAATTTTACAAAAAGAAGCAAAAGAAATCATGTTAAATAAAGATACTCCAATTGGAGAAAAAAATTACTTCTGCAGCTGTTGCCTTAACAATATTATCAAAAAGAATATAGGCTGGGGAATTAAAATGTTTTATTGTATATTTATATATTTTTACTTACAAATGAAGATAAAAAGGTTAACTTTCGATATACCCATTGATCAATAAAGAGATTTGGGTATAAATAAATTTTTAACAAAAGACCAACTTGAGAGAAACAAATATAAACAATTAAAATGAAGGCAAAGATTTTTTGCAAACTTTGTCATTGCCAATACTAAAAAAAAAAAAAAATTAAAAGAAAAACCGGCAATGGTTTACATAATGGAGGAATTATTCAGCTCATAGATGCAGATTTAACTTTCCTTGATGCTTTAGCAGGAGTAGTTACTTCAATATGAAATTCTGTTGAACAAAATAAAAATAAATAAAAGCATGTTAGAAGAACAAAAAATACGTAATTTAGCAATGGGAAAGAAATAAGGAAGTGGTGTAGTTGCTAAAAAAAGAGGAAGGACAAAACAATTTAGCTCCATTACCCAATACCGATATTGAAAAATATGTTAAAAAATTAAATATTAATTATTTCAGAAATGTTTCTATGATTGACCAACTACCAAAGAAGTTCCTGACACTCATTGGATTTGCTATTTTAAAGAAAATAATAATACTTATAATTTAATTTATGTGGTGGCAATATTCCTAACAATTTAATTACTTACTTCAAAAACAATAATGTTTATTACTATGATGATCGAGTTAAGTATTTTAATTATGTTATCTGTGGACATTTATGTTTAATTGTTTTACACCTTTATTTGAGAGAATTCTGTTTCGCTATATAATTTTTGTTATTGAATGACAGATATTTTTGGGAAACCATTAATCGAATCTTTAAACAAAAACTTTGGTACTATTGCTGAAGATTTTAAAAATATGTCGATTCAAAATGCAATTCGAATGTTTCTTCTTTACAATGTGAATTGAGCACTTCTTTTGATTTTACAAAATCGTATGTTTCTTTTCTGGGGCGAAGCATTGTTAATATAGGCGAAACTGTAGATACAAAATATGTGATCAATAAAATATATTTCGATAAACAAGTAGCTGATTATCCTTCAAAAGAAGATATACATTTACAATTCACTAATACTGTTGCTGATTTTATAAAACAAATAAATAAAGCAAAGCAGGCGCTAAAAAAGGAAGTAGATTCGAGATACAATAATAAAGAAATATATGTTAAACTACAAAATTTAAACCAATCAGTATTGAATTATTGTGATACACTTGTTAACACAAAAATTTGAAAAAGCAAAGAAAATTCTGATAAATAATATATGTTAAATTGCAAGATTTAGACAAATTAATTTTGAATTATTGTCATACACTAGTTTACTCGAAAATTAAAGAAATATCTCAGATATGTTATGTACTTGCTAAGTGCGATAAAAAACATATTTTTTACCTACCCAGTGATGTAGCTTTCTTTACTTATTTGATGAAGTGTACTGTTGATAAAATAAATCACCTTCATTTCAAATTTCCTGATGATTATTTTACTCTTATTATAGCAGCTAAAAAAATATATCACCATAAGCCATTTGATGTAAGAAGGGGTGATAAATTGATATTTAGAATTTAAAAAAAATATATGATGATGGTGTGACTATAATAATAGGAATATTTGTGAAATACGAATATTAAGTATATATATTTTATTAAATGGAGACGACTACGTCTCGGCAGCTTCAGCTGCCTAATGCTTGGTGTTCGAAGTGCAACAAAGTCACAAAAATAATAATATGACAATTCAGGATACAAAAATGGGCGATTAGTTCAGAAAAGTATATGCTCGTGCAATTTAAAAAAAGTCTCAAAAAAAACAATTTGCTGAACTCAATGTGAGAGAAGGAATTATTAGTGAACTATATAAACTTGGGCGAAAAAGTTTTCCAAGAAGAAAAGTTATTTCGTATGGCATTGATGATTTGTGGCAAAATAATCTTGTAGAAATGGGTACTGGAAATTTGAAAGGTATATATCGCATATATAAAGGCTATAAATATATTATGACAATTATTGATGTTTTTTCAAAGTTTGCATTTGTTTTATGAATCAATGATATAACAGCAAATAATGTAGCAAATGCTTTCGAAAATAATTTGAAGAAAGAAAACCAAATAATTTACAAAGAGACAATGGCTCAGAATTTTATAATAAAATTTTAAAAGAACTTATCGAAAAGCTCAAAAAAAATATTTTTTTTTTTTCATTTTCTGAATTAAAAGTTACTGTTGTTTAATCATTTAATCAAACTTAAAAAAATATGTTATGGAAATAATTTATATGAATGGCAATTTTAAATGTACAATTATATTTGATGAATTAGTGAAAGACTACAACACAAACCACAGCCACACACAAAACACAAACATGAAACAAATTGAAGTTAATAAAAAAATGAGAAAAATATATTGCAAACAAATTTTGTGTCTACTAAACAAAAATATTAAGTTAATTTTGTAAGTGTGAACAAACTGAAAAAAAAAAAAAATTGAAAAAGATTATACTGCCAATAGTTCAACAGAATTGTTTGCCATTTGTAAAGTTATGAATCATGAACGACCAACTTACATATTTATAAAGTACAAAAGGAGAAGAAATTATGAGTAGCTTTTATGTATACGAAATTATGATAACAAACTATCCTGATGAATATTTGGTTGAAAAAGTTTTAAAAAATAAAAGTGAGAATTTTATTTTAAATCGTTATGATTTCATAACTCCCATAATTCATGGATTATAAAACACATGTTTTGTAAATAGAATTAAGATTAGTTTCTTACACAATTTGATAGGGATCATTAATATAATTATTCAATTGTTGTTGAGTATAGTTATTTCTATCAATGTTAAAATATTTTCCAAAAACACCCAATGTTGCCATCTTCAATTCTATATAAATGTCTTTAAACATATTTTCTATGAGTTCCAATGCCACAGTAATCATATTCACAATTATCATCAATTAATTTTACAAGAATGAAAGTTGGATTTAAATTTTGATTTTGTGTTTGTGTTACAACATTTGGGATCATTTCCCTAATTTCTTCATTTCTACAAGCTAATTCATCTAAAGACATATGAACTGTTTCTCTTAAATATGTTTCTCTTGAATTTTATTTATATCTTTTAAATGATTATATCATTTTTAATTTTTAATTCGCCATGTTTTCTATTTGATAGAAAAACTTATTTTAAGTTACCCAATTAGTAAATATTTCAGTTAGAGACATATTTGATCTAAATATTAACTTATACAGACCCAACTCATTGATAAATATGGCATTTGGTTTTCTGTTTGAAACCATTCCTATTTTAGGGATGGTTCTAAGTTAAGTAAAGTTCTTCTTATTATCATTATCAACATAATAATATAACACATTTTGTTGTTTTCTGTATTTCAAATGTGTAGTTATATCAGTTCCATTAAACAAAGGATTATTTTTCTCATGAATAATCGTAAAAACTTGTTTACCTTTGTAAATAAGTTTGTTTTCGTGTATGTTTAGAATTGACTCAATTTTTATTTACGTAACTATGTGCAAGAAAAATGGTGAGGTGTAATAAATGTTTTTATTAATACTCTTTTTTATGAAGAAAACGAAATGTTGAATAAAATAATATTAACTTATATAGATAAAATTCATTGAATTATATAGCTCTTAAGGAGTTAAATTTTCTAAATCTTTGACAATAGATTTTATTTTATTTATAATTTCATCATATGATTCGCATTTTTTTTCAAACAATGAAATTCTCTTTTTTCCAACACTTGTAAATTTTTTTAATGTATTAAATGAATGTTTAATTACAAAAAAATACGGTAAACCATTTGTATATCTAAAAGCTGAGTCTATCATATAGGTAAATTAGGAAATGTCTCACTAATTAGACCATTCTTTTTTTCATCTAGAAACAATTTTCATGTATTTCTGCATAATACAACTTTTCATAAAAGATAAAATTTTCCCCGAAAATGAACTAAAAACAGAATTTTTTTTATATTATTCTCTTAATCCAAGTAAAGGAAATTTTTTTTGGGATACCACCAAAAAGTTTATAACTAGGATAATCAACCGTATAAATTTTTACATCAACAAACATGTCTAGCTCGCCTGTTGGTGTTTGGAATAGAAAAAACTAATTGAAATTGGTTGGTAGAAACCGAAATCAATTTCTTATCAAAAATGGCTTATTGATTATTTTCTTGTCTCCCAAACTTTTTGTCCAAACATTTTTAATTTAAAAAATTACAAGTACACCATCAATAATTAAGAATGTTTTTATATATTCATCTTTAGGTAAATCAACTGGTTTATTTACAGTACAATTATTTTGTAGTGGTGGCCCATAAAAGTTTTCAATGTTTTGAATATCGTCTGGTTGTAAATCAACCAAATCATTGTTGAGAATTGCATATAAATGATTGCATTTTTATCATTTGTATGTTGAAGACCTAATGCATGTCCAATTTCGAGGATCGAAACTGTTAGTAAATTAATTTCATTCTCAGGAGTGTTTTTAATATCATTATACGAAAATTCCTGCCTATTGATATGAATTTATACATGACTATTACGTTGATTTGGAAAAAAAATGTATGGGCTAGTGCACTACAATGCTGACATAATTTATATGGACAAAATCAGCATAAGATCTTATATTTATGCTGACCTACTTTGTATGATATAAAAAGGACTGGAATTGTTGTATCATAAACAAAATTCAAATTTGTGTGTTTTTGCCAAATTTTAAAAGCCTCTTTTGCTAAATTTGTAATTGATTAATTTGTGTATGCAATATTCCATTTTACCTTTTTTTTATTCCTTTTGTTGGTAATCGAGTAGCTGCCGAACATTGTCTTTAACAACACATCTTGGCTTGTTGATTAACTAAAGTGTTTCTTCATTTAGTTTACAATTGATTGAAGAGAGGTTCTGATATTCTTGAAATATTCTTAAATAAGTTTCGTACTTTTCAGTATCAATTTTTGAAAGTTAATTTGTATCACCTTCTAGATATCTATATTTATTTAAAACGTTGATAACATATTTTGTTTGATTCTCTTTTTTGGATAGTGTAAAAATTATATTTGTAATTGCGGTCTCTATTTATATACAAAAAGTTTAAAACTACAATACATTTTTAAATTTTATTTCTCTACTTACCATCGACAATTTTTCTATTCATATCTATTGTAATTAAACCACATTCATTTCTCCAGCATTTTGCACAAATATCTTTAAAATTTTCATAAGGCAAATCTTCACCAACCAAATCATTATAAATATGCTTTAAGTTAGTATCATATTGGCTAAACATAACAAAAAATTCGCATTTTCTCTTACCAAGTGTTTGGGTACTCTGGAATAAGTTTGAGCCAAATAGAAAACATCAATATTTTATGTCTCCCTCGAGTAAAATATTCACAAATCATATCTGTATTATCTAAAATAACATTGTCAAATACAATTACAGATTAGTTTTCACATTGATCTAAAAGGATTCATTTCCTCAGTATGATTTTAAAATGTGTTCATAAATTTTTTTTAGATATCATTTCAAAATAATTTTGTAATTGAAAATATTTTGGTTGATTCAAACTGTTAGAGTAAACAAGTAATTTATTAAAATTTAACCACCCCATATTTTAATTAAAATTAAGAATGAAAAATTTATTTCCACCATCACTTGGGCCTAAAATTATAGCCATTAGTAAAATTTCGCCATTTTTCTTATTCTTAGATTTTTCTTCAGAAATTAAAAAACCAACATCCCATTTTTTTCATTTAATTACAATATTTTTTGTAATAAATGCATAATAATAAAGTTTTCAAGTTAACAAATAATAGTTCTATATTGAAGAAAAAACTTCACTATGATATAATTCATAAAGATAAATAGATAGCACTAATTAGATTTCATACAAAATTTTTATCACCAAATATAGACAATATTAATGTAACCACAATTTAAAAAATGAGTCCCGTTGTTGACAAAAATTAAGTTATCACAATTCCCAGTGGCCAATATGATGTGGAATATTTAAAGGAAACTATAAAAAAAAATTGAACCATTTTCAAAAAATTAAATTTAATTAACAGACAACGTGAAAAATATAATAACAATTAAAACTAAGATTGACATTAAACTTGATGATCACTTATCTAATTAATTGATTTTGACAGTTCTGATATCGCTGTTGTTTTGAAAATTAAAGAATTTTAAAATATTATACAATTTTATTAAAAAATTTAATTTAAAATATAGGTTTTGATATCCATATTGCAGAGTATCAATTTAATTTTCTAGTATAAATATCTTGTTATCACAATGATAACAAATTCTACTGCATATATTTTGTTTCCGGCTCCTTATCAAATTCACTGTTCCATACTTATTTTTCTCATCAAACAAACAATTCTTATAATCTTAGAATGTAATCTCTTATTAAAGAACACATTTTTTCACACCTTTTGATTTTTATCACCAACTCTATATGCATACATTTATGCTCATAAACCAAAAAATTCCATCATTATTTTCCTATTAAATTTGTCTATCATTTTACTCATAACTTTGTTCTTTATTTGCGGCATGTTATAAATATTGTCATTTGGATTATCACTGGTATCAAATTGTTTTATCATCGACTTCAAATATTTGTAAAAATCTTTTTTTTTTATAAAGTTATAAGTAGGTATCTTCATAGCATTGAACAATTTTTATAATCATATTTTGGTTACATCACATTATAATGAAAATCATAACTTAATTCGTTTGAAATATCTATAATTGATATACCCACATATATTGGCTTATTAAATTTTACATTAATTTTATTCATATGCATAGCTAAAAGATTTTTATTCAATATAGTACTTTTGAAATTTGATTTTGCTACTAATTATTCACATTTTTCAGCATCTGATACTAGTTTGATATCAACTCTATTTCTAATATTTTCCATAGATTTACCAAACACTGAATTATAAACAGCTTATAAAAATCTTTTTAAAAATAATTTTTAGCATTAGTTCTCATTGTTGTGTTTAAATCTATATATTTTTTAAGCAATCAGACTGATCAAACGTTAATATTCTATGTATTTTTGTAAGTTTTAAACCATTATTTGGACACTGTTTTAAATTTTAATAGTTTATTACATACTTTTCTTTCTTATGTAATGTTGTTAATAATTTAGATTGATTTGGTTTTGGAACTATCTTATTTTCAGGACATAAAGGTTGATATTTATATAAATTATGTAGTTCTTGTGGATATTCTAAATCATCTTGTAATATATAACCATGTTGAGAATCATTTTTCAAATCCTCCATATGCCAAATATTGTGACATTGCCCAACCACATAAATAATTAGCATTGAGATATGCTAAATAATTTAATTCTTGATTAGAGTCAAAGTCTTCCAATTATTTGTTATTTGTTTTAACATTGCGAAATACCACCTCGAATTCCTGTTTCAATCACTAAAATCAAATCATAGTTATCTAATAAATCTAGTTGTTTTTAAGTAATGTATAGCATTGTTCCCCACGATAAACCTGGTGCTGTATTAAACTGTTCATGATATAAATCATATGCACATATCCATGTGTTTCTAAAATTTTCGAATATATCTGGTAACAATAATACATCACTTTTTAAATATAAATTATGGAATCCACCAAGATTTTGAATATTAAATTGGTTCCATACACATGTTGTATGTTCATAATCATCGTCAGTTATATCCGATTCATTTAAGTGATTGTAAAATTCACTAATTGGTGGAAGTTCAGTTTTTTCCAATTTCTTCCAACTATCCATATAATTATATGGGTAAACACCTTTTTAAATAACTTAATCCACTTAACATTCTGCAAAATGCTTTTGTGTTAGTTTCATTTAATACTTACTCAAATTAGATTATAATTTATTTAAACTACTTGTCATAAATTCAAATGTATCTATAAATCTCATTTGGAAATGTTCTCTTTCTTTCCCAAGAGTAATAAACTTTTCTTCAATAATTACAATTAATTCTATATTTTAATCATCGTATCCTAGCTCTCTAATAAATAAAAGTGCATCATATCCACCTAAATTATTACAATAAATTGGAACAAAATTTGGTAATTCTAATTTAAATTACAATTGTTGCATGTTGGATTAATGATGTACTTTTTCATTATCATTAGAATATTCACACTCGCATATAGCGCAGTTTTTAGATTTGCGAATATATTTCACCAATTTCTTCTACTTTTCTTTATATTGATTTATAAGTATTTTATGTGCACTTGGACCTTGATATACCACTGGTGGCTTGTACTCACCATAACTAGATACAATATAATAACCAAAATCAGATGCTCATGTATTTCATATTATATATTATACGATTCGTCAATCAATTTTAAATCAGTGTTATTTATTCGATCATTTGTATAAATATATCGTTCTTAAAGTTTTCGCTATAAAAAACATTATCAATATCATCTTCAGTTAAAATTGTATATGTTTTGATTAGTTTAAAATTATAAATTTCTTTGGATTTGGTTTAGTTGTTGATATTTTACTTAGAATTGATTCAAAATCTGCATATATAGCAAAAGGAACTCATTGTATGTTTAATATTTTTTTCAATTTATTTGTTTGCCTTTAAATGGTAAAGTGTTTTTTACACCTTAATTTTTTAAACATCTTCAGAATGTTTAGTTTATTTTTTTCTTGAGAATAAAATATTTGATGGCACATATCACTTATTTAAGTTTTATGTTGTTTATTATTTTTTGTGCTGTAACTAACGTTGATAAACCTTTAATCCAACAATAATGTGAATTTCTATCATTTTTTTTAATAAAGTAGATTTATGTATTTATCCTTTTTACTTTTTGTTAGTTTTAGTGGAAATACCATGGATTCCTTACCTTCACCTTCAATAGCAATAGAGTATACATTAATAGAAGTATCGATTGTATTTTTTCTTTTTAATTATCATTTATTTTAATTGGATATACATATTTATCTATTACTGTATCAATAATTTTTATACAGGTACTTTTTGTGGTGCTTTTCCTGCAGGAGAGATTGCAAATTTTATTGCCCAAAGAAAGCATTTTTTTGTTAATGTTTTTAACATTTATGCATGCTTTCTTAATATTTATAAAATCAGGTAGTTCAATATATGATGATCCTTTTAATGGATTATACTTATTTGTTGGTAATTGTATCACCATTATTCTATTTAAAGTCCACCCCGAATCTCTATTTTGGAATTCAGAAAATGTTTTAATTATTTCTTGTATTAAGCATTTATAAATTCTTTTAATATTTCCAACATTCAATATTCTATAGTTTGGCGCTTGAAATGTAACTAATTCAACTTGACTATTTTCTTGCTTACGACAGTTGATATAAAATTTAATATTGGTTTTCAACCCCATAAATTTTATAAGCTGTTGAAGAATTTTCTCAAATACTGTATTTTTTATTTAAACCAAAAAAAATTAATATGTTGTACTATATTAACGAATTTTCAATGTTATAAGTTGATATCCTTCTTTCAAAAGCTTTATTGGCTAAGTATGCATCATTGGTTTCCTTATTTCTTTTGCTAATAAAAACACTAGCAGAATAAGAAAATATTTCATTAAATTAGTTTTTATCTTGTTTATATAATTCATTGATATTAGGTTCTGATAAGGGTGAATTTGCAAAATTATTTTTTGTTATCCATTCTGTTACTCGCTTACTTTTATCTCTAGGTTGCACTAAAACATTAATAGAAAATGGGAAAATTTATTTTAATTATTTTTTAAAATTTGCTATACTTTATAGTGTAATTTTAAAAGGGTGAATTTTTAAAGTATAATTTTCATTGTATAATTATAATAGATGGTATAATAAATGAAATTAGATCATCTTTCCGTAGCCTGTACCAATTTTGAATTTTTAAATATTTACCTGTAACTTTCAACTCTCTCAATCTCTTCTCGCCCAGCTCAACTGCGATATTGCGCGATATCATATTTATTGTCTACTTGTAAGAAAACAAATTTATGATGAATGCAAAAATGGGGGTAGAAAATATAAGTGTGTAAAATCGAAATATGAACTTAAATTTTTGATAATAAGGAAATTGTTTTTAACTGTTAAACTTCTTCTTATGGGGACATTTCTCATTATAGCATGTTTAACATATTGCTGTATGTTTGTCCTTAGTTGTTTTATGACGAGAAAATGAATTTATACATTTATTCTCTTAACATACTGTACATGTTTTTGTTTAATAATTATCGCATTGAATTTCATTTAGAATATCTACTATTGCAATGTAAAAATAAATTTTTTTATGCTTTTCGATATATCCATTAGAAACATATTTTCCATATTCGTATGGTATTTTTTAATTTTTTACCTTATAGCGATTTCTATATATTCCCTGAAGCATTTCTTTTTTTGCATTTTGTTGTATGTTTGCCTTTAGTAGCTTTGTGGAGATAAAATGAATCAATAGATTTATTCTCATTTCATACTACACACGTCTTAGTTGAATAATCAGCAAATCGAATTTCATTTATATTGTGTAGTTTAGTATTTCTATGCTTTTTGAGAAACAGACTACAAACATATTATCCACACTCGCATAGTATGTTCTCATTTTTTAACTTATAACGAATGCTATCATATTCACTATAATATTTTTTGCAGGAGTTAATATGCTTAACATTGGTGTGTTTATGTAGTGAAAAACTTTCAATGTTTAATATTTCGCCACACGTTTTACTATGTTTTTCTTGATTTTCCATTAAGTTATTTAATAAGAAAAATAATTTATTGAGAAAAAAAAATGTTTCTTTAACTATTTGTTTCTTTGTAAATAACACAAAAAAAATGGAATCTCTGCTCAACAAGTTGAACAATTTGCTTCAATTCACCAAACTACAAGATCTAGAAAAAAAAATTGGTTTACTGCTACAGATCTTGAAATTTATTAATCTACTTTTTATTTTAAAAAATTAATTTTATTCCAGACGATAAACTTAAAATTTCATGGCACAGCGCTATGTCAAGATACTTGATAAGAATTCTTTGAAAATAATAAATAAGAAGGGGGATATTTTAAGTATAAAAACTTAAAAGAAATGAATAATGGGAAATTTGTCCATTATCTAGAATTGTCTTAAAAATATATAAACTATATTTTTTAATATTTTCATTTCATTTTTGCTTATTTTGCTTTATTTTGTCTTAAATTTGCTTTCTCGCTTGCAAAATTGTTATTTCTGGAAAACTTGAAAATTTGCTCAAAAGTACGAAATTTGCTTGATTTTGGGGTAAAACTGCTTGTTTTTTAAAGTGACACAAATCCTGTGGGGACATTTTTGAAAAAGTGGTTAATTTACTCGATATTTGGTTGATTTATATAATGTTTGTCGTAACTTGTTTCGAAACGAATTTTTCATAATGTTTGGCTTGACAAGATGTAAATAACTTTTAGCATCTTCATATATTGTTAAAATGTACTGTGTTCGTTATTCTCGAAGTACTGATTGCAGATAAGAAACCAAAAATAGTTTATATTCTTCCATCAGGGAGAATAACGACGGCAGTGAATATATAACAACGTAAGAAGGTTTACCTCTTGTCGAGCCAAAAATTTCGAAAAACCCTTTGGAAAACAAGTTTCTGAAAAATAGGTTTTTTTAAAAGATCCACAACTTTTATTTGAAGGATTTCTTTTATTTTAAGCTTTTGTTATTCAAATCGCTAAAATATTTCTAATTTACATTTTGAAAAATTTAATCAAAGCCACGTAGACAGAATAAAAGTGAGTGAAAGTATAATGCATCTATGTCTATCCTGTAAGCTGGCCATTATCATATTTATTTCGGCCCGGTAACTTTTTCAAGACAAGGCTCTGTAATACACTAAAGATATAAATATTATGTCTTTTTGCCTATAATTTTTGGAAAGTGCCGTTAGAAAAAAGGCATCGGCCCACTGTATTCTTTAGGATAACAGATTGGTATCACCGAAAATATGTCGGCATGATATCGCAGAGTAAACATGTAAGTATTTTGAAAATGTTTCTGTGCGGATTGTAATTGAGCATTTATGTCTTTTCGGTAAGCTGGCAATTATCCTATTTATTCCGGCCCGGTAACGTTTTCGAGACAAGGCTTTTTTCATAATAAATATATAAATATGATGTATTTTTGTAGACAAACTTTTGGAACGTGTTTTTAATAGGCAAGATGTTAGCTAGCCTTTAACGGCATGATGTGTTTTTTGAGACAGAATGTTTGCAATTAGAAAAAGAGAATGGCTCAATGTTTGCATATTTTATAGGAAAACCTATGTTTATCACCGAAAATATGTCCGCATGATATCGCAGAGCAAACATGTTGCAAGCAACTGAAAAATGTTTCTAAGCCGATTCACATACAGCATGTTTGCATTTCCGGTAAGATGGCCATTATATTATTTATTCTGGACTGGTAACATTTTCGAGACGAGGCTCTTTATCATAATAAATATATAGATATGGTGTATTTTTTTTCGACAAACGTTAGAAATTGTTTTGAATAGGCAAGATGTTAGCTTGCTGTTAATGGCACAATGTCTTTATTGAGACCGTGTGTTAAAGATTAGTATGTGTTTTAATGAATATATACGGCATGTGGTAGCCCATGGCATTACTTTACTTTGAAATGTTTTTCAGTTGTACCACCATCCAACAGATATATTAAAAACTGAGAAAAATGAATACATTCCTTTATTGTATTTTGTATCATTACATATTTCAAATTACTGGAATTATTCAGCAGCTTACCTCGTGGTATATAGGTTAACATACTTGTTTGTTAACTCAGGAGTCATATGTTCTAATACTGCACTCGACAAGCAAAACACGTTCATATTATATCATGTGTTGAGAAGTAAACGAAAAGAATAAACTTTAGGCGGAAATAACAATTACTAAAATTTTTATTCTAAATGTTAAGGTTTTTCCATCGTTATACTACCTATTTTTGACATTATGCCACTGCAGGCCCGACATCGTAACAGCATGCAGCCATCACAGGCCCGGAATTGTAACGACATCCAGTCATCGAAGGCCTCGCATCGTAACGACATCCAGGCGTCGCAGGCCCGGCATCGTAGCGACATCCAGTCATACAGGGCCGGCATCGTAACGAAATCCAGCCGCCACAGGACCGGCATCGTAGCGACAACCGTCCGTCGCGGGACCTGCATCGTAAGAACATACAGCCGTCGCAGGTCTGGCATCGTAACGACACCCAGCTGTCGCAGACCCGCCATCGTAGTGACATCCAGCCGTCGCAGGCCCGGAATCTTAGCGATATCCATCCTCCGCAGGCCTGGCATCATAGCGACATCCATCTTTCGCAGGACATGCATCATAACGACATCCAACCATCGTAACGGCATATAGCAGTCGCAAGTCCGGCATCGTAACGACATCCAGACGTAGCAAGGCCCGACACTGTCTGCCAACAATTGTTCGCCAGTCCATGTTTCCATCGGGCCGCTTCCACAATAAGACAGGGGGCCGGTATCGGCTGGTCGGAATTTGTCGGCTAGCTTTTACCGGCCCGATTGTGGTCCGTCATTTCTGTGTTAGCTGGGTATCCTGTTTTGGGAACCAACTTTTCTGTATTAGGAACAGTGTTTTCTGTAGTACGAACTATACAGATAGTTTTGAAAAACATTGTATAGTATTGTTATGATAACAGATCATGATATTGAAATCCAGCACTGCTGTTTGGGAACTGCAACATAATGTTGTGTAGAAACAAACTCTTTTATTTTTAAGTTTATAGGAAAAGTATAGTAGCTTCAACAGGGTCGTTAACTTTTGGAGGTACCCTGCGATTCTCTTAATACTACATTGCTAATATTGTAGAGTTAACAAGCAATCATCGTAATTAAAACAGTGCCATGGGCTGTTAGAGGATCCATTCGAGTCTGTTATAATTACATAACTGGAATTGTAGAGTTAACGTACAAGTGTTATATTTACCACAGGGTCGCTGTGTGATAGTTGTACCCTCTGATTTTACTATACGTTTACAGTATGTAGCGTTAAAAACATGTCTATGGCACTTACAACAGTTTCGCGGACTGTTTCAGGCGCCCTCCAATAGTTCTAAGGATTATACAACAAGTAGAAATAACAATACAAAACATAAATAGTACATTTTGCTATTCTGAAGTAACACTTTATGAAGGGAGGCTATTGACAATCTGTGAATGTACTGTGCGTTTTTTTAAGTGTTGACTTACACCGCCATGTTTCGCGGTAAATATAATAATAGCAACAAGGGGACTGGAATATTATATTGATTATTAAATTACGCATGTCACTTACACGAAAAGGACATAAAAATTAAACAACTCACACAATATTTTATTGGTACTAAAAATTACCGCACGTGGAAGGAAAACCTTTTTACACAAAACGTTGGATGCACGCAAAATCCTTTTTTAAATCAGATGACACCCAATGTTGTATAATCTATACCAATATATAAAGAGGTAGTGTTTCAACTTTGTGTGTTTGTGTGTTTGGATGTAGGAGGTAATCTTCGAAAATACTCATCCGATTTGAAAAATTCTTTCCCCAGTAGAATGCTACGTTATCACTGAGTGTCATAGACTATATTTTATTTTTAAAATCAATAGGGATCCCTACTAAAACTTCAATAATGTAACCCAAAGTGTAAATAAATGACCTATAAAATCCCTTACATTGTGTGCGATGTGAAAACTATTGATGATAGAACAAAATAATGTACTACGGCTTTGCAGAACACATCATTATCTACAATAAGTGTAGCGACACCATATGTCTAACTATTATAGTTTTGTCACAATAACTATTTTATTACTTAAATCAATGATGCTTGTTTCTAAAGGTCTCAAATAAGTACACTCAGAAATTTGGCAGTATTAAAATACTGATTATGAACATTACGATTTAATAGTTAATGGAAATAGTTTTAAATCAGAATAGTACACTAAATTAAATAATGTATTATATTGTATAGCCTTCCCTGATAACATTATTAAAAATGATCGATTGATAATAGTGCACTTTAAAAATGTTAATTACTTCTTAATAACAACAAGATTTAATACATACGAGCAGCTTCGTTGTTAATATTATAGGTCCAAAAATACTTACAAATGAAAATTTTCAAGTTAACTGTGTAGACAGCTGACAATTTTATTATCTTGCATGTATTTGTTTATTCAAAGCAGTATCGACACCATCATTGAAATACTGATAATTAAAGACGCACGAAAACTACTTTATTATAACCTAATATAAAAATTTACATGGGAAAAATATAATGTATGTGTATTCCGTTTACTTTACGGCGCAAAAAAGTCTGTAAGCATTTCATCTCTGGCGGGTCAAAATTAATGCAAAAATATACCGACCAACTTCATCGGAATTTCGAAGATTTGTTAAATAAACTGAAAGAAAAAATGAGTGAAAGATATGTAAGTGACTGAAGAAAGAAGAGTTCCAGTGCGTAGACAAAGCAAAGGGACAAAAGTTAAAAAATATTCGAAGTGGATGAGTTGTTAGTGAAGTTCTGCTTTTCGGAGCGTGAGATGTAATTTCTAACAAAAAAACCTTTTCCATTATTTCTGTGTGTCTGAATAAAGTTCTTCGACGGAGTACATAATGGCTCTTCAAATTTGGAAGACTGGAGTCATATTCAGACTGGAGTCATATTCCACTTTTAGTATTTTTTACGCTTAAGTAAATAATTTTAGTAGCAATTAGGATGGGGAATTTTTTATTCGTTGATAGTTCTTATAATATTCGTAAAATAAGTTATTTATTTACGTAAATTATGAACGTTTAAAAAACTATTTTAATAGGTACATTATGTTTTCTCCGAAATATATAAAAGTCATATTTTCCTAATAAAATTTTTTACTATCCTAGAGCTATAGGTTTACCCTCATTTACTATAATTTTTCTTTTATATCTTATATATCTGCTCCTATCTGGTTACTGATCATTTAAGCAATTGTATAGTAATAATATTTAAAGATTGTGCACATAAATAAAAAAAATTAATATTTAAAAGTTTGATCTAGAGGTCTTATTCTGACAGTCTCTCTCTAAATATTGTTGACTTGATTTCTTTTTCTTTTATTGCCACAGTGGAATTCTGACGACAGATGTGATTTACACATATGTTGAAACATGTCCTATGCATGTATTTGAGGCATTTATTTAAATTCTTTATATGTATATATTGTGTTCCAACCATTGTCGACGCCTTCATTACAACGCTGGTAATTTAATATTCAAACAAAATATTGAATTTGAGTGTTGATCCGTTTTAGCGAAAATTTATTTGCCTGCTCGATAGAATAAATTAGTAACATTAGCTGTGTTTCAGCTCTA